>JAUYWH010000013.1:13186803-13202985 GCA_034779795.1 Ctenopoma multispine
TGTGTAAATAATCCACAAAGTATTTGTAATATCCCAGTGAACTGTATCAGAAGATTAAAAACAGGATTTTTGATAAAAATGCAAATATATGTTTAATGGTGGTGATTTTTTTTTCACTGCACAGACTGTAATCTGTGTGCAGCAGCTGTTTGCTGTGCACTAAATCACTCTGGTTACTACAATCTACTGCGGATAGAGAATATTTAAATAACTGATGAAGTTATGACTGTTGCAGCTTCAGTGGACTGAAGACCTGTTTGTAATGTTTTGTAAGGTTAGAGTCTGTCTTCATATGACAGGCCTGTAAAAGAGCAGGGACCTGCCTCTCACCCAGTGGCAGCTCAGGCTCCAGCACTCTCCCAGCCCTCACCAGGAAAAGTTAGGAGTGATGGACGGATGGATGATACAGCTGGAGGTTTACTGACAGCATTTCACCACCAGGTGTCGTCCAGCTAACAGAAAGCAAAGTGTACAGAAAAGTTCCCATGAAGCTGAGACAATAAGTCACTGAAAGCTTCAAGAGACTTCCTGTCATGTCCTGAACTTATTATGACTGAACCTGCTGCACACTTAGGTTTATTTTACAGTAGTTTTAATATAGCTGCACCTCTTTAGGCCAATAAGAAAGAGATGTATGATGTGAAAATGTCCCAACATACCAAGAGGTGCACAGTTTTTTCAGCAACACGATAGTTTGATCGATCATATATATCACTGATCTCACAGAAATATATTTGTTGCAACATTTTTCCTATTATATGTTTTAATACAGGGAACGTTTGAAGTACTGTAATTAAGTACAGTTGTAAGGTAATACTGAGTATGTTGAGTATTGTTCATTATAAGTTACTTTTAAATTATTTAATACAGCATGAATATTGTGAAGAGACAATGGCCACTATAGTGTTTTTCTTTATCATAGGAAAAATAAAACCGTGTATTTGATATAGTGGAATTTGTTCTTTTTTTAAGATGCTGGGACACTGTGAGGGAGGGACTACACCCCCCCAACCCCCAACGAGACATTCCTCCCAGCGTGTGCCGCAAACTCATTCCCCCCAAAAAAAGTCTCACTCCAAGCAAACCTCAAAACTTGAGAGCCCTGTTGATGTGAAAGGATAAACCCCCTACAGAGAAGGTCCAGCTTAAAGCAAAACACAAATGAATATAAGGTAAGGTTGCAGCAGAAGGCAGGCAAAAAAATGACAACCTTTTCCCATCAGAAGATAGATGATGGATCTTCTGTGTGTAGTTAGTAATCAAGGTTTACGTATAGTCCCACAGCTATGTTCAGATGGAGAAAGAGGAAGGAATCTTTGTAAGAGTAGAAGTGTCGTTCTTTTCTGAGCTATCATTGCGTTGCCTCAAGCTCTAATACAACAACTCTGCATTATTGTTGAGACACATCTCTCTTACAGTGATAGGGATGAACGAAAAAAGTTACTTGATGGTCAGAATGCGAAGGTGCAAACAAGGCTTTGTGAAGTTGCCCACCAGCTCCTTTTAGTTGCCCAGTCTTATTTCTCTTAAACAATCCACCACAACCATGAGCAACTTCACGCAACTTTCAGAACATAATTGCTCCCTGTGCGTGACATGCAGCATGTACCTCAGCCTACAGGTAAAAGGTACATGTCCTGACAGTATACTGAAACATGTGAACATACAGGAATACAAGGGAAAACAGAAAAACACAAAGTCAATTCAGCTACAGCTTATTACACAGAGAACGGAGATTAACGATATTTAAAATTTACATTCATGAGTAAAATTATTCTATAAGAAATATTATCAATTCAAAACTTTTCAAAATTCAAAATACTCTTTTTGTATATTGTATATGAGATAGTTATATTCATTCTGTAATGTATTTAGAGTATTTAATGCCACATAAAACTGAATTAACTCAAGTTTCTCCTAAAGTTCTTTTTGAGTCATACAAAATTATCCTCAATGTTTAAGTACTGCATCCAACATGTCAGACACAAGGACAATGCACAAACAGATTTGGGACAGGTAAATGAAAAACATCAATGAATTTATGGCTTGTTCCTAAACAAAAAACTATTTCTCCTTCTTCTTCTTCTTCTTATTTTTAGTTTGGGGAATGACTGATGATGAATGAATGATATGCTTACCCAAGAATCCCAATTTGCAGGCTGTGGAAAACAGAATGAGAAGACAGATCAAAACTCTTTAAAGAGTTTTATTTATGCCCTTTAAATTAGACATTTCAAATGCAGGTCCATGCTGGTAACCAACGAGCAGAGCAAGAGTACAGGCACAGTAAAAAAGTTGATGTAAATCTGAAAAGGCTAGTTCTGACCTATGTTTACTGTACAAAATCAGTATCATTCCCGCCAGTGAGGTAAAATAATTCATCTGAGGGCGGTATTCAACACCAGGGGTGCAGTGATAAGAAACTATTCAGTTGATAAAATTCGCACAAAGAAAAATATGAGGTGATAAAGTGTTCACAGAGTTCCTCTGTTGCACCTTAGAGTAATATCTAACTCCCGGAAAAATGTTTAATGCACACTGGTGAGTAATTTACAATGTTTATATTACCCAGGGATTTACCTCCCTACATGCTACATACAGTATACATAATATAAAGTAATGTAGCATTACATATTGTGTATTGTTGTGCTTTACATTGAGTTTTGAAATCACAGTGCACATTGTTTGGATATAAGTAGTGTATCACTACTTCTACAAGCCTCCTAACCAGCTCTTAGAAATCTTTAAATGTACCAGCTCAGAACACTTTGTGTGTGCTGCGTGCTGTTATAGTTGGCCAATTTAGTTTCCCTTCAATCACACAATTAAAAATGCCAAAAATAATTGATCTAATTTATGTCATCTTATCCCTGGTAACTTTGAGCTATAGTCCATCAAGGTATACAGTCACATTGAAACACCATGTTGGTGCTGAGTAGCAGACCTGCCTACAAACAACAGCTTAATTCATTTTAAATTGGTGAAACACCAGACGCTTAATTACCTGAGCTACATGTACCAAGTAAGCTAAGATAAACTAAGCACAACTCAAATCATTTCTGTCCTGCGTTCTGTTTTGCTTTTTGTCCAGTTCTAAAGAGAAAGAAGTAAGAGCAGAGCAGGACTGTACATGGTCTATACAATTCATGCCATGAGTGATCTGTGGCTAGTGCTGAAGCAGGATGTGGTCACTAGAAGCAGGTTTCTACAGATCATCATGCCATCATCCACCTCTCACTTGGAAAATTGGAAAGACGTAGAGCAGGTAACACCTCAAACTATGCCAAGCTTACCAAGTGATTTCATTTTCTATCCAGACTTCTCAGGCACATTTCAACAGAACTCTGAGCTACATTCTACATATTTAAAGTCGAACAAGTGGGAACTGGCACCTGTGTTGAATTATCACTTTATCACCTGCCCGATTTGTGAAGTGACACAGGTTATGTTGCAGTGAAGTTGACAGCAAAGGTTATATGGACTAATAGTTCCTGAATAGAACATAAAACCTCTGGTGAAGCTTAGCATTTTTTGCAGTGGAGGTTCTCTATGATCCAAGTTCATGCCACAAATCATCCACCTGTGTGACCACGGAGGCTGTGGTTGCTGCACTGAAAGAGTCCAGGTCCATGTCCAATAGGCTGCTCATTGCAGGACTGTCAAACTGATAAGAACAGGAATAAGAGGGCTCATTGGCTAAGTGGGTGCACCACAGAGGGCAAGGAAAAGGACAGAGTTGAAGAGAAGAATAGAATAGAATAGTCCTCAGGAAGCAATATTTAACAGATCTGATCTGCTCAGAAAAAGGGAAAGTTAAAGGGCTATTCCGCAGTCAACAGCAGTCACTCACCTCTGTAGGGGAGGTGACACTAATATTTGGAGTAGCTGCAGCATCAAAGAGGCTGATGATATTCTCGGTTTTCAACTCCTTAGATGGGGTCACCTTGGGGGGAGGAGGCACTGCTGGCTTTAGCTAGGACAGTAAAAAAAAAATACGGTAAGGAAGTTATGCCAGAATTCAATTTAATATGAATCCAATGCTGTAAATGTATATTTTCTATTTAATTTTTAGAACACATAATCTTCAAGTCTGAATCTAGACTTTTAATGTGTATGTATCTTTTTTACAATTGTGTTTTTCTAAATTCTAAAAAACACTGGCACCACTGTAACTGATTTCATTAACAATGGCTTCAACACAAAGTGCAGTCATGTTTAGTTGTATTAATGACCAGCTGTGACACAATGGCACATTATGTCACAATGACAGTGGCACTATGACCTCTGTGTATGTGTGAGTTTCTACCTTGGATGGAGATTTGGGGATTGGGGGTGGTCCTGCCGGCCTGAGGGTATGGTTAGATGGTTCTTTGTCACTGAATGAATAATACAGGGAGAGATTAAGACTAAAGACAGATTACAGAGAGAGTAACAAAAACTGCAGACACTTTGAGAGAAGACAGCAGGAAAAGTTAAAGACAGCAGCTAAAATCTAAAACAGAACTAGAGAGTTACAAGTTACATGTCATGCTGTGCAAGAGTCCACGTGGATGCTGTCATGCAAGAAAAGTGAGCCCCCTATCAATCCATCACTCCCTCTCATGCAAGCAGGCTTTGTCCATCCCTCCTGTAAATCCACACAAGCGAGCAGTGACAGAGGCACTTGCTGTAATGGAGAAGATATTCTAAAACTGACAAAAGCGGAGTCAGATCTGCAGATTTTAAAAGAGGAGCATATCTGCAACTGCAGGACTAGGCAAATTCTCAATTAAATGGCAGTGAGAAATTAGTCTCTTCCAATAAATCACAGCGGACAGCTGCTCTGGACCCTAAAAGCTCCAGACTCATTGTGCATCAGTAGGTTTGAGTTATTATATCTGTAACTCTTCTGTTTGGGAATATACAACATTAAAGCAATCAACTGGCACAATAAGAGCACTATAGGTAGTGCTGATTTAATACTTAAAGATGATGCTTGATTTAGCCTTGAGATCTTGGTAAATTCAGCTCTGTGCTTAGTCAGATAACTACGGTAAGTAATAAAGTAATTTGGGATGTATCATTATGTAACAGTCTTGCCTAGGGCAGCATTAAACACAGCACAGGTTTACACAACTCTTAAGCATATCTGCAGCTCTGAATGCACAACTCCCAGAACAGAACAGCGTGTTCACGAATTCATTTGCACAACCAAGCACTAGTTCTCCCTGAAATCTCTTAAGCCTGCAGACCGACTGACATGAAGACAGTTGGACAGACTGGTCAGTTGGAAAGACAGACAAAAGGGGTGTCACTATGGTTACCACAGTTTCTGCCGGTTACCTCCTATTTGCTCCTGACGATGAGGCGCCCGTGTTACCTGTCTTTCTGCAAGGGGGAGGGGGTTGGGAGTGTTCAGGGGTGTCTCCAGGTTAAAAGTTTGTGATAATTAGTATTTTAATCTGCAGGTTTCATATTTTAATTATTGAAATAATCGGACATCATTTATTTTATCTTCCACTGGTACTTCAGATGCCATTTAAAAAATAAGGGCTTTGAAACAAAACGGTATTTCTAATACACCTGAGGTTCCTTTTTTTTTCCAAATATCTCATCGCGGTATACATCAATCTATTGGTGTTTATTTTTGTAGCTCCTAAATTTTAATAGATGCATGAAGTCATTGTTTGACATTTAATTCCATCAGCAACAAATATGCCACCCAGCAGTAGAACGTCTTACTATGAGAGATCATCATGGATCTCCGCTCACTAACCTGGTTGTGTTTGTGTCCTCCAATTTCTCCAAGACATCATACAAATCCTGATCCAGCTGCAAGAAAGCAGGAAGACATGGTGGAAGATATTAGAAATAAATTATTTAGTTTATAAAACTGTTATTTCTGTCCATCAACTTACACTCCCTAACACATTTAAAAAAGGTCTTAAAGAGTCTTAATCTGAACTAAACTTTATGCTGTGTTTTCTGCCTTTGTGGTCTGCATGTCTGCAACAGCTTGTTTGCATCGTGTGCTAATTCAGAGAGACAGAACTAAGGCAGTATCACAGGGAATATTTTCACTGCAGTGAGTTAAAACATCGTGTCCTAGTTTTGTTTTACAGGGACAAAAAATAAGATATGCACTACAAAAGCCTTTGTATCTGTTATCAAAAACAGGCAGGTCAGCAAGACATTTTTGACATTTTTAGATTCAGTTGTTGCCCCTGCTGATCGCATTACCGGTACCATCTGGCATTGCCAACATTTTCCATGAACTGTTATTTGATTTATTGTGTCAGCTTGTTTTGTTTGATTTTTATAAGTGCAGCACTATTGGAGATCTGTAGAAAAGTCTCACCCGGCCCATTTCCTTGTGAAACTTCTCCTCGAAACCAGCCAAACTCTGGAAGGTGCTGACATAAAACCCAACACGACTGCAGAGACAAAGACAAACAGTGTTGACTAGCTTCACTTAGTTCAATATCCTGTACAGGTAACTGTAGCACAGATGTAAGTGAAACCTAATTATAGCATCTATTAATGATAAGGCAAGTCACTTTCCACAGGCACTCGCACACGCATACGCACCTGTTCCAAAGTGAAGGTAACTCCTCTTGCAAGTCAACATTAATCTCCTCAAACACCTTCTGGGCTCTCTCTAACTCCTCCTCAGCCTAAAACACACACACACAAACAGACATGTTGGTATAATGCATTAGGGCATATTCACGAGTACTTAACACATTACGTGCCATATGTGTGTGCATAACATATCTTGCCACTTATAGTTATGCTTCAGCTTTGTTTAGTTGTTGTCATTTCTGGTTTTGCCTTCAAGTGACAGAAATGGAGTAATGACATGTAAAACAAAAAACCTCATCCCATCACGTGTCCCCTGGGCCTGAAAGAACAACCCGTATCATTGGTTCATAGCCAGAAAACCTTGTTAGAAGCCCAGTAAGATTATTTCATACCTGGTTCCTGGACAGACTGCTCTGGGCAATGTTGTGTGCTGACAGGATACCCTGAGCCCAACCTGGAGTTGCCCTCTCCAACAAAGTGGAAGGCTGGAAGAGAGAGTTTTATGTTAGATACTCATCTTGCATTTGACAAAAGTTCATTCCCCTAATAAATAATATTTTTGATCTTTATATGACTGTGAGCATAAACATCAATAGCAGTGTTCTACTATAATAACTATAAAACTATGGCGTATTTGATTTACCTTGGTAATTTTAATGCTCCCGTCCTTTTTCTTGGTCTTGTGTGTCGTAGCGTAGTTGTGTCTGGCACTGTCGTAATCAACCAGTTTCCTGTCCCTCTTAGCTATACGAGCCTGAACAGAAAACAAAAAACAGAGAATAAGTACCAGCCGTTTCTGGTGTCTCTATCTGAAATAAGATCCTCAGTTTTAATGTTTTAAAGAAGTCTTGTTACACCCTAACCCTTTCATAGGAAAGGGAGAGCAATGTTTTAGACATTAGGTGCATTGAATGAACAATACGTTAATCAATTTTATTTTCTTAATTGTAGTAGATAGTACTATAGTTAGTGTTGTAGCAATAGTAACGTCACAATAACATCCTGGCTACCACTACATGAACAAATGACCCTAAAACGTCTGTGTGACCCCACAGTTTACCTTGATATCAGGGAACTGGCCCAGGTAAGTATCCATGGAGATGAGAGCATGATCAACCAACTTCTGGTGGTAATCAGTCCACAGCACATCACAGTCCTGCCACAATTCACAATCACAAACATAACTCATGGTGTGCAATGCTTGTTTTAACACAACAGTATCTTTTTCTGAATAACTTTCTCAGAGCAGACTGCAGTAGCTCAAGTTAAGAATAAGCTGAGACCCACACACATACACAAAATCCACTAATACTCAGTAAAATAAAGTGGTTTTAACTTGAAACCAGCTCATCATAAAAGTTAGTCATAAAAGTGTGTCTGACCTCCACAATGGAATCCACGTCATTTTTGCCGTACCACTCTGGCTCATACATGTCGGCCAGACACGCCTGCAGGTTCTTGGAGGACTCGTGCATGGCTGAGGACAACCCGAACACTGTACGTCACTTGAAATGTATGCTTGCAGATAGATGAATTCTACACTAGTAATACTTGTACATCCACGATTTTGTGTCTACGTGTGTAACATGTGCATGTGTGGATTTATCAATGTGTCTCTGCATTAACTTGTGGGTATCACCTTTCACCGCCTCCAGGTATGCCCTGAGGTCCCTCTGCAGTTTGCTGCCTTCGGTCTGTGTGTGAAACATAAAACATGATGCTCAGGATATAAAAAGAGTTAGAGGAAACATTTAGAGGGATATTACAGACCAGAAAATGTTTCAATCTCAGTAATGCATATGTTTGACCAAAGAGGGCAAGTGGTACATAACTGAGTATCTCTAACAAGTCTGTCAGGCTAGATCTCCCATATCAGTGTTATTTAATATTTGGTTAACAATAGAAGTCGACCATGTGTTAAGTCAACCGTGGGTTACTGGACTCCACTCACATATTGTTTGTTGAAGTTGATAACTCCCTCTTCAAAAGCAACATCTTTGGTCTCATCAGCTTTTCCAAGCTTCTGAAGAACCTGTGCGTCAAACAAATAATAGCGTTAGTTACAATATTGTGGACCACTGTAGAAATGATTCTGCTCAGTTTTCAGTTTGAATAAGACGAGACAAGATCTTCTATAAAACCAGTAAACACATCTGTTTGCAAGTCTTGATCTCTCCATCTCTCTTTAGATTAAATACGCATTTATTTGCATAAATGGGACATTTAATTGATTGTAATAGCAATATGTGACACAAATAGAAACAAAACACGACAATACAAAATACTGCTAATTGCGGTTATAAGCACATAATGTCAGAAATAAGCCTCAAGATACATGGTTCATGATGCATTTGGAGTGACAAATAGCGCCCCCTGCTATTTATTCAGCGCACATACCGCAGGTGAATGAACGCTAGGCCTCTGACTTTAAGTATAAAATATATTACAGCATGGGTGTTCAATACTATTCTGATGATAACAAAATGCAAATAGGTGAGTAGTAGTCACAACCTGTATGACAAACATTAATTAAGATATTCAGATTTTTTTTTTTCAGTTCAATTAAACCGTCATGAGCATCAACAGTCATGGGCCATATTATGAGCAGGCCCGCGGTATCTCACTGCAATATGAACATGCCCGCTGTGTGACATTGACTAAAGGAAGGATGTATTTGAAGTAGACATCCTCATTCCCCCAAATACAGCATCCTCGATCTAAATTATTACGATGTCGTGATGCGACACTGCGCCTCGGTGGAGGATGCGGCACTGCTGCTTGGCGGCTTACAGGCCTGAAATGTCATTTTTCCAAATGTAAGCGCGTAAAGAAGCAGCACTTACCTTTTCTTGGGCTCTGGTTAGTTTTTTCTGAACATTGCTGGCCACTTTCCCAGCAGTCAGCCCCTTCCCCAAATTCAGCTCAGCCATCTTGAAGCGTAGATGAGTCTCTGGATGCGAGAAGGAAAGAAACACAAATAATAACGATCGGATGGACCGCTACGGCGACCGCTGAGCCAAATACATCAATGTCCGGGGGAGAAATAAACTTGATACATGTAATCATGCGATGCTGTAGCGTGTCTATATAATGATCAATGTGCAGGAAGCTAAACTGTATTCTGTAACATTGAGCTGCTGTGTGTGCATTTGTGCCATAGGGGGAGGATGCTGTGAGAGATGCTCTTAAAGGCACAGATGCTGCCGCGCGTCCTGTGCGCGTTATCACGTGTGGAACATCGGAGTCGATTAATTAACTGCTACAGCTGAGATGTGAACAACGTGTTTATTGAAAAAAACCTGGAAACCATTAGAATTGGGTCAGTGAAGATTCAAAGAGCAAACAACTGCAGCTGTTGGGAGGCAGTAATGTTTTAAAGATAAAATGTTTTATTGTATTTTGAAGTTTACCTTCACGTGAAAATTTTAAATATCAAACTTATCATTTTGTATGTATGCGAACATTTATTCTCTGACTATTCACTGAGCTGCATATGGAGTTTTATCTGGTTCCAAAAAATGCTCACACTCCACTTCAATCCTGCGCCCCAGAAGATGGCGTAATTGTCCCACATCACATCCGTATACACACAGTGCAGACAGAGCTTTAGGTTTTCACGTGTTGAAATCTGTCTGTTTTTGCTGAAGTGCAGCAACAGCCTGGAGAGGGATTAGAGGTCTGCAGAACTATAGAGCCTCACACAGAGCAGCCTGCTCTCAGTGATGTTACCGATGAGTCCACAGTGACAGAGTCGTTCCTACAAGTTGTAAAATACATCATTAGATATAAACATGTTATCATATTTAGTGATTAGCAAGTCAAACTCGAGCTGCAGGTCTGTATTGTCTCAGGTGGTTTGCGCTGACTGTGAGCTCTCCAAGGTCCTGAACTCACACTCCGTTTGGCGCTGAGAGGAATAACGTGCAGAACAACACAGAGGCTCTCAGCAAACCGGGCTCCTACCAGCACACTGGATGTAGTTATAGCTCTGTTGTTGCGCGCTTATGAAAAACCCCTGCATATGAGAAGAAAACGGTTGAGCGTGAGGAGGAGGAGGAGGATGTGCTTCAGATGGGTGATGATACAGATTTCAGTTGGTGGTAATCTGCCACAACGACAGCGAATAAACAAGAAAGAAGGAGAGAAAAAAAACACGTCACTTAATTTTCTTATTGCAATAGATTATAAGCAGCTTGTTTCCCTTGTTAAGTATCTCAGACTCTCTTTGCTGCCCCCCCCCCCCTTAATCACTTTCTCCCTCTCCTCCTCCGTTATCCTCCCTCTCTTCCCCCCATCCTGTCCCCCCCGTCTCTTTACCCCTCGACAATAACAACATTTGGCCACGAGTCACCAAGCGCATTCGTTCCCGTGCAATCACACGAATAGGTCCACTTACACACCCCCCCTAGTGCTGCGGGAATGGTTTAACCCGTTGAGAGTGAAAGAGCCTGTGAGCACAAAGGAAGCGCAGACACTGGTCATCTAGGAGGGATGTAATTGGGTGCATGATGTAAACACTGGATAAAAACCGCAAGGCTGCATTTCCATTTCCCGTCGCACTGGTCCATTATCGGGGTTCAATATTACATGAGGTACTGGAGGTCTGTCTGGACGAGGAAAGACAGGCAGCAAGCGAGAAAATTGAAGGAGGAGGAGGAGGAGGAGGAGGAGAAGGAGAGGAACGGGGAGTTGAGCATTGTTTCATCCTCGCTTCAGGGGATTCTGGAGTTGCTCGGTGCCTTTGGACCGAATCCGATTCGCTGAAGAATAATGTTGGGACGAAGCTGATCACACCGACAAGAGAATATTTCATTCTTCTGTGCAACTGTGTTTTCTTTTCTGGTTCGAAGGTGAGTGGATTTTCCTTGTTTCCCCAAATTACAGTTAGTAGGCTATAGCACAAAGATCTTATTGAACTGAATCTGAAATACTGTTTTGAATCTCCAACCAACCAAATATGTTGACATGATGTTAACATTGATGTAGCTGCACTGCATGCCCATGCCCATCACAGCGACTGCCTTTGACAATTGGGCACATGGAGGACTACCTCAGCTCTGCTATTGTTTTCCCTCTATTGTTTTCAAGCCGCTGATCGTTTGGTTCTCCAACGCAACACGCGAGCACTTCAAGACCCCTCAGCGATATCATATCAGGGGGCAACCTTCACGTTGTGTGGGAATTAATATTTAAAGGACTGAACTCCTGTGAGTCTTTGATACCCGTGTGGATAATTGGGTTGGACCAACAGCCTGTAAACACTAGGAGTCAAATTGATTTGAACTATCTATGATTATCTGTATTATCTATCTGTGTTTAAGGGTATATATTAGTTTAATAAGAGTTTATTTTAAAAAAAAAAGGGAAAGAGAGACGAAGTGAAATAGATTTCTTTTTCTCTCTGAGTGTCTCTCCCTCCACCTCATCCCCTCTTGTACCGTAATAGCACACGCAACGGCTTGGTAATTAGTAGTTTGCCAGAGCAAAGAAGAAGTAATTATAGGCAGCAAGCCTGCTGAGCTAAGTGTGCAGACATTTTTCTTTTATTTCCTTTGTTAAACATGTAAATGTTGTCTTTGTTCCACACAGCAGTTCTGTTTGACAAATTGCAAAGCCTAAACGTGTGTGTTCTCTTTCCCACTTCTTCAGTTTAAGATAACAGTTTTATTTTTTTTTTTGTAAATTAATCAAAGCTAAACTATTCTACATTAAGACAGTGTAGTTATCTGCTGCTTATACCATATTTATGGTACCAATAATGTGTATATGGTTTGCAAGAGCATGTGTACACAGCTGATCATGTGGGGCAAGGAGGAGATACAAATACTGTAAACACTGCATGCAAGCAGATTCTGTACATGTCCTGTACCACAGGGGAAAGTAAGAAATATAACAGAAAAACAAGCACACAGAAGGCTAAGAGCATGAACTAGAGAGTATAATTGCAGTGCTATTTAGCTGGTATGAACTCCCAGTCTCCTTTAAAGTGACAAATTACAAAGAACAGTTTGGCCCTGACACATGAAAAAAATGACAGGCACAGTCTATTCAAAAAAGTAAAATGACATCCCAGAGCAGGAGCTCTGTTGTGATATAATGATGGATTTGAAGGTTGGGCGCTACTTGAATAGAGGATGCTGAGCAAAGGATGCCATGGCAAGTGTTAAGATTGTTTAGAAACCACCGTGCTGCTAGTTATTGACTCTGTTCTGTTGTTTGACTGATGCACTGGAGAGTGGTCCCTGGTGTCAAACCATGTGGTTTCTTACTTTGTAGTGCTATTAAATCTTTTAATAAGACTCTCCTTCGATTTGTGATTGATTTTCGGTGCTGAACTTTTAAGCTGTGGTCTTAAACTTGAGGCATAATTTGGGTAGCGAGATGCTGCCGCATCAGAAGAGTTCAGTAAACATGAGCGCTATTGCCTGATTTAATATCTACAACATCATTAACCATTCATGTTGTTTGTCAGGAACATCCAGTCACTTTGTATCTGCTTGTAGCAGAGAGTGGCTTTCCAGAGATGCCCAAATGGTCCAGTTAGAACAAATTTTCCCCAACTATTAAGACACCGTACACACGCTGTGGTTTTCATCGATGTTTGCATAATGACAGCTTTTGATTTCACATTTTAATCTCAGTGTGACATAATAAATGGCGAGGACAGGGAAGAGAGGGGAAATGTGTAATGTGCAGGATTCCATCACACACCTTTGAAAAAGTCTATTAAGAACTTGAATGATGTCCCCATATGGTGCTTTGCTGATAGTTATGTAATCACAACCAAGATCCAAGCTATCCTCAGGCTTAGGACTTTGGCCAGAGTGACAGGCCCACAGTTGGGGAGAAGTCTGGTCAGAATTAATGAAAATCTCTTTGTGGCATTTTCATTTTCTCTGTAGACTGACTGACTGAATTAAAAAAAAAAAATGGTGAGGGTTAGGATTTTTCTGTATTTGCATTGCTTTTAAATACAGAACAGCCCAGTCAATGAAAAAGAAGCAAATATTTATATGGATCGAGGAAAGAATTTACCCTCACAAATTCACAAAAATTCAAATGTACTGTAATATCAGCCTCATCATCCTTTATTTTAGTCGGTACAGTAGGTAGACCTAAGAAAGAAATGCTTTAGTAGATATCAGTGTTAAAGTACGGATGGTGGGAGGAAGGCAGAAGATAAAATTCATATGTTGCCACACTCGCTGTGCTGGGCTTTGACGATGCGTTATGTAAGTGCAGTGAACATAAGCCAAAAAGACTCAGACTCAAGGCTGAGCACAAATCGTCTACAGGGGCTTCTCTGTCTGGCAGAACTAGTCTGAAACAGGACTCTGTGTTTTCGTTATACATTTAAGAGTAAGATAGAGCGTTGGGTATGGATGACGGCCATAGGAGAAACAAAGAAGGACTGTGAGTGAAAATGGGTGTTAGTAGACTAGTAAATCTAAAGGATGAAGTAAAAAAAAGAGAAGGTAAGAAGGAGAAAGGGAGAGGAGGCAGGGTTATGAATACAAAGAAACAACATAGCCT
This sequence comes from Ctenopoma multispine, assembly GCA_034779795.1. Lineage (NCBI taxonomy): Eukaryota > Metazoa > Chordata > Actinopteri > Anabantiformes > Anabantidae > Ctenopoma > Ctenopoma multispine. The sequence continues at coordinate 13,200,898 of JAUYWH010000013.1, forward strand.
CCAAAGAACCCCACTTACAATAACAGGTCCAAGCTGGATGTTGATAAAGAGACATGGAACAAAGAAAGGAACAAAGAGTTAAAAGAGAGTGGGAGTAAAAAAAAAACGAGCGAAAGAGAAGAGGGAAGAGAAAGAGTAAAGTCAATCTTAATCCAATTAATGCATCCCAGTGCTGTCCTTCACACTGGTATATTCACATGTACATATCACACACATGCACTTAGGTTTTCAAAGTACTAGTCAGATGTGATGCAGTTTGTTATTCAGCTCACCAATATGGTGATAACGGTCTGGACCCCCCCTGAATGATTTGAGAAACCGTGTGTAGTAGCTGTATAATGGTCAGTTCACATTCATTGTAATAAGGACAGTGTCAGGTTGGGAGCCATTCGTTTCAACCAGATCTGACACACAGCGCGTAAGAGCCCTCTGGCAAAGTGGCATTTTATGTGTGCATGTGTTTGGCTGTCATGGTGGTTTGTAGCTGAAAGGGCCTCTCTTTCTCTCGCTCGTATCTCGGCCAACACATCTGCTGCACATTTATGTGGTAGATGCAAACAGTCTCTGAAAAACGTGTGTGTGTTATGTATGAACTTTATGTGTTGACTATGTGCTTTCTTACTAATCAGCAAGGTTATTGTACATTCATCTTGTGAATGTGTGTTCTAACATAGCCAACAGAGCAAACAGAGAGCTGAGCTACAATTGAATGCAGTATTTCAGGATGGGTCTACAGAGAGACAAGGCTAACAGAAAGGCAGAGGTCTATACAGTTACAGTATGTGTCTGTGTGCAGTTTTGTGGTATACACAGTATACAGTACAGAACAAGCTACTATATACTAAAACTAAATGTTTTGCATTGATACTAAAGTACTTATTTTTAAATGGCTGTTCTAGTAAATATAATCAAAAAAAAATGGGAAGATTGACTTCACCCTTTTCCTGTCTCATCAAAATATAGCACAAATTGGAGCTTATGACAATATACAAAAAAATGCAATAATTTCCACATAGAACACCCTTTATTTATCATATTTCATACATCAGTTTATGGTTATTTATGCGTTTAAAATTACATGCAAAGATTTACTTACCAAAAACATGTGTGTCACTATGTGACACAGGGGCTTCTCCACCGGATGGCACAGAACAGGTTTTTAGGGAAACTACCGATCACGTAGACAACAACTCTTGTATCAAAAATGATACAAATGGCGATACCTTAAAGGAAAAAGACTCTGAACACTAACGTATGTGATCAGACACTGCACCGGAAGTTCATTCGTGCATTTTGAGTGTGCATTTTGATGTGTGGTGAACAGCCACTATCTGGCTCACGGGGGAGATTACGAAAAAGACAAATGGATCTATGTGGCATTGGAGACACATTTAATACTGCAGCTTAAAGTAGGTCTGGTGTTCAGCAAGAGAGATAGAGAGAGAAAGCTCACAGTGGTTGAAAGAAGCAGTGAGATAAATGATGTGCAAACAGAGACAGTGAAAGACAGAGAATGAGCTGTAATCTGATGAAAGCCTCTTTACTCCCCTGTCACCTCACCTTCAGGCCGCAAGCAATGACCAAGGCTTAGAGGGGGATCAGTGCTGAGGCCACCAACATGTGCACACAAATGCACACTCCGATCACTTCTCTGTAAGTGCTCCGAGGCTGCCCGTGGCACACATGCAACATCTGACGATACACATGGGATTCTTGTTGTAGCATTTATACTTACAGTGATGTGAAAGTACTTGCCCCCTTCCTGATTTCTTTTATCTTTTTTTGTTTATTGTAACACTTAAATAATTCAAATATTTTTATATTACATTATATTATTATTTAATATTACACTAGTAAATATAAAATGCAGTTTTAAAATAATAATTTCATTTATTGAGAGATTAAGTCATCACTTACCACTATTAATTGCTACATCTGTTGATTCAAGAAAACACTGTCTGACAAAGTGAAGCATGCTAAAATACCTCAAAAAGCAACACATCATGTCAAGCAAGATAGATAGATAGATAGATAGATAGATAGATAGATAGATAGATAGATAGATAGATAGATAGATAGATAGATAGA
>JAUYWH010000013.1:13203085-13214843 GCA_034779795.1 Ctenopoma multispine
TAGATAGATAGATAGATAGATAGATAGATAGATAGATAGATAGATAGATAGATAGATAGATAGATAGATAGATAAAGGTTGATGCAAGTATAGATATATAAATCATGGGTTAGAGAAGATTAGTTTACCTCCCTCCCCTGGTGTTGTGTGTGGGCGATATGTGCGTGAGTGAGGGGTCTAGGTCACTCAGGCATCTCAATATACTTGTAGCTTAGCATAGCGAGAGTGTGAAGAGAAACTTTTACAGCTTCCAAAGAAATCACCCTCCTGCATTTAAAGTAAATGACCCACGCCAAGGCTGAGTGTATATGTTCTTTTTGCTATGCCAGTATTAAGATGTTCAAACATTATCTCGTTGTTATATATAACTGTGTTTTTATGACAGTGACAATAATGTATTGTATTGTATTCTATCGGTATGAAGGACATACGGAGAAGGGAAATTGACTTGGAAATGAAATGAGGGTGCTGGGATGATAATATCTACAAATGATTATTAGCTTTTTGGCTGCAATACCTAAACTGTATTTTCTGTACAAGCTGGTAGAGAAGCTTTAGCTAAGCAGTCCAGTTAATTAAAGATGCAACAGTGGAGGTATTTCTAATAAGACAAGGCTCTGTGCCTTACTGGTTACTATGCCAACTATGTGACGAGTGAGTGTAACTGCAATGGTTTGCTAGGAAATGGTTTGTTAAGAAAATGAAAAGCCTATAGCAAGGGAATTGCTGATGAATTAATTAATAACTTTGATTATAAAATGTCAGATAATGGAGCCTAATCATGAATTCCATAGTCCAGGCACTTGAATCTGCTAGTTTAGTCCAATAAACAATTCAAAACCCCCAAATATGCTGATTGCAATATAAATAATTCAAGCAAATACTTCTGTTTTTAAAAGAGTGAAAACAGTGACTGTGTGTTTTTTTTCTTCCTTCATAAACACCTCAACAGTAAAAAGGCATTTCAGAGCTTTTTGGAGCCATTTTAAAAACGACTTATTTAGGTAACTGTTAGTAGTAGTACGTGGTTCACATCCTGCACATTACTGCATCACTGTCATGCTTAGAGAATTACCACCGTGATGAAAACCCTCCTGTGTTTAACAAAAGTCACCAGTGCACATGTAGCCTGCACTTATAGAGCTTTACATTGTCACATTGCTGCCAAGCTCATTATCAAAATAAAGACCATCATGCTCTTGGATATAATAATAGTGCTGAGATAATTTTGCGTTGCGTTCAGTGGTTTGTGGAATAGCAGTAATTGCACAACTTCACAGTTGCTTTATTCTACAGATGCTAGATTGCAGTAGTCAGTGTTTTGCTGTATTTCTCTGTCACATTTCTCTTAAGTTGATTCTAGCTCTGTAAGTGTCTTTCTGCTTCTCCCAGCAACACCTTTTTCTCACAATGCACACACACACACACATACACACACACACACACACATACAGTAGTAGTCTGGTGACAGATGGGCTAGATGGAAACGCAGTCATCCCGTTGGTAACCATGACATCAGCAACACTGTTACTCACTGCCACACGAACATGCTCTCCCTTTCCCTTTCTCTAAACTGGAAACAGCAGAGAGAGGCAAAGGTGTGGATAGAGAGTACCTATCAATGTGTCTCACTCAGACAACAAAAAGATTGTTACAGTAAAAGTCAGATAATTATTGCAGTCTATGGATTGTGCAACAGAAACACTACCTCACTAGAACCTGTCACTTACTAATAAGTTAAAACAGTTAGACTCGTTAGTAATGCTCAGTGCTGTTGAACAGAGTAGTTTAAAGTATCCAGAGATTGATGGGTTGCTATGTTTTGGCCTCAACACTGGCCTACTGTTATTAATGTCATGTTTTATTATCATTCTATTACTCTTTATGATGTCTCTACATATCTATATGTTTCATAGTATGCACATACTCAAAATTCTAATCACACATAACATATAAAGCAGTATGTTAAGGAAGAATGTCTTTTTGCGTTGAGTGGTTATTCTTTGCGTGCAAACACGTGTTAGCATATTGTTGATATCATACTTGCAGTCTGAATTTTGAAATGACAATTGAGCTGGATAAAAGGTCAGATATGAACCAAAAAAAAATACAGTGATGTAGTGGGAATGTTACATGGTTACACTGTTTTAACACACAAAAATATAAAATATAACTGTCTATATTTTTTAGTTTCTTGTTCTTTCTTGTACTTATTTATCAGCTTACATATAGTATGTGTGTCAGCTGTAAAGTTCATACAGTATACAAGTACAAACCAACATCTGCCAATATATCAGCCTGCCTATTTTTATCAACTGGGCTCTAGTCTCCCTGCAACCTAATGATCCTCTCTGTGGTATCTTATTAATCTCACCAGCAGAACTGGCTTAATATCTCACTAATAGCTTTAGTGGCATTAGCAAGATTTACGTCTAAAACATTTCACCTTAGACTAACAAGACTAAATCTTCACCTGCTTTAGCCTACTGACCTATAACCTGCTGAACTCCCTTTACAGACTTTCTTTACACAAATAATCTAATAAAGAAGGAACTGTGACATTAATTACAGTCATTATTTGATAGTGTGTCTAATCTCACGACTGTACTTGTAAAACAACAAGTTGTTCCCATTGCTCTGGACAATCACACACACTGACACTGTCCACAGTTTTATGAGGAATATCTCCTATGTAGAAAGTAGCTGCAACGAGGTACATTTATCAAACCAGTGTTTCTCCAAAGCCAAAGCGCTATTGTTGAAAATTAATTTTGCACCTTTTGTGTTGGAGTGAAAGCAGAGGTCTCAGAGACAAATATCTCGAACCATGCACATTGAAACCAAAACTTTCTGTGCTCTCTTCCTGCAGAGACTTTTTGTGTACTGAGGCTCCCTGTTTTTTCTGTTTGTTAAATGTGTCTAACTTCACTGTCTTAAAAATCTTACTCTTTCTCTCTGTTTTCTGTTCCTGTCTTGCTTTCTGTCACCCTCTGTCTCATTCTGTCCAACCCTTCCAATCCCCACCCTAGAGAGCAGTGTGTCCTCATTCTGGTGATGCTCTGTCGCCACCACTCAGTGTGGGGCGTCTGAAATATTCATGCTGACACACATACTCACACCTAAATACACACAGGAACAAACACTTCCAGACCCTTCATCTTTTTCTCCCTGTCTGTTTGCCCAATCAGTAGCAGATTAGAAAATATAATTTATCTCACAGCAGGTTTGGGGATAGAGAGCTTTACACAAACTCATGTCACTGGGTGTCACAAAAAGTGTTTGGTATTTACATTTTTTTCAGTTTGTATTTGGAATAATCATGTTAATCAAGCATTTATACATAGTGACAGTCGTTCAGAGAGTGCAGCATTTTTCACGTCGGCTATTTATATCTAACGTAACTGCAGTGTATTTTGCAGCTGACATTTGTTTCTACATCACAGATCTGAAGATCACTGATCTGTAGAAGTCAGCGCACTTAGTAAGGTGAAAGTGAAGTGAAACTGCACTCTGAATGTCAAATACAGTTTTGAAGCCAGGGTGACAAGCTGGCATACAGAAGAACAAATCACAAAATGCTTATTACAGCACCAGCAGTGCTGAGATTTGATCTGTGACCTCAGACTGTCTGTTCATTTGGAGGACAGAGGAACGGGAGCGAAACAGAGAACGCATCAATATGCGGAAAGGTTATTACACTGCCAGCGGTTTTGATATGTAACCTAACATTATTGGCCAGCTTGGCTGACAGCGCTGTGCAACCAAGGATACGGCTGGGGAGATCATCATGTGAACTGTGATTTTTGACAGAGGTACTGTGGTGTGATGCACTGCTCTCTGTTTCCCAGCTGGAAAGAGAATAGAGAGCCAGCAAAACACCATTTGGATGTTGGTTTCACTGCAGGGTTTACATACTAAACCCCTCAAGTGGAGCTGATGAAATGATGATGATGAAATAAAATCTTATAGGATGATGAAATAAAATCTTATAGGGTTTTCAGTGCAGGGGAAACACTGTGACCTGTGGTGCTTACCATATGACTAGTTTGATGTCCCTGCATTATCAGACAAATACAAGTTAAAAGGATGGATGTGTCATCGTATGTGTCATCTTCAGTGTCTTACAAAGTACTGTGTACTATGACAATTAGATCTATAGTTCAGTTTCTATGGTAACATAGTGCTACGGTGAAGCAAAATATGTTTTTGTGCTGAACAGTAACCATACGTGTGTTGGTGTTGGTGATCACACAGAGAGATAACCAGCAATATAGAACTGTTCTCTTGCATTACAGTAAATTTATACTGCAATGTGTTTTTTAGGTTGAGCACAATTCTATAAGCCTAAGACAAGATCCCATGTAAAAAATCACATACTGCACATCTGAGTCTGAAACTGAACAAACCTATTTAAAACAAACCTGCAAAACTTAAGAATGCGCATAATATTTCTGTTCTCATTCTCACTCTCCATATGGCTATATTTTTTATAAATGTCATAGGTTGTTATAGACATGTTATTTAAAGTGACTAAAACCCACATCTTTAAAGTAACAGTTAAAAAGTATTTTTGAGTTTTTTGCTTTTCTTGCTCCAGCTAACATCATGCAGCTCTATGGTTTGCAGTGCACTTTGAGTGAAATGCTAACTAAGATGCATGTTCACAATGACAATGTTAACATTGTGATGTGTAATGTTTACCACGTTCATCATCTTACTGTGACATATTAGTATGCTAATGTTTGCTAATTAGCACTAAAGTACGGCAGTGGCTGATGGGAATGTCATTGGTTTTGCACAACCCAAAGTTTTGACAAATGAAAACTTTGAACGGATGATGTCGCTTGATAGATTAGGTTGGTGAATTATATAGAGGCACTAAGCAAACAGGGTCAGAGGTCACAGCCATCTGCTGCTGGGAGCCTCAAAAAAACATCACAGATTGTCGCTTATTATTATGCACATTCCCTTGGAGACGAGCCCCCTGTCCCATTTGCAGGGTCCTTGTACCGCTGCTGGTTGTTATAGCAACAGACAGGACGTGACATTGTTGCATAATTTGTTCTGTTTTCCTCTTCCTTGTTCTGACCTTATTGATGGGTTATTTTTTATTAATGTTATCTCTCTGTGGGTGTAGCAGTTGGCAGAGGCAATGGCAGCTCACCAAAGAATACAGACTAACAAAATCATCACACGCTAAATCTTCACACATTTATTTATTTGTTTTATTTGGATGCTCGCTCGCTGTCACTAATTTTGCATTAATGCTTTTCTTTTTGTAGGGAAAAACATTTGCAACAAGTCCACGACCATATAAATTAAATAGATGAAAAGCACACTGAATCAACCTTTATACAAACCATATACGCAAACATATTTACAAATGTATTGTAATTTGATGCAATAACAAAAGCATTGTAGCATAAAGTAAAAGTGAATATCCTGTTTCCAAAAAAATCAAACTATTTCTCATGTAGTGCATAAATAATGCAGTCTGTAAGTCTATGTGTGACTAATCAAAAAGGTCGTCAAGAGTTTTTAAAAGCAGACTATTAAGAACTGTTACGGAACATCATTCCACAGAATAGCTGTTTTGTATACTTGGGAAATTGTGCAGTGCAAACAGAGGGTTATTTCAACCATTTTTGATTAACTTCTCATGCAAATGAATATTGCTGGAGTGTTTAAGACACAACATAGGACATGGTACTCAAGCATCATTTACGCTGTTCGTTCTAATGACGGAAAAAATCTTCCAACATTATTAAAAAATTTAATGTCTGATTACTGATCTGTGGTTCATTAAATTACTTTTCTACCCACTTTTTTCTCATTCTTGACTTGTTTTAGAATCTGACTTATTGTGTAAATGTAAAATATTCTCCCTCATGTCTCATTGTAACAGAGAGAGTGTGGAAAATAGCAAATGTAGTTATTCTCTTGGTTGTTAGCATTGCGTAAATAGACTGTGTTCACTTTCTCCAACTATGTGATTTTGTGAATATTTTTTAAATATTGGATAGAAAGAACATGTAAAAGAAAACAACAAAATAAAACAGAAGAAAGTGAAATAATAATTGTCTGATCCTAAAGACAAAACTCCTAAAGACAAAAGTTTCTGCAGAGCTAACAGCTGCTTAAACTGGCATAAGAGGTCCATTATGACTCAAGGGTGAACTGAGTGTTTATTGTAAAAAAAAAATCAGAACAAAGGAAAATAAAGGCAGCTTTAGAGGTCAAATCATTATCATTATTCTTTTTGGCAGTGTGGTGTAGTGTAGCGTGTCAGGCATTCCCAGTTGGATATTCCTCCAGAGTCTGAGTGGCTGTAGTGTAACTGAGCTGCTGTGTTGACAATCTGTTTCACCAGTGGAGTTTGTCTTTCCAAGACAGTCAATTATGGATTGGACGTCCCCCAGTTGCTTTTCAGTATTTTAACCATTCTGTGCAGAAAACCAACTGGTGGAGGTTTTTGTATCGTTACTTAGAAAACATGTGCCGAGATCCAAAGATTTGTTAACTTGGGAATCTAAACATTAACAAGAGTTTAATGAGTGGAACAGCTTTGGCAGACGAATAGGCTTTTGATATATGCTGTAAAGAAATCTTTTGTTTTGTTGCTGTTTTCTGTTTTTGGAGATGCAGATATAGCTTTACTGTATTACCTTATCTCCACAATCGTATAATAAAAATCAGTTGTCATGGAATCACAAGTCTGCAAAGCAGCAGGGTGGCAAGATGCGTAGGGGGATCACTCAGTGAACACACACACCACACACACTGAGATTTTCCCTTCCATAAGTATCTATGTACAGTAATTGTGTTGAAGCTTTCTGCTCTAGCACTGCTCCGCTCTGTACCTCTAAAGATTTCACTTCACCGTTCATTTTAGCACTGCATGTTTTTTTCACAGTTAATCTATTATTATTCTATTTAGCTACAGTTCATGTCACCAACATGGTTCCCACTGATGTCTGACGTGCTATAATACTCCATCATATTAACGATAATCAGCTCCCATTCAGCTCTGAGTTATGCACTCCCACTCCTCCCACAGGGAGCATCATTTACGCCACATCATTAAAATGTTTAATGCTAGTTTATCTTAATCTATGTTAATGCTTTTAATACCTTATTAGGGGTGACAGGGAAGCCCCGGAGGCACAGACTCAGGTGGGTGTTGCTGACACAGGAAGAGATCTGATCAAAGGTGCCATGGCTAGAACATAAAAGCAATTACTTAACCACAGCAGCTGACATTTAAATGTCAATTTAAATAATTACATGTGGAAAGTCTGAGAAATAGAGACATGGTTACAGAATAGCACTGAATTTTACCAGAGCTTACTCAACGTCAACTGTTCATCAGTGTGGACTTTTACATTTGCTCATTTGCCTTTCCATACTTCCAGCACTATTATATAATCAATTATTTCAAATGAATGCTACAAGCCATTCTTCCCACTTATTTTAGATAACAAACTCTCTTTCTGTAAAATGGGGCTTTAATAGACTTGTATAGAACTGTAGATGCAGATAGGAGTAAAAAGATGCTAACAGAGGAAGCTAAGGTTCACACAGATCTGTGCGAGTGCTGGGAATGAGTATATAAGCCCACACTAATGCCTTTGCATTTAAAGAAAGTGCCTTCGCAAAAGATGTCCTGGTGGTGACAGAACAACCCTGAAGACGGCATAAAAATGTAGAACAGTTGTTTCATGAAAAACTGATAATGTAGGGTATAATACTGACTTTGGTGCTTCTGCTTAAACATATCCATTGTTCAGCAAGTGTTTTTGCCTAGTAGGTCTTCAGCTGGAAATTAAACCATTAGGGATTTTCTGCCTGACTGAGACTGAGCTGCATGTGTGGGTGTGTGGCTAACAACATGCCCATGATCCTTGAATCACACACATTACACTGACTGTATGGAGGTTTGTGCACAATTAGTTTAAAACCATGCTTGTAGAATTTACTTTAATGCTGTATTTGCTTTTTTAAACTAAAACAGTAAACTCTGTTTTTCTGTAAAGAGTTTCTGTTAGAGTGTGACACAGACAGTGAAAGAATTTGCCCTCAGTTATCTTCACACATGTAATATTTGTCTCTTTTATTAGCTGATGACAGAACTACTACAACACAGGAGCAAAGTGGAAACCCCAGAAATATTTTAATCCCAAGCGTATAAATTATATCATTATAAATCATATTTAATATGTTAATTTAAGATGTATTATCATCATGTCACTGTAGAACGTATAGCAATTTCAACTAGGCAGATCATCTCTGAAAGTGATGGGTTTATAAAGGAGTAAAAAATAATAGTTCTTTGTTATTTTTCACATGACATTACAACAAGTCAATTAAATATAGTCAGTATTAAATATTTGATTACAGTGTATGACTTTAAAAAAATACAAATATCAATACTTTGTTTTGATCTAAATGAATACACAATGACCCAGATTTTGATTTGTTCTTCCCTTGATGTGATGTATTTCTGGTGGAGCCACTATGTAGGAAAATAACTAACCTCTTGCTGGGTTTCACAAGCATTTTGCAAACATAGACGTATGTCTTGTCGAAGGGATTTGTTTGTGAATTCCATTAATATTAAAAGCAAAAACTAACTGTTCAGGTTTCTGCCTTGTTTTTACACTCAGGCCCATCCTTGCAATAATGTTGTGACAATCCTAAGTATCACAGTTTAGTAATTTGCTTGGCAACACTGCAGTTAATCAGTTCGTTTAGGATTGTCCATTTATAATGCTTGTACTGAATATACATTATACAGTATGTGTCGCACTGAATGCACCAGTAGCAACTACATTGTATTGAACATTTGCAGTGTGAGAAATCAATAATACTCTAAAGTTTCTCTTCCTGATGAATGTTTCATAATGTTTGTCCTGCATGTTCAGGCAATAGTGAAACCCTATATGTGTTCAATACCGCAGCACTACTTTGTGCTATAAAAAGCTATGACAGCCTTTGGCCTGTAATCATTCAAGTGAGTTAGAGCAACAGTGATGAGGACTGAATAGAGATGCAGATGTTTAGGGGGTGTCATTTATTAATCATTCCAAAAAAACTACTAGACTAGCAGTAGAATAGCAAATATTATCTGTGTGCTGCAGATCCTCTGCTACACTCTAGGTCAAATGCTGCCACACTGTTGGCAACAATTTTTTGCAACCTTTATAGTGGCTGAATTGCCTTTTTTTTTTTTTATAAATCATTTCCTTCATGTGGTACTTGTGAGAGTGGCTCTGCTGAGATGGTATAGAGTATACTTACTGCTGTGTCAGCACTCACAGCTGAGTACTTAAAATGTGCAGTCAATAATGACTTTTTTCTTTCTCTCATTCATATTCACTCCATCCCATCTCCATTTTTCTATTTCATCGACTCTGTTTTCAGATAGACACGTCTCCATGGGTGAGGCCCAGTGATCCAGACATCCCTAGACGCCCCTTTTATCCCTCACCCCTACCCTCCTCTGTTCCTCTAAACCAGTCACCATGACTTCCACGAGCCAGCTGCTGGGTTTGGCGGAGGTGGGGCTGAGGTGTGACCAAGAGATTGAGCGAAGATATGAGATCGTGCCCTCAGTAGTCTGCTCCATGTGCTGCCTCTTTGGAATCATCTACTGCTTCTTTGGTAAGAACCTATATAGAATTACTAATAAAATATACAGTAATGAATATTACTGTAATGCATTTGGCACCTTCCTGATTTCCTTTTATATATTTGTCCCACTTAAGTGATTCAGATCATCAAACTCATTTTAAATCAAGTAAATACAAAATGCAGTTTTTAAATGATGATTTAATTTATTAAGGGAAAATAGATGTCCAAACCTGCCTGGCCCTGAAAAGAATTGCTTCCTAAACCTAATAACTGGTTGTGCCACCCTTGGCGGCAACAACTGCAGTCAAGCTTTTGCAATAACTGGCAATGAGTCTTTTCACATCACTGTGGAGAAATTTCTTTGCAGAATTGTTTTAATTCAGCCACATTGGAGGGTTTTCAAGCATGAACAGCCTGTTTAATTAAGGTCATGCCACAACATCTCAATCGCATCAGTTAAGAGTACTGTAGTTGCTCAGCTACAGGCGGTGCAGAGGTCTACGGTTGTCCATGCGAGTTCTGTTTTATAATGCATAAAATATGTATATGTAACAACAAATGCTTCCTGTTTTACTGTAACAATTATGCTACGTTGATCCATTAACATTCAACATTAGCTTGACATAGTGGCATCTATTGTGGATCATCCATCAATAACTATCATGAAATTTGTACCTACTATATACAGTATGCTCCTTTAATGTTGTTGCTCATTGTATATTTACAAAGATAGAGACCCTGAGCATTAATTAGTGATTCTAAAGAATAAATAGTATGGATATTAGCACGTAACATTACTGACAGAGATAATAAGAGATAAGTGTGATGTGTGGTTTTCTACATATGTAGTGCAAGTGCCAGAAGTAATTGGAAAATTGGTAAAATATATGTCAGAGACCCCTCAGTCTTGACTGATGATATCGACTGATCATTTTCTGTCTGCTCTGCTGGTGTATTATATTATTGATTTAAGAGCAGTACATATTGGTTCTGTTTCTGCCTCCATGAGTCAATATTGAACTCTCATTCCCATAGACTCCAGCTACTGAGGCATTTCTAAAGCAGACAGTATTTACTTCAGTGAGTAAGTCAGAGTACACTACAATAAACTCATGGTCTGCAGTTACAGACTCATATGTTTTCCTAGACTTATATCAGAGTTTAAATTCTAATTAGCCAACACCCTTCCCCAAATTGCTGTCATCATAAAAAGATTGGACTCCCTGCTGTCTTTTAAAGAACAACATGGTAAATTCTGCTGCTTTTTTTGTTTGTTAGTTTCTTTCAACCAAATGTTGCCACAGCTCTGCTAAAAGAAAAAAAGGAAGCACAGAGTTTTAGTGTTAATTAAAACTACTAAACCAAACTGGCAGCAGACCCCCTGTTGTCATTTTCTTATTTACAGAAACTCCTCTGTGCCGTCAAATAGACTCATGCTGCATGGATGGGACCACATTTGACTGCATCTAAAGTATTAAGGTCTCATTAGATTGAGTGTAATTGTTAGCGATATTCTACGCTGGGACTGTGTTGTTAAAAAGGGAATTAATTAAACATTGTAGCTCAACTAGTGCAGGAACTAGTGCTCAAATAATAACACTGTGTTCTGGTGTTGGAGCCAACAGGGATAACAGCCATTCTCACTCGCATTCACTTGGTCAGTGTTGTGTCACTCACATTTTAGTACATTTTTGGGAAAACAGCAACTTACTGTCAATTCTGATCCATATTGATGTTTGTTGAAGGCCTGTTACATACAAATAGACAAAGATTCACTGAAGCATATAGAAGACATTCACGTTCACACTGTCGTGTGAAACATTGGTCCCTGCATTACAAACAGGTTCCCAGCAATTTTATTTTAGAAAGTGAATTTAAATTGCTTGAGTGTATTAAAACATCTAAATCACTGTTATTAATAGATCTTTAACACTAGGTAAAAAAATGTTAGGTTTCCTTTAGGGTGGTCCCAGACAATGATGTATCCCATTGCATATGTAGTACTTTACTACTGTCTCCATTATGCATGTTAATAGTAGTTAATATTAGAGTTCTTTTTTTTTTTTTCCTTGGCCTGTCAGTGACACAGATGACATATGCATATCTCATGTATATGTAGCTGTGCTGT
>JAUYWH010000013.1:13218379-13265268 GCA_034779795.1 Ctenopoma multispine
CAATATTTGGCTTGATGGCAACATCTGGTGGAAATTTTGCATCAATAGCCCACTTAGAAATCCCCTTACTGATAAAATGCTGATGTGTCAAATACTTATTTCCCCTGCTGTAATTCATTAAGCACTGCAATTTTATTCATACCCAGATTTTAGATGGGAACTTGAAAGATGTTCTGTGTCATAATGTTGAAGTTGTGACTTGACTAAATCTGTAGGTTTTGTGGAAGATTATCGGAATTTGATCATTTTGCTACAACTGCGCTTCTAATCACTGCAGGTAGCTCCGAAGAAGCCAGTGTGCTGGTTTACTTGGGTCATCTTGGGGGTGTGGCCTGTCCTGGCCTTTCTTGGAGTGCTGATCCAATGGAAAGTGACTGCAGAGGGATTTTCTCACACGGAGGGTGAGTCTGCTAACAATATTATGAGAGGTCCAGATTACAATGCATTTCACTTAAGAGTGAAATGCATTGACCTGAATGTAAATTCAGTTTATTATTTTACTACAGAAGCCATAGCTACAAACTACAAGCAAGAGGAATGCCAGTATAGACCTCTTGAAAAGGTTTATAAATATATTGACTGTAGTAAAAATTTAAACTAATTGGGGCAAGGAGGGATAAGCTACACAGCCTTGAATTGTGCTTTAGTTCATAGAAATCTGTGAACATGTAGAGTGCAGTTGTAAATTCAAATTCTGTTACATCGATTACAGTGACTACACAAATGAAGGAAGTAGCTGCTGTGCCAGTGTGTTTTGTAAGGGGTGTTTAAAGGACTCATTCAGCCCAGTTTCATGTTCCAAATCTGTCACATTAACACAACAAATAAGTTCTGTCTTTGAATTTGGTTTAATCTTGGACACCGCATCTCATCCACAGAATGATGATGAGACTTGTTTCAGTATTGATCCCACCAAGGCCACAACAAGCTGGTCTGACAAATCCATCCTGCGTTTATTAAAGGAGCAGTCTCATTGCTTTTGAAATTAGAACCGGGGGCAGGGAACAGTGTGTGTGTGAACGTGTAAGAGTGGGTCTGAATGCACCAGCAGAATGTGTTATTGACAGAAACAGCTTTAATCTGTTCCGAAACTAACCACAACACAGATGGCAAAAACTCACACATACAACATAAGCAGCTCATACACACATATGCACAAGCACAGAAAGAACTAGTCTGTTACTCAGTCACTTATTACCTAAAGGAAAATTTAAACACACACAAACCCTTAATCTGCTGGTGTGTGGCATTCAGATTAATACAGAGTCTCAGAAGAAGTCACATGTGACCTCAAATAATGGGATTAAACAGCAGGCTGTCATGACTTCTAGTCAGAGAGTGTGGGCAAAGAAGCCTGTTAGTGTTTTTCTGAAAACTCTCTCTGTTACAGGCATGAAGGAACTGTGGGTAAAGCAATATCCCTCACTATACAGTGTATTTTACAGCACCTTATAATGAGTAAACAGTGTATCAAGAATTAAATATAATGTGAAGTGAATGCTCCACACAAAGAAGGGGATAAAAAGACATCAGTAAAAATACTGAGGTAACAAAGAATAACACTGAAAAATTGACAAAATTACAAGATAAAAAAAAGAACATTTCTGTGGTCTACAACCTGTGGACTGTGACCGAAAAGATGAATGAAAGGGTAAATGAGATGGAAGCTCTAGCATAGGTCATTATTTCTATTATAAATCCCTTGAAATAACAGTATGTCATTAAAAACACTTAGTTAAACTCCCATCAGTCCTTGTAGTCTTTAACTGAAACCATCTTTATATTGTGACAAGTGCTGTATTGACCAGGACTGGAGGACGGGGAATGATGTGATGAAGTAAAGAGGGAATTCACTGGGGGAAGGGCAGTAAACTGGGGCACAATGGTTAAGCAGAGCAACCAAGTAGAACAGTGAGGAGAATCATCTGTCAGCTGACTGAATAGCATGAGCACTCACAGATCCATGTTTGTAGCCGTATCCTAACTAATTTAAACTATCCAACAGCTTATTACAGAATTGAGGACTGGCCAAAACATCCTCACTCCCAATGTCTAAAGCCTAAATAGGTCCTTACAAAGAAAGACGTACAAAAGCACACACACACTCACAAACTAACTAAAGGCCAGAGGGGCCTGAGGTGGGCTGAGCTGAGGAAAAGAAAAGGGGGTATCATTAAGTAGTTTCCCTGGCAGATGGTGCATCGTTAGCTGTCCGCCTGCACAGAGAAACAATAATGGACCTCATAACACTTAAACACCCACCCACACACACACACACACACACACACACTAACCGTGACGCATACAGAACATCTTGTCTTCATGAAGTTCAGCGGGGTCCTTGTACTTGTGTCAACATTTCGACCTCACATAATGAACAGGAAACTAATGTCTAACTTTTTACACACTGCGCTGAATAGTGTATTATACCCCTGAATCACAACACCTATAAACACACGTAACCAAAAATAATCATATGGGTAATCAATGAACAGTGAGACTGGATGAATTTTGGACATCCTTTTCCGGGGAGGGTGTGAAAATAACATGAACACACTCACCCACTCGCAATATGCCAGGAGACTGAGCAGCTCAGTATGAGTATGCACCAAGAGAAAACCTGTCTGCCAAGCAACTGAATAAAATTAAGGAAATGAGAGCAGTTTTTCTTCTTTTTTGTCCTCCTTGTAGTCCTAATGACCAACCATCAACATTTAATAGATAAAAGTCATTAAAAAAATTCTCTTGTTTTACTGTTCAGTCTCAGGGATTTTGAAAGTGCTCCTCCGTCTTTACTTAATTAACTTTTGTTTCTAAATAAAAGTTTTCGTTATCATCTTCTCAATCTCTTCTCCTCTGTTTTTTTTTCTCTTTCTCTCCATCTTTCCACACATTCAATCCTACTCTGTCCATCCCAGTGGTTTTAAGTCGGCAGCAAAGGAGGGTGCAGCTGATGCGCATCCGACAGCGGGAAGAGAGGCTAAAAAAAGAGAAGGAGAACAAGAAGAAGAAAAAACGCCAGAACCAGAAGACCACCCACAAGTCTAAGGCACACACCCACCACCACCACCAGCAGTATCACCACCCCGCGGCATCCCACCCACATCACCAAGGCCAGAGCTCTCAGCCACCTAAAGTCCCCCCTCCCCAGACTGAACCTGGCTACCATCGCAAGGCCAACCCTAAAAGACGCTTTGATGGAGATGTGCTGTCACCGGTATGATGCATTTGCCTCTTTATTATATGAGGAAATATGCTTATTGCTTTGCTCAGTATGAAACTGGATCCAGTTACAATATAACCGGGAACAGCTTGCCTGGCTCTGGTCATTCTGTAAGAAGAATGTAGTGGACTTATGTTACCTTTCTGTAAACTCATGTTGACCTTTTTAATCATGTAGCTCTATTTTACCCTAGAACCACATGTTAACCATTTAACATGTAGAGTTATATCTTTGTTTCTGATGTCCTCCCCTCAACCATGGAGTTATGGTTCCTGTACAAGGAACATGTTAACCTTTGGTCAACATGAGTTTACAAAAAGGTTAACGTAAGTCCACTACATTCTTCTTACACAATCAAAACAGCATTTTACCCTGGTAAAATCACAAAGTGGTGCTTTAACACTTTGTTTTTGTGCACATTAGTGAGGATTTAAGGTAATTACTGGTGGATTTGGTCACACTAGCTGTTTGTCTATGTTTCCGGTCTTTATGCTAAGATGACCAGTTTCATGTTAAATGGACAGAGATGAGAATGATATTTATATTCTCAGACAGTATTTTTACAGTGGTGTAAGCTTTCACCACTGTTCTTTGTGTATTGTCTTTACATTAAATTTAAACACTGAACATTATCTGTCCACAGAGCTACATCAGGAGTTTCAGGGACAGACAGACTGAGAGAAGAGCATACCCTCAAAGTCGAATGATGAGCCGCTCCCGGATGGCTGAACTCGACTACGACTGCGGCTCCCAAGTGCCCCTCACGGCCCCCAGTGGACCACCGGTTCGCATCTGAGGAAGCAGAAATACACAAACGCGCACACACACGAAAACACACATAAGGCTACTTAAAAACTCTTCAACACAGAAGATCTAACCTTACTGTGCCAACCTAATCAACTGCCTATCTTTACAGAAACTCAGTGTGTCCCAAAGGTGGTGTAACTGAATCACACACTGGTTTTAATTATTTTGGCCCGTTTGGTCGTGTTTTTTTTTTTTTTCTTTCAATATTAAGACATAAGAGCGGGAAAGAGCAGGAACCGATTGCTGATGTGGTCAAATCTCAGACAACCTGCATCATTACATGCTGTATTTGGATCTTTTGTTGCTGCGCTTATCCAGAGGACACTGGAAAAGACTGGATCCATCTTGTGGACCTGTCTAAACTGAGCTGTGTCTGCTGAGCATTTCATTTATATATTTATTCGGTTGCATCAAGCCATAAGAAGCAATTTCCAGTGTGAGTGCAGAGAAGGAAAAGAAAATCCAAACACTAATTTTTCCGCAAGAGGCAGCAACATCTAAAGATAAAAATGCGTCACACAGCAGTGAAGGTAAGAAACAATCTGCTTCAAGGATTCCATTAAGAGCCCTCAGAGAAAAATGGCAAAAAAGCAACATAAAAAAACACAACAAACACTGAAACAGAAAGGCATCTCTTCTTCTCCTCTAAAAGGTCACTGTGTGAAGCACATGTTCATGAACTCAGCCTGTTATCAGCAAGTGGATCCAGACAAGACAGCACAAGTCTTCTGCTGCTTCAAAATGCAGAATGAGGGCTGGTTTCAGCTGTGTGCTGAATAAGACTTATTTCTCCCTTTCTTATGAGACCTCCATTTGTCATTTGTCATTGCCTAGATTGTTGCCATCTACTAAAGAGAATTTGCTTGCAGCTTGTCACTTTTCTTGGGCCTTTGATAGCCACTTGTTTTAATTATACGATTAAAGCAGGAGACGGATTGATTCCCCCTCTACGCTTTGCTCCGTCCGCTGAAACATCTATTGTAGGCAACTATATGTAAATCTGTTTACTGACATGTTTCTAAGTGCTCTGATGTCACCTTTTTCACATCTTACCCAAAAAAACAATCTACCTTCACAGATTTTAGCAGCTGTTTAAAATGCTGTAACGGCACAAAGACAGGTAGCTGCTGCCTGATACTGGTCGTCCAGGAACGTGACTGTTTTGACATGAAATCTGTTTGAGAGTGTGGAATGGACCATACGTGACTGTGAAAATGTTAAGTATAGCGTGTTTGTGTGTATGAGTGGACACATGAGCCCTGTGGCAAGTGATGGATTGTACCAAACGCTGACCAAGGAAAGGGGGATTCATTGTAATGTGTGTAGAACATGCTGTATTCCCCCCACCCTCTTTTTTGCCAACTGGTCTGGTTAGATCTTACTAGGATGTGTTAGATGATGAAAAGGAGAAGGTTTCAAATAAAGATAACCTCCTGTTATCTTAATGTGACACAGTGAAAACAATGATGAAAGATTTGCAAACGGTGCCCTCTAATGTTTACTACTGGACATTTTTTTCTAGACTCGTGCACGTCCGTGTAAACGCATTGTGTTTTTGCTTTTAAATTCAAATGTGTTAGCATTGCTATTGTTGTACTGAACATCAAGAGAAGTGAGGGAGTTAGATTTGTGAAGGAAGTATTTTCAGTACCGCAGAATCCTTTTTTCAGATTAAGATAGCGTAGTTCCCCAGAGCAAACACTGTTACTGTACAAAAACTCTAACAACTCCACAAGATAAAAATATTAAATATTTCACTGGAAATAAATTGACATTTGGATTATGTGTTTAATACACACACATGGTAAAGATCCACTAAATCATTAAGTTGATGTCTGGATTTACTGAAACAGGTTTTGCAGTTCTTTGTGTGGTGGACTTGCGAACGCATGGGAATCCTTGCGTTGCTGTTTCCAGTGTGTCAGTGTTTCAGTGTATCACTGTTGTCACTGTTTCTGGTTTAGTGTGTTGGTCCCAGGGTTCACGAAAACACTTTTCACATTGACTGAATGAAGTAAAAATTGTGAAAGAACATTAGAAGTGTGACATGCTTCAAAGGAAAGCAACATAATCACAATCAGTAACCTCAGTGCACATTTTCAGTAAGAAAATGTCTAATTTATAATACAACATTTGTGAAGGTTCTCTTCTCTTCTCTTCGGTAAAGGGCTTTGAAAAGTCATTCTGTCCTGCTGTATCAGTGTGGTGACTGGTCAAGTGTTATTTGCTTACACTTACACACATTCCACAGTTCTGCTTCTCTTTTGTGCTTTTGCTGTAGTGCAGTTGTAACATCATCGCTGTCCTTAACAAAATGTTAGTTGTAATCATCGGCCCCTGTCTAGTTTGTAACTTGTGAACAAAATGAACAATTACTTTAATGTTTTTCTTTAGATTTTTATTTTATACTTCCATTATTTTCTGTGAATGCCTGTCACTTCTGAATACGTGTAAGCTTGGGAAACGCTTTTATTGTGGATATCAAACTGTAAATAGGTTTTAAACGTATAAATGTTTGGTTTCATTTTTATTTTAACACATCAAATGGAGTAGACCTGTTTTATACTGTGTTACTACTGTATGTCCAGTTGGTCTGATTTGGCTCGATAATGGATGGGTGTTGGATCACTGTCATGCCGGTGTTTCAAACATGTGATGCTGAAAGTCAGCAAACAAACTGAGCCTTGAGTCATTATGATTATCTGCAGTTATCAGTAATTCAATAATTGTTCCACATTTTGAGAAGAGACAGCAATTAATTTCCTACTGTCATGTTTACATTTGTAAAAAATCACCTGATTATTATTATTATTATTGAGCATGAATTTATATGGGCCTAAAACATGATAAACTTTGTGATTCTACAATCTAATGGTCTTGTTGTCTCTACCAGTCATTTGTGTTTACAGAGAGGTACTCACGTGCAGAAATGCCAACTACTAAAGTAGTATCTGTGCATACACATAATAACACACACTTTGTGTAACATTCACAGTTCAGAAGCCAAAATAAAGTGTAGACACCACAAACAAATCTGATGCTAGTTAGTTTTTAGTCCAGTGTTTAATTTGTACCTATAGCATATCTGTAATCTTGTATATGTCCAAACATAACAGAATCTGCTTACTAATATAGTTACATGAATACCAAAGTAGGTTTGAGCTAATGCAGTAATTGCTGTCATTATTACATCAGATCCTCAAATACTCACTATCCTCATATTGCTCATAAACAGTATTGAGATCAGTATGGGTATTTTGTTTCCTTATATGCAATAATCTCAGTCAGTGATAAAGAACTATTGTGCTAAGGAGTTATAAATAACACATGGACAAACTGAATGTTTGGTTTCTCTTCCACTAATTCACAAATGCAGTGATGTGATCTGACAGTAGTTTTAGGCTACGTCTGAATTGCAGCTTGGTAACAAACTGCAGCTCAGCAGTTATGTAATAAGAAATTGTTTAGCTTGTTCACTGGGTCTGTCAAAGACAAGTGTAATCTTTATGTAAGGTGCGTTTTCTACAAATTGCTTTTTAAGTCAGGCACATGTAGCAATTTTTACACCTGAATACCATCAGCATGTGCTTTCTCCAGCTGATAGATGGGAGGTCACAGAGGTAAGATGACTTCATTCAAACAAAATGGAAGAGAGGAACATGCAGCCCTTGTTATTGACCTACAGTGCTTGGAAAGTTGCTACGGCTGCCATCAATTACGAAGAAACAGCAAAAAGAAAAGTACTGCCCAACTTGTCTCCACAAATTACTGGAATACTTACTTTCTTTCTCTGCTGCTTCCTTTTGTTCTGCTTAATTATGTCTCTCCAAATCTTTCTTGTTACTTTTTCTGTCTCTGAATAACCTTTTCATTAGATTTGTCATCTTTATTTTTCTCCCAGCACCTTCTCTGTCTCACTCTCTCTAACATGCTCATTTATCGTCACTGTATTTCTTTTCTCTCTCCTCCTCCACCCCCACTTTTTATCTCTGCTGACATTTTCAGTCCAGTGACTTCAGAAGCAAACTGCACTGACTTTAACTTTTGTTGCTGTACTAATCTGCTTTCTGCTGGAAACAAAGACTGGAACCAGCTCATTAACAAACCATTGTTCACTGTTCCTTGCAGAAAGCCCAGCTGTGCTACTGATAATTTCAACATAAGCACAACTCGTATTTTGTCGATAGAAAAATGTTACGCTTTGCTGGGAAATCTAGTTTTAGGATGTTTTAGAAATCTAACTTCAAGTGATTAATGCGGAGGGTAGAAACATAAGAGAACCAATGAAAAGGCTTGCATGCTATCTGGGGAATGCTAATGATTAGGTCTTACACAATCCAAGGGCTACATGCAGACACAAAAGGTGTTCTTCAGTTACAAAATCTATCAAAGGACAATGACACTTTCTATAGTTTCCAATAGTGATAACAAATATCTTTATTTCAGCTTTTTGTCACAGTGAAACAGTATATCATGGTTACCCATACACATACAAATACCCAGCACATGCTACTGATACTGAGTTCTCTTTTCTGACATATTTCATACCTTAAACCAACATCCCTCTTTCCTTTCCATTGCATAAATATAAGTCTTCCTTAATAATACACATTACTTGTATGTTTGCACAGAAGGACTTGGAATATGTGCAGTGAACATTACTGTTATTTTTTACTGGTCTTTCAGGCCCATTAATTTGTCATTACTGTAGATACCAGGCCAAACCAACAATTGATCATTTCAAAACTCCTGTTTTGGCTTTGAATAATATTGGTAGATGAGTTCAGACAAAAAGTATGAATAAAATGAACAAAACATGATTTCCTGGAATGCCCTTTATTTAATACCAGATTAAAGGCAGTGTATCGTACCTCCACACTGCATCTATCCTGTTCATGGTGTATGTATATAGTGTACCGCTTTCCATTCAAATCAACATGGTCAACATTCTGTTTCCAAAAGTGACTCAGCTTATGAATCATGATAGTAGTAGAAGATTGTAATTTTTTATTATTTTATCTTTCTTTATAATATTTTGCTTTTTTTAACATTGCCTTTGTTGTTTACATGATGTCTTGTTGGTGCTGTGTGGACTCACTGACAACCTGATGAAGACAAAAAAGACACACTGTAAATCTTTATGCTGAGGTCAGAAAATATTTAAGCACATTTTCGATCAGCACTTTTACGTGCAGGTGCGGTGCAGAGGGGCAACAACTCAGAGTGAAGCGGTTTGTTCACTGAAGCCAGTGCAGAGTGGTGCAATTGATTACAAGATTCCAGGCATCAGAGATAAATGTTGCTGCTTCTAAAATTTCAACTCCAAGAAAGTGAAATGCAAATGTTTAATAGGGAAACTTTCTTTTCAAATCTGGGAGTTTGCTGAAACTCACAGTGATGTTAAAAGGTAGGTGGAATATTTGAACCAGACTTACACACTGGGCACTAGCACCCTGGCTCATAGAAAACTTCATCTGGACAAGAATATACAGCAACAAATCAAAACAACCCAGCTGGATAATAACAGTATTGTTATTTTTTTGTGCTAAAATACTATGCTATTACAGTTATTATATATTATATCTATTATATATTGTTATATTAATATTATTATGACATATATTATATATATTGTGTATTATGTGTGCTTTATGTTAGTCATGCATCCTCATGTACATCTTCACATGTACAAGTACATAGGGAGAAATATATGTTGTATTTATGTGTGTGTGTGCGTGTGTGTGTGTGTGTGTGTTTCTGTTCAAACCTCTCCATCACGGGTCTCAATGGTCTTGATGAGAACAGTCTTCTTAGAGTGAACCTCTGATGACCGTGGTTGCTGGGACTCAGGGCTGGTCTCTGCATAAACACATTGGTACAGTTCTTCCAACTTTTCATAGACTCATACACCACATACAGGCTCCTTAAATGTATTGAGTGAATATAAAACTTTATTAAAGTGTAATATCATTACTTATGATATCTGCTAATTAAGGGGAGGCATTGAAAGACACTAATTGCATGGACTGGACTGTTAAAATATTAAAGCCATGAGCTACGTTGTGTTTTTACTGATGTGTGGCTTGTTCATGACTGAATCTGTTTTTTGATATGTTATATATATGTCACCACACAGTGGTCACAATGTGACACTGCAAGTATACAACATATAGTAACCACAAAATAACACCTTCCATTTACAGTCAAAAGCTATAATTAGTCTTTTTGTCCCAATATTGAATCATCTGGAATGAAAAAGGTATTTGTGTGATAAGGTAGAATGTGTAATATTTCTCCTACCTCTGAATCCAATGGAGGCATAGGCAGACTGGACAGGTACAGTGATCCTGTAAATTGGATGAACAAATAATGCAGGATTAGTTAGTGAAAAGAGTTAAACTAGACAGTTCAATAAAAATTACACATCTCAAGAAATTGGTTATAAAAGCTTTAGGACCGACAGTTTGAGACTAACACTGTTTGACTTTAGCCACATTTAAATATGAATATAACAAAAACACACCTGCTCTCCTCTCCCTCCAACAGCTTGCGGTAGGTGGCAATTTCAATATCAAGGGCCATCTTCACATTGAGGAGGTCCTGGTACTCCCTCAAGTGGCGAGCCATATCATCCTGTACATCAAAAAATTGTTTGTAGAGTTGTAGAGTTTTAATTGTCTGCCTGAAAAAACTTAATTTCTGCCTCAGTTTAGTGCTACTTTCTTCTGCAGTCTATTTAACAATTAAAGAGTATGTAAAACATCTATGACCGTTACCTTCATCTTTGCAATATCCTCCTCCAGCCGTGCAATAGTATCCTGATATCCAGAAGCCTCGCGGGACATGCGATCTTCCATATCTCTCATCTGGCGCAGCAGAGATTCATTCTACAAAGGAACAGAAAGTGAAACACAATGGTTTAAATGTATGACTACTAAAAAAAGTAAGAAAGGACTATCATGGTATAAACTAGAAATAGGAAATAACCTAAAATTATTACGACATTTGTCTGAATACTATGTGAGATTGAAGTCAATACTCACGGTGCCCTTGAGTGAGTCAATCTCACAGGTGTAGGACTGGATCTGGTGTCTGTACTCCATGCTCTCCTGTTTGGCCTGACGCAGTGCATCACTGTTCTTAGTCACAGCCTGGTTCAGATCAGACACCTGAGGAGAGAGGTGTTGTGCTGCTGTTAGCTGCTGTTAGTGGTACAACAGTGTGTGTGTGTGTGTGTGTGTGTGTGTGTGTGTGTGTGTGTGTGTGTGTGTGTGTAAGTGCGGGTGCTTCACCTTGGACTTGTACCAGTCTTCTGCCTCTGCAATGTTCTTGGCAGCGATGGCCTCATACTGCACGCGGATGTCTCTCAGAGCAGCAGTGAGGTCGGGCTTGGACATGTCCATCTGGATCTGGATTTGAGTGTCCTGCATCTGGCTCTGCAGCTCACGGATCTCCTGTAGTGAAAATAAGTATAAACAAATAGATAAAGTAGGTTTTTTATTTAAGTTTTGTCTGCATTAGTAACGTCAGAACTGTTTACTAAGTACCTTGACTTTGGAATTGAAACTGCTAAAACATAAATCTGTAAAAAGTCCTAAATCATATTTATATATAGGTACATATAGAATCAAATGATTACAAATGATCAAACTTTACAGTTACCCAGTGGATTAATGAAGCAACATTGTCAGAGTAGTATTATTAGAAATTCAAAATAGCACAGGGCTGATGTAGCACTTAAAAACTTCAAGTTTCAAACTGGCAGGCCTTAGTCCTATTCAGCTGTCTTCTGGTTTAACCAAAAGATATAATTAGCTGTGCATCTGTTCAGATGCAAGCACACAGACGCAGCCACACACACACACACAACAGCTGACATGCTCTCTTCAGCCAATCAACAGTTCAGCATTTCTGGGAGGCCACAGTTGAGGCAGGGAAGACAACATGACAGGAAGGGACCTCAAGTGTGCCAACATGTGTCTGAGTGTGTGGTTGAATATGTCCTTGTCCAGTGTCCAGTGTCTGCAAGTGAAGTTGCACGTATCTTTCTAATGCACTCACTGCTTTGATCAGCAGAAGAACTAAATGTACAACTTGTTAGTTTTTCTATAGGAAGGAAGAGATTAGACTGAAAACATGTGAGAGTGTGTAAATATGCATAATACATATGTTTTAACAGTGTGAAATAAGTGTGACATTTGATTCTTTTAAGAGCTGTGTGACTGCACACCCTCAGATCTGATATTACAGTACATCTTCAATCAGAGCTCAATTATATAATACAGCCAGGGCAGACGACCAAGCAGACAAAATTTAAAGTCAGATCAACAAACCTCTTCATGGATCTTCTTGAGGAAAACAATCTCCTCCTGCAGTGTCTCAATCCGTCTCTCAAGGTCCAGCCTGGCCAGAGTGGCATTGTCGACATCCTGGATACAAACACACAAAAAAATACTGCAAAACTCTACAGCAACGGTAAAAAGGTGCAGCAAGAAAAAAGAATGAGAGAGGTATGAAAAAAAAGCTTGACAACAGATGAAAAGGAACTTTGTACTAGTATAAGTAGAAGTGCAACCGAAGGGCAATGAGAGTTAAAGAAATTCACTTTTTACTGCACTTTAAGGAAAAGATGACTGATGATTGATATAAATGAGAAATAGGAAAAGAAGACATACAGCTCTGAAAGCAGACAGGTTATTCTCAGCCTCTTCCTTCTGGTGAATCTCCTCCTGCAGTCTGAAGAGAGCAAGATAAGCAGGCAAAGAAGGAAAGAGGAAAAAGAGAAAAGTTAAAACACAACTGTGTTAGAGAGCACGGCTTCTTCCCCAGGGACCAATTACTACAGAGATAAACTAGTTAGCACCTGTTATTCCTCCAGCCTTCTGCTCTTTGCTCTTTCTGGCAGGTGGTAAATTTACAGAAATAGAACTGACTAGACAATCACACATCATAGTCTTCGCATTCATACCCACACATAAATGCACTTGCTCTTTGAGGCCTAAAGCAGCTATGCAGCTGCTGTCACACCCTTCAGAGTCAGAAGGGTAACACTGAAATGAACAGAGGTCTACCCTTGGCTGGCGCTATTTCCTGAAATAGCATTTCACTATGCACCCTATGAATGACTAAAATATGTGGATAGTGCATACATGTAGGGAATTTATATACAGCACATTTGCAGGTTTATCATTATTTGAACATCTTAACAATTTGAATGTTGTATTACTCTGATGAACAATGGGTGAAAAGCAAAATATACTGTTGAAGAGTTTGGGTTTTGTTGCTGTTGTGTATGTAGCAAATATGTTCAGTGTTTCCCTTTTGGACAGTACACCAGTACTTTTGGCAGTAAAAGAAAAGCTCATTTTCATGGTATATGATTTGGTTGGAGGTGTCTATGTTGATTGGACATATTCTGTGACTGTGTGTGTCCTGTAGAAAGTAGACTGACAAATAACAGGCTTTATGTGTTTATCTGTTCATTTTCATCTTCCTATCTCTATTTTTGTCTGGTTAAACCGAACAAACCTTTGTCTCATGTGAACACCAGCATGTGTCATGAAAGCCACATGCTGGTGTTTTAAAATCTTCTTTTTTGTTGACTGGGAAAACTAACTTTGACACCCCACTCCTCTTATTTTGTCCATTTGCTCATCCAGTAACTGTTTTCTAATGTAGACCAATACTTGTCAACCCTCTAGAACCTATTCAGCTGAAACAGTCTTGGAACATCACTCAGTGGTTAAATTGCTCAGAACTCATAGATGTATTACTGCAAGCAAGTAGAAATTGGTTCATATTAAAGAATAGCAAGATACAAAGTTTGAGAAACCCTGATTTAGGTAGATGTTCAAGTAAATTCTAGAAGTACCATGTGTGTCAGACACTCTCTCTGAACTACAACTCAACAACTAACATTATTTAAACATTTAGCTATTGATCCACACAATGACACTGCGAAAACTATCCAAGCTTACCTCAGTTTAAGTTTCTGCAGGTCATCGGCCAGGTTATCTCTCTCCACCTCCACTCGGCCACGCTGGTTGGAGAGGGCCTCTATCTGCCTCCTCAGTTCTCTCATTTCCTCTTCATACATCTCAGCCACACGCCCAGACCCCTCACGGCCCCTCAGCTTCTCAATCTCCACTGTCAGCGCTGCATTTTGCTGTTCCAGGAAACGCACCTTCTCGATGTAGCTGGCAAAGCGGTCGTTGAGGTGCTGAAGCTCAGCCTTCTCATTGGTCCTTGTGTTGAGGAAGTCCTGGTTCATGGCATCCGCCAAGTTGAAGTCGAGTTTCTCACCAGCATAGGTGCGGACAGCTGAAGAAGAGCCAAACCCAGCTCCTCCAGCACCAGAGGACAACCTGTAGCTTGAAAAGGAGGGAATACCAGCGCTCTTGACTTCATAGACCCTGCTAGACATGTGGCTTGAAGAGGAGCTGCGGCCTCCTCCTAAACCGGAAAAATGGGAAGACATGGGAGATGAACCGACACCAGAGCCAAAGGTGCGACGATATGAGGAAGCGGACTGTGCTGAGGAGGAGTAGGACTTGCTCATGGCTAGTTTGGATGGAGCTGCTCGATGCACTGAGACCCAACTGTCCCACTGGGCAACTGGGAGAGAAACTAAGTGAAGAAATGCCAGCACAGGCTATTTGTAGTTGTACCACATCCCCACCCACTTATAACCTGACCCCACCACTGTGTCATCGTCCTCCTATCACCACCCACCCACCCACTAGTTCCTACTTCCTACCCCTTGACTGTGCGTTTTCATAGATTTAGGATCCAATATCCAACCTTAAAGACTTTTTTTTTTGTCTTTTTCCAATCCTACCCCAAGATACCTTTAAAGCTTGAATATTAATGGTGTTAGGTGCTGAGGTTTAGCTTTGTTTTGTCACTAAAATCCAAAGCATATGAAGTTCATTAAACCTCTTGTTGTTGACTTGACAAAATTAATTGAAATTAAACTGTATCAATAATGTAGCCATGATCTGACACCTTGTATTGTATGTATTTCAGGAAAAGTAATATTGCTAAGATTATATTAGCCATTTTAAAAATCTTTTTCACAGTCTTTTGTTATATCTCATCTATTATTCTCCCAGCTGTCCACATAATGTATGAATGCATCTCCTCCCCCTCTCCAGCCACTTTTTTCTGCAAGCCCGTTTCTCTCCCCACTTGCTGTTCCTGTTGCTAGCCCACGACTCAGCTGTCGAAGGTGTCGAGTTTCAACTGCTGGAAAGGGCGGTGGCCTTGCATTTGTGTGTCTTCTTGGATGCTTGTATGATTGAGGGAGTCAGTCATTCTTTGCATTAGTCACACTTTTACTGACATGACCCGTGTCAGTTTCAAGACATTAAAAAATTTATTAATCTGATCTGTTTCTAACACATGCAAAGAATGTATTTAGAAGAGTCCTGATGCTGCATGTGAGAATTTATTATACAATCATGGATTTACTGCCTTGTTAGTAACTCTAAAATTACAATAGAATTTTGTATTTAACCTTGGTTACATAAGCACAGTTTGACTTATAGAGCGGATGCCAGGAAGGTCACACACTCCATTTTGTTATAGGGGCTCTACACTGCACTTACTCCCATCACAAGTGAGTGTATAAATCTTTGTACATAAGCAAAGCAATCTTGTTAACTTTTCAGTTTGAACATTTTGTACGATCTGTGATTCATTCTGCTGAGGTCACACAGGGGTCTCACCTCCCAAATGGAAGGGTCCTCACAAAGTCAGGGAACTCTAAGCAATACATGTTTTTTAAAGCTTAGAATTACAGTAAAATGAATGGTATATTATCATAGTTATTATGGCTGCCCTGTTGCATAGTGAGCTGTTTTGCAAAAATGAAATGCTTCCTACTGATGAAAACAGTGTTAAGCGGCTTAAACTCAGTCCTAAAAGGAAACATGTCATAAAACTAATTAGCTAAAAGAAGTTAAAAGGCTCGACAGATTTGCAGCTCTCTTATAATACATATTTTACTCTGTTAATAAATGCTTGTGGTTGCAGTAGGCAGTCAGTTTTTATTAGGACTACAGAGTAAGGAACTACAGTAGCAGTTTAGCAGCACTCACACTTAGTTGTGGAGGGGGGACTGCTGTTGGTCAATGTGACACCCAGAGCTGGAGCTGAAAGCAAGCCCAGACTCATGAAGCACATTTCCCCCATGTCATAACATAAGCTCAACTTCCTACACAGGTATATCAGTTACCCCAGTTTATTCCTCTTGTCAGGTTAAAGGTGAGTGCAGCTATTCTGAGGATCACATGAAATCATCTGTGGCCAATACCAATGCAAAGGGGGTAAGTTCCACCAACCTAAAAGTCTAGGTTCCATGCTCCTCATAAATCCTGTAGAAAGCTACACACCAAAGGTATGTAGAGGTGACAACTGTTCTCATACTTCCTCAGTCTGCTCCTGTCATCCAGTGTCTAAAAAACAGGTACGATGATCAAAATAAAAGTGGAAACCCCCAAACTATAGAAAATGGTATAAGGTTTCTATATGGGATCACATATATAACATATTAGTGTATGTGCTGAAGTTGAAAATGCCATAGTGTGACTGCACATGTATTTGCATTTCACAGAGCAGTGTGTGTGTGTGTGTGTGTGTGTGTGTGTGTGTGTGTGTGTGTGTGTGTGTGTGTGTCAGCTGCCTGTGGTGTTAGCTCTATTTTTGGAGTTCCCGTATGAACTCTGTTGTTCAGCCACTTTCCTAAAGGATCATGGGACTGAAGATAGAGCCAGAGGCACTTGATAAAAATAAAAATTATGTTGCTACTATTACTAATATTCACCAGGTTAAATATAACTGCTGATAATTCAACTCTAATATCAAATACGAAAATAGATTTAAATTCATACTTGATTTACTTTGGTGCACCACGCAAATAAATCAGTACTAGCACAGTCAAGGTTTCTCTCATTTTGTTATGGTTTGAGAAATACTTTCCTTCACTGTAAAACATTTGTTAACATTTTCTTAACATTTGTGGAATAAACTAAGGTTTTCTTTTTAACTTAATGTGAATATCCATCCATCCATTTTTCTAACTGCTTGTCCCCGTGAGGGCCACGTGGGATGCTGGAGCCTATCCCAGCTGTTTTCGGACGAGAGGCGGGGTTAATGTGAATATGTTTTACTAATTTAAAGTTATTCTGACATGTTTCAACTTGAAATGATGAGTTAAATGTATGAACTGCAGAGTTGTCTTCCCACAATGCATTGTATGAGAGTTGGCCACTGAACTAACTATTAAACCTAAGCTCAGTTAAACTGTGTTTTTAAAGCAGCAGGAACAGAACTTTCATTTTAAAGTTAAATAAACTTATGATTTACAGTGTTAAAGCTGTTTTGAGGTACAATACATTTAAATATTTATACAAGTACAAATACATTCCATAATACACTTTATATAGTTATTTAAGGTCATTTTAAAATGTGTTTAATGCATAATTGATTTGTGTTCATATAGTCAGATAGATATCACCAGGCCTTCTTCACTGACTATGACTGTCTGTAGTGATGCCAAGTGCTCAGGGAAAGATCCACAAATAGACTTAGTCAAAAATACTTTTTAAAGGCAGCCACAACGCATTCTAATGTTGACATCAGTAAACAAGAGTCACGTAGTTTGTTATTTTACAGATCTTCATGTTTGTACTTTTAACGATTGAGATACCGCAGCTTCATTAACAATAATTAGACTTTTAAAGATTACAAATACAGTGTAAGTTGCACTACTGCAGTCATGCACCAGAAATGATGAGGGGGGTCTTTACTGTAACAGATTATACACCTGATAGTACCATGATGTAACTTGACTGTGTTATATGCTAATATGATCGGACCAGTTTACTGGAATTTCCCTGTTAAAGACCACATCCTCAGCACAGGACAGAAAATGAGCTACCCACAAGTTGCCTGACAACCCCAGACACAGAAGCAATACCTGAGTCATAGCCAAGAAAAAGAAATCATGCTTAAATTAGCATCCCGGTCCCATCATGACTGTGAAAACAGTTATCACATGGACAAATGCACGCAGCGAGTCTCAGAATATCAACAGTGCATAGCAGCCATACCTTACTCAGTCATGATTTAGAATTAGATGTAATGTTGGATATAATATAAAAATGTCAGAATTAATTCCCTCATCTTTACATTACGATCATCATAATTATGTTATACACAGCAGATGTCTATGCTTTGACTAGATTCTTAAAACTCTGAGTGACTTTAAAGCCTATTTAAAGTCTACTCCTTCTCACAGTGAGACATTATCACGTCATTCTGAGAGGATTTAGCCTGAATATATACATCTGATAACATAACATATTAAAATGACATAGATTAAGACATAATTGTGAAAAACAGCTTAGTCTATACTATTATCTTTATTTAAATCGTTCACCGTGTTGCAGGGGTGGGGTATTCTGGGAAGGGTTGCAGGCTTCTGGCCTTTGGTATTCTTGGGCAGTCAAGAGCCAAGCAGTGTGGATGACTTGATGGGAAAATGGCATGATGGGAAATAGCTTGAGAAACCTATTATAACCCCTGAACATGAAAAATTAATTTATAGAGCCAATCTGTGTTTTTCAGTTAACAGGAAACATTACAGAGAGTCTAAATAAATTGGTGATATGGTAAATAAACAGTCCTATACTTTCTGTAAATGTAATCTTTGCTGGTGTAAAACATGATAATGTTGTTGTAGTTCAGTAGTGACAGAGAGGAGAAAGCCGGGTAAAACATGGCAAACGTCTGAAGATGTTTCAGTATGACCTAACTTATGTGTGTATGTGAGGGGTGTTCAGCTGGTTTCATCCTTTATAAAGATGACTGCATGTTGCCCAGCAACCAACCAAACAGACATACACACATACCAATGCGCTGAGCTGCTGCACAAGGGTGAAAAGATGAGAGTAAAGGAGAAAGGTAGAAAACTAGACAGGCTGTGTGTGTGCCTGCAGTAATTCTGTAAAATTGTGCTAGTGCCAGTGGGATCAGTAGATTTTATAGACCTCTTTACAAGCATACATATTCCGGATATATTTACGGTCTATCTTAGAAGAGATATGATATCAAAAGCCAACAGCGGCTAAATGTGCCTGAAATAGAGAACAGCACACAACCAATCCAACCATGTGTTTTATGACTGGATTCAATCTAGTCATGTTGGATTAAAAGGACACTTCTTGTTTTATTACCAGTTATTGTCCAGTTGATTTCTGTCAGGAAAATTAGCTTCCTGAGTTTCACTCTCAAAGACAATGTAAAATTCTTGCAGTGCACCCTGACATTATCACCTTTGTGTGCTGGCTATGAAACGACATAGATCACTGAGCCAAAGCCAAAGCTTTGTTGGTTTTAAAGGCTGCAGATATTATAATGTTCTAATGCAAAAGCTCCGTAGAATTCTTATTCTTACACTGATGAATGTACTGTTTCCCCAAAACATACTGTACATATTTTCAGCTGTGCTAACATAATTGCTAAATGTTTTTTTACATGTTGTTTGCTGATAAGGAGCCTCTTTACAGTTTGGATATTCTGTTAAAGTTATTTCCAGCTGTTTTACTCATTTATAATGTTAACAGTATCATTTTAACTTTTTGTTCCTATATGCTTGTTGTTGTCATGTGTGTTTGTTTAAAATCTGAATGGGATATCACATGGTTAAATAAAATAGAAAAATAAAATCAATTCAAGAAAATCTGCATCTACAGAAGAGCACCAGAGGGAGCAAGAGGACAAGAAAAAAAGAAAGATGAGCTGCTGCGATTCCATTTCTCTAGAGGAGTAAGAAAAAGAAGTGTCGATGACAGATCTCTACAATCATAAAAAAATATATATTGTGTATATTCGTGTGCACACAAATGATCACACTGGGCACTGAGGTAAATTAGAGAGCATATTAAAAATGTTGGTGTTTAGGGGCTCGGTCCTCTAAGGCCTTATCGATATGTTAAAAACACCTGAGAGCAGTGGATCTACATGCGCACCTGCTGATCTTCTGATGGGGCAGAAACGTTGCAGAGATAATGAATGCGTGGCGTTTGTGAATGGCTGCGAGGTAGGAAACGTAACAAACGTTTTGGCGGTGACGCAGCTGCAGGTTCGTTTCTTCTCTCTCTGTCTCTGTCTCTGTCTCAGTGAAACCTGTTTCCTCCTCAGTACATCCGCAGTTGTGCTGTCGTGAGTTGATACTACACAGCCTGTTCCTCCTCCTCCTCCTCCTCCTCCTCCTCTCCACGCCCCGCCTTTTCACCGTGAGGAATTCGGGGTTTTTTTCAGCCATTTATTTATATTTTTCCGTCACGTGGGTTTTTTTCTTGGGGGGAGTTCTGTGTGAGCTGTCGACAGCTCGTTTGAACATTATGGGGATCTAAAGGAGGAGGCGAAGGGGACCAATAGCAAAGAGACTCCGCATCTTTCTCCTCTGCATCTCCTGCGCTGCTGTGAGGCTTCAGGGGATCATGCAACACCTTAAGCCATGGCGAGCTATGCTCCTTTTAACCGTGCTGTGCCAGCCAGGAATCTCAGACAAATACGGTAAGATGATGATGATACCGATCATGGCACCGTGCTTAGATATCACTATAATACTCACATTATTCCCCCAGATTGTGTTTAAGTAGCTGATTACTTTATGTTGATCTCATCCTCCTGGCTGCTACTTTTATCTTTTTTTTCCCACTATATTTAGTATTTTTATGTCATTTTATAGGCCTGCACTTGTTTCATCCTCCAAAATGTGTGCGGGGAAAATCACACCGAGAGCTTCAATATGTGGGTAGAGGCAGAAGATGATAATGAGATTAAACAGAGAAGGGATAGAGGATGTGAAGAGTGATTAGGGAAAGTGAGTCTACTGACTGGTTTGTTTCTGTTCCTGGTAGAGCTGGGGATCATTTTAGGGAATGATGAACCAAAAACTCCAGCTTCCAAACGGTTCTGTTGAGAATAAATGAATAAAGCCCTGATATGATGCAGGTTAAGAAGCTAACAAAATGATGTGTTTAATAATGGTTCACTAAATGAACAACACTGACTTTAAACACATCTGTATATTAAACTCACTAGGTTCCAGCATTTTGTAAAGTACATTTACTGATCCTTTTGCAGTATAAACCTCACATTTCACTCTCAGCACTCCAACTAGACAGCAACATTAATTGCAGCAGCAGTTTTAGTTGTTATTATTTTCTACTGATAATCTCTAAAAATTGAATTAATTTCTGCAAACTGGCATAATTTGTACTTCATACAAAGATGCAACAAGTGAATTTGTTACACCCATTATATTTTTAACAAAAAGCTTGGTGGAGATTTGCACTGAAGTCAATGTGAAAGCCAAATGTTATTCTCTTTGATGTATACAAAATTACAACTGGGTTTGTGCAAACAGATGTGATCTCACGCGTCTACAAAATAATCATGAGAATAAAATTATTCACAATAACCTAAAAAAACAATAATGAACAATGTACAGGTGAGCTGTTCTGCAAAAACTGATATTTCAGCACCATGGAGAGAAAACGCCGTTTCTTCCCTTTGTCCATTCAATTAACAACGTCTCGTTGCTTTCCATCGCTGTTCTTTCACACATGCACCCATCTGTTCGTTTGATTAGCCGTATATATCCATATGTCCAAAACCATCCTCACACACGCAGTATGATGGTCGTGTCAGATTTGAGGCGTTTGCAGCCATTCATTACCCTGAGGGACAGATGTCTTATTGCTAAGACAAATATTGTAAAACAAGTGTGTTTCCCACTACATTTGCTTGCCAGAGTATGAACTCAGTCTTTGTGTTGTTATACCATACCCTCTCTGATACCTGGACTTTCTGGAATTTCACTCGCCATTTGGCAGCTTTAACACAGAGCAGAAAATTATTTCTAAAATTGAAGTGAATCTCTCAGACGTTCACACACAGCTCAACACACATAATTATAATGTTAATGTAAAGTATAGCATAAATCATAAAACTGAAAACAACTTGTGTGTTATTATTTTAGTATTGTCATGTTCAGAGTTAATATTTTGGAAGGGCCAATGGAACTAATGATCTAAAAGACTGTGTGTGTTATAGATTTTATACCATTTTAAAGTTTTTCTTCTATGTCATGCGCACAGAAAAAACAAACTTTTTTTTCCTGTGTCAAGAACAGACAGAAACAAGAGCTGTGGTGTGAGAGGGGAAAAACACACAGTCTCTCAGAGTTATCCATGTATATTCTGCTGTGTTAGGTTCGTATCTGTCACCAACCACCTGCTACTTCCCACATTGCCATAACCTCCAAGGTCTTACCCAGCAACCTAATATAAAAAAATAGTGGAGCAGATGAAAAGGAAATACAAAGTGTTATTGTACTGGTATCCATGATTCAGACACAAATCAGAAGTGCACAGCTGACAGCACCTCTTCCCATGTAAATGTAAAATCAATATTTTACATTCTGTAGTGTAATTACAACAAAGTGAGCTTAATCCATGGGGAAGCTCACTTTGTTGTGTTCTAGACTCTGTCTATTCAGGAGTAAAATGACCCAAAGGGAAATAAGATATGTTTGTACTTCCAGGCTGTCAGAAGATCTAGGTTTGGTGATTATGAATGACACCACTTGTAGTGCAGGGTCCTTTAACAGTCTTATACGTTTTAAGTGATTTCTAGGTGCTTTAACATCAACAATAGTTTGACAGGGAGAAGATTATGGGTTCTTGGTTATTATATGTGTTCTGGTTGAAGTACATGCAGGGTCGTATAATGACTAAGCCACAGTTAAGCTCACTTTGTTGTGTTCGCGTTTCAGCCCCACAAATGTGAGTTAAAGCATGAATGTTGCCATGGAAATAGCTGCAAAAGATTTGACTCTGAGTACCTTTTAACAATCTCTTTGTCTTTCTATCACAGGTTGCCTGTTTGAGAGAAAACTGTGCACAAGGGATCAGTCCTGCTCTGACGGTGAGTGCAACACACAGAGACAAATACACACAATCTAAATGTAATCTCTCTTTTTTGATCTTGAACATTAAACTTTTAAGACAGACTACTATCTTCATTATTAACTCACAAATTATCAAAACGCACACACAAACACACATGCACACTGTACAGTTAGGCTGAATAAGCACGCCGAGGCTTTGTATAAAAATAAAACAAACACAATTCTCCATGTGTCTATCGCTCTACGTCACCTGCCCCTCTCCGATCCTCGTCTTTATTTAAGCCCCTCCCCCGCTCAGCTGTCTCCATGGCAACACTGACATCACTGTGAGGTCGACACCCCCACAGTTGTTGTGCTAATACAGTGATGAGTCATTGACACACAGTTACGCACTTCTCTGTGGAAATTGCACTTACGCACACACGCGGCGATTGGATAGAATTTTAAATGGATCAGCAGACTTCAACCTCAGAAGCAGACACAGAGTTGACAGACTAGACGATAGATCACAGACTATGTTGAACATGAAATATTTTGTATATCATAGTCAGTCAGTAATCAGTTTTCTCTCTTCCAGAACGTACAATGGAAAATGAAATGTCTGTGTGTTTGTTAGACTCCAACAAAACCTAATTTGATTGTTACTTAATTTATCTGTTTATGTCCACTCTTTAACTACCACTGTCTCCATAGACACATATCAGCCTTACTTATTACTTACTACTATGTTCAGTTTAGATGAAGAAGTCTAGCAGGTGTTCATCTTCATGAGACAACCAGGAGCAGTAAAATCAGCACAGTACATATGCACTCTGTGTGAAGCATCATGATCCTCTCCAGATGATTTATGCTTTCTGCTTGAGTCATTTATTTTACTACACAATGCATCACATAGCGTTTGAGTCTGAAAACAAATGATTTTCTTTGTTGAATGACGTGTTTGACATTGACATTCAACGATGTTCTGCAATATTTTAATACTGTGAGCATATCTACCAGTGACCAAGAAGACTCATACCATTTGTATCTTCCTAAAGTCAGTGAGAGGTGCAGGTTTTGTTCCATCCTTATATGCAGGGTAAATCTGAAACATAGAACTACTCACTTATGCATGGACCGAGGTCTTATTTAAGTTACTCTAGTGGGCACTCCCGCCTCTGTAAGCTTATACAGCCTGTTAAGAGTCTGCAGCATCTGTTAAACAAAACAAGGTCATGCATTGCTACCTGGTTTCTGTGCATACAAGTGTAGCATCTTGTCCTTGTCATCTTGTTCCCCTTTATTTAAGGTGCTGACTTGGGTGATACTAGGTCAGTGTACAATGATCTTGTGTGAGTCATTGTATTGATTTTACATTCAACATATTTCACTCTGCAACATTGAATGGTGTTGAAATGACGTGTACAGAAATAACCCAGGCTCCAGAAAAAGTCCTAATCCGATTAAGCCATGGAGTTTGCTGTCCTCTCTCCATTCATCTTCTCTACCTGGCATCAGTCAGTTTACAGGGAACTATCTCCACTTTACTACTGCGACACACAGTCGGGATATAATATGCTGTGTCATAATAACATCCTCATCATCAACTATTTGTAATTTGACTAAAGGGATTTACATTAGGGATAGAAAATATAAATAATACACATTCATTCTGTGTTTCTTTTTTCAACGCAGTGAGTTAAGTGCAGTAAAAATTCACTAACTTGTATTTGTATTTCTCTGTATCTCTAGTGAGTGTTTTGTATCTCTTGTCAGACTGCGAGTCAAAACACTAACACGAGGCAAATGCATTTGAAAGAAGAAAAAAAATAAATAAAAACACATTCGTCTTCTCGTTCTTCAATATGTTGAGTTGCAAAAAATATATATACAAATACAAAAACTTTATATAAGCATTCAAAAAAAAACTTTATTCATCTCACAGGGATTTTATTTGTAAGAATGTGTGGCTATAAAAAAACTTTAAACCTCTCTTATCTGTTGACCATCTTGGTCTACCAGGTTTAAGTTGAAAGAAAATGGTGACTCATCAATGCACCAGATAATTTCCTCTTTTCACTTAGGAGTCTGACAGTATTTCTCAGAAACATTTTAATCTCATTGTGATTTAAAAGGAAAAATAGAAATTTAAAGTTTCACAATGATATTTCTGTAATAGTAAGTTAAATATTTAAAGATTGACAGTATCAGACGTACTTGAACTGTATGAACAGTTTGTTTCAAAATGTTTTCAATGTGACCAAAATCATTAGCAAATTATATTTCATTAATTTAGTATTTGTACACTTGTATACACCAGTGCAATTCAGTACAATAAGTAATAACTTTGTTAAGCTTATAATGATGCAGCAGCCCTGCGGACGGTAACTGTTCATATATTTATTAGTTTATTATCATTAAAGATAACAAGTCACATAAAATAAAATACTAAGAAAATGCTGGTATTATAATTAATGCCATAAGGCTGCCTACAGGTTAGCACCTATTTCAAAGAGAAACAAGAATTTAAAACACACACACTGACGGTCACAGAACATTGTCAAAGGACTGTGACAAGCAGTATAAAGTGTGTGGGCTACACTTCAAAAGAACTATGACTCACTGCTGCAGGCTAGTGCAGTATAGTATATCCATAAGCATTACAGGTTAAAATACTGCAGCTCAAAGGCAGCTTCACAGAATCCTCTGTGGCAGAATTTCAGAATACAGTATTTTTGTTGGTCCACACACTTTTAAATAATATGTCTTTGCTTTTCTGTACTGACTCTTATGACGTATTTTTTGCAGGAGACATGTTCACTTGTTAAACTGGAAAAATCATGGGTGTTAATGATCATATTGAGTGTGTGGCAGTGGACACAGTTGCAGACACAGTTAAGTCTGCAACTGAAACAAGTCAATGAAATTCGGTCGTTATGAATTTTATTATTTGTATCGCTTTTCCTAGTAAAAAAAAGGTTAATGCACAAATTGTGCAGGATGTTGGTTCACGGGTATTTTTTTAAAGACTCTCTATCCTGGCAGAAAGATGAAAAATGTTTACATTTGTTTGTGTATGTGTTTTTTGCAGACGGGCTGTTTGGTCAGTGTCGTACCACTAAACAGGACCAGGTCTGGTACCAGGTGTCAGTTCCTGTTCTGAAGAGGATGCAGGAGGTCCTCAAACAGCTTATGTTGCAAGGTTGAACATGAAAATCATCAGTACAGTAACAGTTAAACATATTAGTCCATTGCTTATGAAATGCTAAAAAAGAGTGCTAAAAACACAAAGTCAAAGGTTTGGACAGTTTAGTTGTGTTTAATTAATTATGTGAAATACAACTAACTGTGATTTTCAATGTTCAGCGTTACACAAGATTAACTATCATGCAACACCATCTGTGAGTCAACACTTACGCACAGCAATGATTTCAACTCAGTGCTAGATGGGGTTAACGAGACCTGCAGTTCTGGAAGCTAATTACTGTAGCTAGTGTGGTAGATACTGCAGAAAATTGCCACTGCACATGTGTAGACCATATCAGGCATCTGTACATAGACTGTACAGATCGAGTGATGACACAGCTTAATGTTGCCATGTTCACCATGTAAGTAGTAGAGGTGCCAGCATGCTAACATTGACTGAGAAGTTTTTTTTCCTTTAAAGTTTTCTTACTTTAGTCATCATTAAATGTGTTCTTTGATTTAACTACCGTTAGCTCAGGATGTAAATGGCATTAGTTTTGTACATATTTATGTAATCATAAACCATGCACAGTTCATTTTGGTCATGTTAACTAATTATTCAGAAACATTTTTCTGATATGAATCCTGAAATCCAAAGATACTTTATTAATGACAAAAAGCATTTAACAATTCACCTACCTAAACACAACTCTTATAGATTTCAGAGGCTACACCTTGGTCTCCCACTTTCACTCTGTACCTTTGTGACTGTCTTTAATTGCAGTGTGTGTGTGTGTGTGTGTGTGTGTGTGTGTGTGTGTGTGTGTGTGTGTGTGTGTGTGTGTTTGTGCAGGGCTTTCATGGCAGGATGATATCACTCAATATATTTTATCAAAGGAGCTGAAGAGAGTTCCACATACTACCCACCCCTCTAAGCCAAACTCCTCTTCCTCCACTTCACGCTCATCTCAGTAAGTATGGGTCAGCTACCGCCTTATGTTCACATTGGACAGGTTCCTTTATCCTTCCCTCTTTCCAGTCCCTGCAAATCCATTCCATCTTTTTTTCAGATCTAAACAGCACTCCCCCCACCACCACAGTTCTAAGTTGGGGCCCACACCTTCTGGTGGCAACTATGTGGACTACATGATTGTTGAGCCTCCTCAGTCCCAGTTGCGCATGCAGACAGCATCCATGGACCCATACACATACCATCAGGTGAATATACACCACATACATCCTGACAAAAGCAGGTGGCATTTGTGAACTATCTTACGCGCAAGAATCTATAAGCTATAGTAGACAGAAATCCATACAATAAATCATCAACAACAACAACAATCAAAACTCACTTAATACAGTCTAGACCTTAAATAACAAGTAACAGTGTAATACCCCTCCCATCACAGCACAGGTACCAAGATGAAGTTCAGAGATCTCTCATAGGGGCAGGAGGAGGCTATGCCCACCCCTCTTCAAGGTCCCAGGCCACTCAGAGAGAGAGAGACCGTGACAGGCAGCTGCTACAGGAAGCCCTATCTTTCTACCTGGCATCTGCACAGCCCTCGTATCGCCACAGAGGCTCCCCCTCTATGGTTCCTGCAGGTAAAGTGCTGCTAAGAAACCTGTTCAGGAAAGATAAAAGGAGAGCTCGAATTAAAATGTGTTAAAATACCTATTTGATCAAAAGAACTGCTGAATGCTGTCTATAGGCTTGTTCGAATTAATATATTAATATTTCCTAAACTGCTACACACATTACATTATGCATTATGCCATGAACAGGTATGCCTTATTACGGGGACTTGGAACTGGAAATACCAGTGGACTATGTGGAAGACTACACAGTAGAGGAGAGGCTTGGTACTTCAGGCAGACAACAACCACTGCAGAACAAGAAGGTTCCTCAGGACTTAAGCACTCTGTCTGGAAACAATGGTGAGGAAAATTTATCTTACAATTATTTACAGTATAATTTTATTTCATTCAAAGTATAACATCAAATTTACACTACAGACACACTAGCAACCCATATGCATTGCAAATACATATAGTAATCTGCAAAAATAGAGCTAATAGTTCTACTCTGTGTTAGATGGTTTGACCCAAAGGATGTCAGGAGTCTTGCAGAGGTACGGAGTTGACCCTAGAGAGCTCAGTCAAGAGCAGCTCTACAAGCTAGCCCTCATACTGCAGCTGCTACAGTCCCAAGACAAAACAGGTGTAGTCCTCAGGCTGTTAATAAACCCTCAAGATTTCCCATAATTGTAAAAATAAATGTTACTGAAACTGAATTTGATTATGGTATTTGTATAAAAACAGTAGTCTGTCTCTGTCAACACAGATCCAGTTGACAAAGACCTTATCACCCTCAAGGAGGTATGTTATCACCTATTGTTAGCAGTAATTGCAGAATGAAATCATGCACTTTTTTACACTGACAGGTCTGCTATAATCCCCTACATAGATGCAGCTGTTGAAAACAGACAGCATGTCAAATAAGCCACAGAAGCCTGCTCCTGTTCCCGGCTCTCCTGATGCAGCTCCTGCTCCCTCCTCTGCCTCAGTCTCAGCAACACCTCCAGCCAGGAGCGCTAGTCTTCCTCCCTCTGCCTCCCAGCCTCCAAAAGCATCTCCTGTTGAAGCAGGGCAGGGCTTGAAGAACCAGGAGCCACCGCTCGTAGAGGGTACGGGAGCCAAGGAGGAGTACGGGTACATTGTCACCAACCAGAGGTCAGCACTTTATTTAATTAAGATGGCTGTCACGAGCTGGCA
Source organism: Ctenopoma multispine (assembly GCA_034779795.1). NCBI lineage: Eukaryota > Metazoa > Chordata > Actinopteri > Anabantiformes > Anabantidae > Ctenopoma > Ctenopoma multispine. The sequence continues at coordinate 13,247,332 of JAUYWH010000013.1, forward strand.
CTAGGAGAAGTCGCTACATGCAATAATGATTAAGTAGCAGCAACATACAAATTTATTACACATGGTGTGATGCTAATGATGTTCTTAATTCGTAGTCATTTGAGTCTGTATGATGGAGTGAAGCTGTTGGAAATACTGGCTGAGAAGATACACCTGACAACCAGCAGCTTCATTAACATCAGGTAACACCAACAGTTTGTCATAGAGTTGTGAAATTTACAGTTTTACTCCAGACACTAATGACATTTTCACAGTTTTTAAACTAGAAATGTGTCACTCCGTGTGTGTGTGTGTGTGTGTGTGTGTGTGTGTGTGTGTGTGTGTGTGTTTCCAGTGTGGTGGGTCCGGCTCTGACATTTCGTATTCGACAGAATGAACACAACATGACGGCTGCAGAGGTGGCTGCTAAAGCTGGTGAGGCTCAAAAACACACGCTCACATCTACCTACACACACATACACACAAGCATCACTCAACAGTTTCTTCCTCAAATGCCATTTCACCAAACTCCCCTTTTCTCTCTCAATAATAATAATAATATTAATAAAAACAATAAAATGCTCTTTTTTTCCCACCCTAAAAGATGCTGAAAAGAATTTCCTGGAGCCTGAGACAGGCCTGAAGATTATACAGACTGGTGTAGGAGAGGTATTTGCTATACACACACTTACACAGCCTGAGTAAAACTTCCTTTCTAACCCCACAGATCAATATCATAAGGAGCAGTAGTCAAGGTTACACAGATATCCATCACTTGTCTATATTCTTTATCATTTTCACTTTAGAAATGTCATTTGCAGGCTCTTCCTTGCTAGAATCAAACAAGACTATAGACAGTCTCGTTTTCACTTGGTAGTAAACTACAAGCACAAACTTTTCCGTTAGACTTTGTGCTCTAATAGTATATCTGGGTCCTGTGAGTGTGAGCCACCTGGACAGCAAGTGGCCAGAACGAATCAACAAGCCGACACCTTGTAACAACAAGTATTTCACTTGTTGCCATGGCATTCCTTATCCTCCACCTCCCCCACTACTGTGGCCTCCAGATCCCAGGTGCTATGGCAACAGTCACAGTGTGATTAACCTCATTGTTCTCTCTTATGTACACAAACAGACTCTAATTCATCGTCTGCACCTTACCTGTGTGTGTGTAATGGATTAATAACGAAATGCACATTTAGAATGAATAATAGAATAACACACACACACACACACACACACACACACAGAGCAGTTGCATTCAGGAGTGCAAACATAATATTGTAAATGGGTTGCTAATATATTAATGTTGTGTATGTGGGGTAGCAAAATGCAATAAATCACTGATTAATATGAAGAAGTAAAATGGATTTTTTTCCTTAGTGCTAGTCAGTTACAGTATGACTAATTTAAGCATAAATTTAATTGATTTCTTTTTTATATTAATTCAGTAAATCAAAAAATATAAAAAGGTTATTGCATCATTTAAATGTGAAAAAAACATTTAAAGCCAGAAAAGGGTACGTCTATGTAAACAGTGGTGACAGAAAAGCTGAGGGGAAACCCTCAAGAGCTGTTTGTTTAATCTATTTAATTACTGTACGTGTTGTTTTCTATAGAGTGAACAGATCAGTCTGTGTGATGTGCCAGTGGAAAGACCATAATGTTTAATTCTGTTGGACAGGGCAGCATAGAAAAAGTATTTTTGAAGCTAGAAAAGAAGATGAAGAAGAAGTGGAATGACACAGACTAGAACTTACATCAATAATTCGTTGCATACTGTGCAATGGTTCACTGAGCTCCACACAGCCTCTCCTGTCTTTTTAATGGGTTCCTGGAGCATACCACCTCGACCTTTCAGACCTCTGTCTCTAAAACTTAACAACAGCTGCTCATTGAGCACACCTTGCTGTCATGCGCAGTTAGAGAGAAAAAAATGTGTTGTTCGAATGAAGTTAGCGACCTTTGATTTCCAGCAGTGAGCGCAGAATCTCCGGGGTGGCTTAGCTTTGGGTTGACTCTAAAAAAGCAAGATAACACTTTCATTAGGCGATAATCTGTTTTCTTTGTGTTCTTTCTCCATCTTACTCACTGCTCATTTTTGAATTTTTTTTCCCAGAGGACTGGTGCACAGGGCCTCCCTCAGGTAACCAGGGTTTCCCAGGGCTCCAGTGGAACAGTGATAACCCTTGTTTCCATGGCAGTTGTGGGAGGTGTGTTGGTTTTGGCCATGGCCATAGCTTGTCTCAGGCACTATGCTCAGCAAGTGGCCAATGGGAAGCTTGGGCTGGGGCCAGAGGCAGGAGCAGAAACACACTTTGACTACCAGGTATAAAGAGAAGGAGGCATTAAAAATATATACCTTTTGATATATACTGTAATACACAAAATGATAAGTGAATATTCAGTTCAGTCTGAAAAATGAATTTGTGACTCTCTCTCTCTCTACTTTCCATTCAGGAGTTATGTCGGCAACACATGGCGTCCAAATCTTCACTGTGCCGCCAAGATTGTCTTGGGGGGGTCAGTGGGAGCATGCCGGGCTCCACCATAAGCACGGGTGCTGGTGGACGAAGAGGTACGGACACATCCCGTGTCAGCAGCGTCTCCTCTCAGTTCAGTGATGGTCCCCAGCACAGCCCATCCTCTACCCACAGCTCCACCCCATCCTGGAGCGAAGAGCCAGCCCAGTCCAATATGGACATATCCACTGGTCACATGATACTGGTGAGTGATGGATAGTTATATACCTTGGTGCAGTAAGGGAGGCTTCTGCTGTTGCTGAGCAAATATTAATGCCATATGTGCTGTCTCCCTCAGGCATATATGGAGGATCACCTGCGTAATAAGGATCGCCTGCAAAAGGAGTGGGAGGCGCTGTGCTCCTATCAGGCTGAACCTAGTTCAGTTGCTGTGGCTCAAGCCCCGAGCAACATGGACAAAAACAGACATGCTGAATCTCTCCCCTGTTAGTTTATCAATGTGTCATGCTGTCTGATTTAGTATCATTAAACACAAGTCATCTTCATATTGTTTCTACCATATAATTTAAGCAATCTTATTCATTTATTTATTATTTCATTAACTTACTTAACCCGTATTTTCTTTTCCAGATGACCACTCTCGAGTGAAGCTAAAAACTGAAGTAAACCCCAATAAACAAGACTATATAAATGCTAGCTCCATTGTAAGAACTCTTCAAATAATCCAAAAAATACAATACATGTTTACAGCCAATCATTATTTATATATCTAATGCACTGTTTGCCTTTTTTTTCTGACCAACAGTTTGATCATGACCCACGCCAACCGGCTTATATTGCCACACAGGGACCTCTGTCCCACACTGTTGCTGATTTCTGGCAGGTTTGTTCTCTCTGCTTTATTTTTCCTGGATTGATTTCTTAAAATTGCTTTCTGTGCAGTGATAAATAGAAATAATACAACATTGTGGAACCATTTCACTGCCACATATTTACTTTGGTGTGACAACTGAATGTTTGTATGTTTGTGTTTGTGTTTGTGTTTTCTGTGTGTGCTTGCTCTGTCGAACATAAAGATGGTGTGGGAGAATGGCTGCACAGTGATAGTGATGATGACAGCCCTGGTGGAAGATGGAGAGAAGCAGTGTGAACGATATTGGCCTGATGAGGGTTCATCACTCTACCACATCTACGAGGTTAATTTCCTGTTATAATTCATAGCATTTCATTTTACATACTGTATGGCAGAGATGGTAAGTAACTAAGTACATTTAATCAAGTACTGTACTACAGTCACTATAAAAGGAGGTTAATATCAACCCCATTTTTACCGACTGTTGTTTTTGTTTCAATAATATTAATTTTAATTTAATTTTCCCCTTTGAGAATTTGTCAAACAAATCTGAACTAGACTTCTACATTTATGTTATCACTAGCATAAAATCGACTGCTGTCAAAAGACATATGTACAAAAGACAAGGAGAGTCGTATTTAAAAAATATTGTGTGTTATGGTATACATGGTTCATAAGTTGGAGAAAAAACAACTTAAATGTCAGAATTGTGCATTTTCTTTAAACTATTACACATATGATTTTTGGAGGTCCAGTAAGCAGAAATATGCAGCAGGCACTATGACCCACCTGAATAGTACAGTATGTACATGTTGTTTATGTCCTTAATTTTCTTTCACAAACTCCTGATCGTTTTGCAAATTAAAACTAGGGCCACATGATAAATATGGTTATTCCTGTGAGCTTCGTCACCTTCAGCACCACTCACATCATTTACGTCACGGAGTGCATCACAGTAGCATAAGAATTGAAAATCATCACAAAACAGTGAATATAAAATGACTTTTACCTCCCACTGTGATGTATGTCTCCCCCTAGTGCCAAAATAAGACAACTGGTGAATTTGTTTCCTGTATATTTATGATATTTATGTGTGAATTTGTTATTATTCAAATTCGGTAATACAACAATGGAAGAATGCTAAAATAATAATGCTACACCAAAACATTTTTGCATAATGATGTTTTTCTCTATTATGTAATTACAGGTGATAACATTACAGGCTGTAATGTTTTATTATGGTGTTCTTTTTGTTTAGATTGATGTTTATCTGACAAATACTGCAACAATGCACCCTTAAATTTCTAGGTAAAATTTGATGGACAGACTGCTCCTTGACAATTAATTCACATTTCTCCATATGTTTTCTGTCTGCCACTCCTCCCCCTGCCATTTCTCCTCCGTGTCTCTGTATTTTCAGGTGAACCTGGTGTCAGAGCACATCTGGTGTAAGGACTTCCTGGTGCGTAGCTTCTACTTGAAGAACGTCCAGACACAGGAGACTAGAACCTTGACGCAGTTCCATCTGCTGAGCTGGCCGGCTGATGGCATCCCCACCTCCACACGACCATTGCTCGATTTCCGCAGGTAGCAAACTACACAATTACTCATACATACTCACAGAGTAGCCTTTTTTCTTTACCAGGTTCAGTCATTTCGTGTAAAATAGAGAAAACAAGTGGTCGGGATGCTGTGGGTGAAATGTTGTGGTGACTCAGTGGTCACAAAACATGATTTTCATTGCATCCATCGTTTTGTCTTTCATTTTTGCCATGTGTAAACCCACATAAGGCATCCATTCATTCCATATTTCTTGTCTTAACCATCATCTTGGTGCCTTCTCTCTCCCCCTCTCCCAGTGTGCAGGTTGATAGATTTGTATATTAACATCTCCCAGTGTCATTTTTGTGGTTTGCAGCTAGTACTTTGGCTCCAGTTGCATAGTCACAAAAATGAGCATTGGCAGGTGTGACTGGCTACTGCAAGAGGGACAGTGAATCTGTGGTTTCCTCTCTACCTGTTCTTTCCCATTTTCCTCTCGCTTTCTGGTTTCCTCTTTCACTGCTCTCCATATTTTCATGCCATTTCCATTTTTACTGCAATGAGTCTTTCCCTCATTGCTAATATTGTTGTCTTCATCTGTCATTTACATCTGTCCACCCCTTTCTCCTTGTTCACTAACTGCTTTCATCTCACTGATTTTAAGTGCAACCCACAAATACCTGAAGCAAATCCACTGTGTGCATTTACAAGTTATTTTTATCTGTTCATAAAATATGTGAACTTTGCGATTGCCGTTTGTAATTTATTGTTTATAATAAAGCCATTTTCTGTCCTTTGTTCTCTTTTCTTTCTCTGCTGCCCCTTATCCCTTCTTTTCAGGAAGGTGAATAAATGCTACAGAGGTCGATCCTGCCCAATCATCGTTCACTGCAGGTAAAAAAACAAAGAAAAGATTTTAATAGGTTATAGATTTCTGTTGCATTGCAGGAAAATACAACATGCAGGATCTGTTCACATTTAAGTTTCCTTGTGTGTTTCCATCACTCTCACAGTGACGGCATCGGCAGAGCTGGCACGTACATCCTCATTGATATGGTCCTCAACCGAATGGCAAAGGGTGAGAAACTCACCACACACGTACTGTACAGATGTATACATACACTGCCTAGGCAAAAGAAAGCCGCACACAATACCCCATGGACCACCTTTTGCTTTGATTATAGCCAATCCATGTGTGAAAATGGCTATATGGCCTGCCAAACCAGTCTTTCACAATTTGAGCCCAACAAATCCTGGCATCGCTATCTTGAAATATACCTGTGCCGTCAGGAAAGAAAAAAATCCATTGATGGAAAAAGCAGGTCATTCAGTACATTCAGGTAGTCAGCTGACCTCATTGTGTTGCCAGATGAAACACATTAATCACTGCAGTAATTATCCAGTGGAAGGCTCTTATCTATAGTGAAATTCACATGGTGACTTTTTTTGGCCAGGCTGTGTAGGTTATAATTCAGTATCTTAACATTGTAGCCACACATGTTCCAAGATGAGCAAAATCTAAAACCTCTCATAGAAAATGCATTGGGTAACCGATGGAAAGCAGTGTTCTATTCACCTTCTTTATAGGTTGAGTGGATTTAGAGCAAAGTAGCATCAAGACAATGGTAGAAAACCTCCACAACTGTGCTAGTGATGGTATTGTTGTTGCTGGTATTGTCATTAGGAGTGAAGGAGATTGACATTGCGGCCACACTGGAGCACATCAGAGACCAGAGGCCTGGCCTGGTTCATACCAAGGTAACTGAGAACAATCCGTGTCTGTGTTTGGGTGTGCGTTCAGTATTTGTGTACATTTTCCTAGTATCAAGACTCAACGTCAATCACAATCAAGCAGTCTGCCTCTGTCCTGCTGCAGTTCCAACCCTTCTCTCTCCCTTTCTGACTAGGATCAGTTTGAGTTTGCACTGACAGCAGTAGCTGAGGAGGTGAATGCCATCCTGAAAGCCCTGCCACAGTGAGCTGCGGCAACTGAGGACACAGATGCAGAAACAAAAAAAACCTACACCCTCAAAAGGACACACCAAACATTTGTGCGATCGAGTATTGTCTGTTTGGCCATCACTGTAAATATGAATTTGCTCTGCCACACTTGGAGCAGTTACTGCACTTTGTTTTCAGCATCCAGTACTTTACCATCTACTCATTCTCTGGTGTTTTAAAACTTCTTCAAGTTAATTTATGAAATTAACATTGAATTATTTTTAGCAGGTTGTAAATATAAACAGAGGATAATTTTTCACAGTTACAGCTCAAATTTAGTCTCTGCTCTCTTGTTGTACCAAATAAGACCATACCATGCGTATTATTGACAGTGATAATATGCATATAATGTGCCTGTGGGAACAGAGATAAAATGTTCACATTAGACAGGATACACTTCTGTATTTCACTGTATTAAAGTGTAACATTGCTCATCTATCTGATTCAACCTTCGCCTCATCAACCCTTTTCCTGGAAATGATGACATGATTACCTCAGATGATTCGTTAATGCCAAAGGATGATTTACCACCAACGCCGAGGTTGTATTTGGCAGTTCTGTTGAATGTTAATATTTGCTTTGACTAATGTCTTGACTAAAATATCTATGCCATCCATCTTACTGATATATGTAAGGTTTCTATCCATTTACTGTAACTCTCTGAGTGTGGTTATGTGTCCACCAGAATACTGTGTGCTAATGTCTAGTGCGTGCTGTTTTCCAGCAAGTTTTTATTTGTGATCCTGTAGATTGACCACAACGTACATCATGCCACATCTCTTTATTTCTGTACACAAAGTACCTCTGTTTGGGTTCTCAGTGTATAACCTTGTGATTAATGTAAATAATTCCCCCTGATGTTTGTGCTTCTTTCATGTAGCAGAAAGATTGAAAATATCTATAAAAATGTATTTTTGACTCGACCTGAATAAATTTGTGATGTGATGCAGCAGAAAATGAACCAAAAGCTCCTGAATGATCATTATGGCGTTATTCTCTTGTCATTTTTGTTGTATGCTTATCTTTTGCGCAAAGACGATTCAGAGAGTGATTTAAAGAAGTCTTCTGGAAATGTTTTATTTTCTCTGCTCTGTTTGTGAAGACTTTTTGTCTTCTGCATCATTTTCCAGTTAGTAGCATGGTTAGTTGTTGTTCCAGTGTGGTCTTTTGCTACGGGTCTACACACAAACATACACACACTCAGACATACACATCACATGTAAAGTACATATTTGTTTCTATGTGTTGGTAAGTAGGAGCCATGGTGGGAAGAGAGAGACAAGTGCATCATTGGGAACTGACCTTTGACCTGTAAGAATAAATGTACAAGGACATGTTACACTTAACATGTAAGGAGACGGAATAAATGAACAACTTTCAGTGTGCCTCAGATTCACACTGTTCTTTACCTCAAGGCAGGGTACTGGGCACAGAGCAGCATGAGCCAATCAGGTTAACTTGTGAAGGCCTCGAAGTCTGAGTCTGAAACAGGAAGTGGGAAGTGTAAGACAAAATCCTCAAACTCCAACTTAAGTCCCAGTAATGTTTCACCAGCTATGCGAACACATATAGATCAGAGCAAAGAAGGGTAAAAGGCTGCAGATGAGAAACACGTTGGTTTAGATAACATACTGAAGTAAAATATATATATATTTAATATTTTATAATATATATGTATATATGCTCATATACTGTATAAAAAGTAGATTAAAATTAGATTACTTTTTAAAAAGATTTCTTTAAAAAAAGAATCAAAAGGAAACATTCAAAATAAACAGTATAGAAAATGTTACTGAAGGTCCTTAATTATCCATTAATTTATTTTATGATTTAATTTTGTAGTAACAGTACTAGTAGAAGACGTAAAGTCTGAAAGTCTGAAGTCTATTGAAAAAAATGAATGACTGCCATATTCTGAAAACATTTTTTTACCAAATCCTGTTTTGGTGTAATCATTTATTTGTTTTCTCCCCATTATCAACAATTACATGTCACAGTAAAAATAATAAAGCCTGATATATTTAATAAGAGAAACCATCTTACTCTTTCTCTCTCTTTCCCTTTCCACACAAAATGGCAGTTTGGAGAGGATACATGCTTAAAGAGAGCCACATTTATTGGATTTTTAACAGATTAATTCTTACAGCCATGCTTTTACCTGTGACAATAAATACCCCTTAAGGTTAAAGCAAAAAATTTAAAATAAATCCAGCACTCATGAAAAATACTTTAAAACTAAACAATTTATTGCGCTCTAAGAGCATTATAAAGGCAAAACGGGGAAGGGACAATGCCTGCCTACTGCTTATTGAGACAGACATGTCTTTGAGAAGTAGTAAAAATATTTTTTTTTACATATTAGTGACACTGGAAATGATTGTTTCACATTGTTGTGTTTTGGCACCAACAGATATCCCATTACATTCAGCCTGATTTAACAGATAAAACTAGAAACACATTTTAAATTGTTGTTAGTGTTCCACTGTGTGTGTGTGTGTGTGTGTGTGTGTGTGTGTGCGTGTGTGTGTGTGTGTGTGTGTTGTAGTGTAGCTCAAAGGCAGAATTAGCCTGATAATCAGACTGAATTATCTTATTGATTTAACTTCATTAGAGATCTAAAACCAAACACAGCACCAAAGTAATTCTAACTCAACATTCAACAACTCATTTCTCTCTCTTACACACACACAATGTCTCTTTCTGTGGCCACATAATACACCTACAGTCTGGGCACACAGGCTGAATTTTCCAGCAGCTCAGTTATGTGTTTACATTTCTAGGACGACACCTAAATGCCAATAAACAACAGCTTCAGTGAAACACTGGACCCAACACTGACATATTCAATGTTTAACTGAACTGTACTTGTAGAAATATAACATCACAGTTTGAAACAATAACTATTTACAGGTATTTCAATATACTTTCTCAATTTGTTTGATTACTCTCACTTATTCCCTTCCTCAACACCCCACTGACTAATGCAGACATTTGTCATTTTCCTGTAATGGAGGAAGGTGTGCTGGATACCTGGTGCTGAAAGATAAAAGAAAAAAAAATCTCATGCACCTTGTTAAAATTGATTCATTTACACACATAACACAAGTGTGGTAAACACCTAAAGTGGCCCATATGTGCAAAGGCACCAAAATATTTTATCATTATTATACAATAAGTCACATGCCGTTCACATTCTACCTTGTGCTTTCCCTTCCCTTCTTAAAGTGCTGCCTCTAAACTACAATCTGACTAAAAACAGTTCAAATGTTAATTAAGGCCAATACATAATGTTATAGAACAGTTTCCTAACCACTGCAACTTTGCACCAGTATAAAAGATGAACTACTTGTTCTGACAGGATAGCCTATATGCACTGTACAAGTACTGACAAAGTGTGCGAGTGAGTACCTCACTTAACAAGATGAACCACAGCAGGTTATGTAGCTCACTAGTTCTGATACAGTTCATATGCCAAAGCGTCTAAATGGGAAAATTCTAGCACAGTCTCAAACAATGTAAGGCACACACAGAAAAGCATGCACACACACACACATCTGACAGCAGGAAACAACCTTGCCTAACTAGGATTGAAATGATCAAAAACTTCTAAAAAAATCTAAATCCATCTTAGTCCAACTTCAGTCTGCAGTGTGCAAATACTATAGGTGGTAAATGTACATACAATCAAAAACACTATTGTATTGCTTCAAATGCATCAAACAAAAGCTATTTCAAACATTATGTAGAAATGTTTGGATTGGCTAACATTAAAGAACGAAAACACAAACCCTGTCAAAGCTAAGTCACTGTCCCTTCTAGAGGTGTTAAGGCTACATGAAAGCCTTGTGATTAGCTGAGCCACTGCCTCACATACCTCTGGTTGTAGGCAAAACTGTGATGTGAGCGTAAAGAGTAAGGCATCTCAAGAAATACAGTACACATGCACTGCTTTAGCACACAATACATCCACACTTCTTTTTCTTTTTCAGACTCCCGTTACTCATTTTTATGGCAGGTTCAAGCTCATCTTCATTGTACTGGTTTAGCAGTGTAGTGTTGGCAGCAGTAGATGACTCAGGAGGGAAGCCAGGTTCCCCTGTTCCCTTTCCCACCTTTTCCCCAATTTTAACGTCCCCCTCTTCATCTTTCTCCTCTGCAATAACCTTTTTGTTAGCAGCCACATGTAAATGCTTTGTCGTAACAAACCTGCCTCCTCTGTCACCACCAGTTTTGTCATTCGTCACTCTGCCCCTGCCCCCAGCACCTGATATGTAGTCGGTAGCAGTTGCTCTCTGCTTTGCTTCCATTTCTGACAAACTGCATGCCAAAGCCATCTGCAGGTCTTCGTCTTCTTCGTCATCTTCACTGCCTCCCGCAGTCCCTCCATAGTTGTAAAATGGAGCTGAGCTAAATGACCGATGGGTGGTTGAAGCGTAAGGGCTGGGTCGGGACCTGTCGGACTCAGGAGGTAATCTATTTTGGATTTGTGGCTTTTGAGGCGTGTGATGCGACTTTCCCTCTCGTCGGCTCAACTCCAGAGCTAGGGCCATTTCATCTTCCACACCTGGGAACAACACCAACATGATGTTAGAGCACAAGCAGCAGAGAGTAACATTCTCTATGCACACACATTAACTATATATCTAAGAAGAGTAATATAAATGACTTAGTGTAGAGATGTCACTGTACCACACATTTCTGATTTCTCTGTTATTATTTAGTTTTCTTCTTCTACTAAATCACCAGTTAAGCTGAATTTGTTAGATTCACTTACCACTTCTTTTGTTAAACCACAAAAATGATTTGCATACACTGTATTTTAGTTGATAAAACTAGGTTGGAAAAAGTGAAGGAGAGCAAATATTACAGTAGACTAAAGTTTACTCATCCTCAAAATGATCATTCACACAATTTAATGTGTGCAGTCTTACCATTAATAAGGACACTCTTTAACACGCCATCCTCCTCAACCTCTATTCTTTCCTGTCCATTCTCCTTTATCCTGTAAAGAAGACAAATATAAATAATTGGTAGTATTGAAATGAACCTGGTTGTGCAGGTTATTCATATTCATGTGATCATATGATCAGTAACAGAGGCTCTATTATCAGTGTAGGTTTGTGCACAAATAGTGCTAACTCATGAGGACTGAACTGACAATGGTACAGCCATGTTGTTATAAAACTGAATTGACAGTCAATTAAATAAAATGTTTAACAAGAAAGCAATAACTTAGATTTGATTTAGCACAACAACATAGAAGGAAATAGCTCCCTGTAATGTTAAACGTGATTTATAGATGCAGGTTTGCAGTAAAACTGAGCATCTGCATTTGGGCAGAATAAATAACTAGAAGTATAAGAGTACTGAAGAGCTGAAAACTATTGTTACTGTAATATCTATTTCAACCTGGTGGAAGTGAACTTTGGCAAATATTTTTTTGAAAATAAACCTGCACAACAACGGCAAGATTCAGATACTCTGCTGTCAATGTTTCACTTTTTTGCCTTAAAATACTACACTTCCCAGAAAAAGATGACATACTTCTTGGTGGTGGTGCGTTTGCCATTTATGATGCGAGTGGAGGTAGAAACTGATTTGATGTTGCCCATCCCTCCACCCATGCCTCCCATTCCATCCAGGCCACCCAGGGAAGAGAAGGACGAAAATTCAACTGAGACAGGACAGATAAACAGAAGTATGAGATGCCGTCAACAGTCAGAAAAAAAATGACACAGAGTTCCTTTATATTTCAGTAAACTACTCTCCATCAGCTTCGTTGTGTTAATTGCCCTCCAAAACTATACTCGATTAGAATATGATGCACTGTCCAGTGCCAGTACTTATCTAGTTTTTCTAATTTCTAGTTAAGCAGTTACAGGATATTACACTGTATTGTGGCTGCGGCAGTTTTCATCCAGCATGATGTTTACCTCCAGCTGACGGAAAAGAGAAGAACCGAGCGGGGCCATGGCGAGAAGAAGATCCTCCAAATGTTGAGAAGTCATCTGAGGAAGAAGTTGTTATCAAAGATTGTTATTTGTTGTTAGCCAATCCCAACATTTCCACATAATCTGCCAAAGACTATCTGACTGTCTGACAACAAAAAAACATTGACCTGTGTTGGAGGCAACTTGTCAATAGGTGAATAAAATGGAGAATAAAAGTGTTTATTTTTATTTTTTATGAAATCAGTAATAAATGTATTTCCCACTTGCTAATGTAATTTTCCCAACGTTAACATCCAGCAGGCCTTGAAACATTAATTAAAATGTAACTGGAGGTAGAGTTACATTTTAACATTTTTCATTTACATTCATTAAAAAGAAGCAGTTTAGGGTATTTCACTGCATGTTGTACTTGTATAACTACGCATGTGACAAATAAAGGATCTTGATCTTGACTTACCAAAGAAATTAGCAAAGGGATCCTGCCCACCAAAAAAATCTCTGAACACCTCGTCTGGACTGCGGAATGTGAAGGTGAATTCTGGGAAATCTGATGAGAAGTCTGAGCTTGATGAACCTGGGAAAAGGGGAGACGTCAGAGTCAGGTGAGTGAAGAGCAAACAAGAAACAGAAAGAGCATACGGAGTATTTTTATTCATCATTAATTATTTAGTTAAGAGCGAGGCGAAAAACAGAGACAGAGCAAAAAGAAAGAGGGGAAGAAAATCTGTTACCTGTTATCTGAAAAACCACTATATAAATAAAACTGATGAATTAAATTGAAACAAAAAGGAGTGGAAGAACAAGCACAACCACTAGCAGGTGTTTTACCTGTGTGTCGCATTCTGTCATTTCCATATCTGTCATATGCATCGCGTTTACTCTCTGTAGAAAAGGAAGGGCACAATTTATCGATGGAACCAAACCCTATATACATGTCTATTGTTTCTCATACCAAACACCCAACATAGATGACACAAAGATTCATGTCGTGACTTACTGTCAGATAGGACTTCATAGGCCTCAGCAACTTCTTTGAATTTTCTCTCTGCTTCCTCTTTGTTGTCTGGATTTTTGTCTGGATGCCATTTTAGGGCCAGTTTCCTGTACCTGAACACAACACAAGCACAGACACTGTATACTGAAACTGACACATACACAGACATACAGTAAGTAAACAAATATATACAAGGACATGCACTAATACTGCGGTCTAATACTGCGGTCTATTCACTAAAACACTGTACTATATGTTTGAATATATATATATATATATATATATATATATATATATATATATCTTATGTCTTTTTGACATAGAAGTGACAGTGATCTGTGAAATATGACTTTATTATTCATAACTAGGAGTCCTGACACCTGAGAGAATCTCAGGATACTCACGCCTTCTTGATGTCGTCCTGCGAGGCTGTTCTGGGCACTCCCAGGACATTGTAGTAATCCACCATGTCGTCTTCTGTCACTCCGCTCTACACCCCCAAACCCCCAAATGACAACACAAGAAAGTTTTCTGCTGAGAAATGCACACGCTCAGCTCTGACTGGTCACAAACATTCTGCATTTTTCAAATTTCTTCCTTTTATAAAAAAAAAACTTGCTATCTAGGACATCCCCAGAAATCTACAGGAGAAAAAGAAACAGCTCTGCACTCATTAGTGGTCACTTAGAGCACAGACTGTATGAAGTGGGCAATGTGTAATGTAAACACAGTTGTTATATTACTGAAATGGTTTATTTTCTTTTTTTGAAATTAAGAGGCAAGAGTCTCACTATTTGAAGTTACTGACAGAAGCTGCATTTTTTCATTAGAATATGAGTTATGAGAATTTAAGTGCATCATACTAGGAGTAATAAATTGTAGAAGTCCAGTGAATACTGTTTTCTGTATGTATCTGTGGCTACAACGTACAAAACAACTCACATAAAGGTAGAAGATATAGTATGTATGCAAAGTCATTATGATTACTCCGTTTCTTAAACTTTATTGGTGAATTTGTGATTATAATTTTTGAAATCCCTTTTTGACTTTTGATTTTGATTGTCATAAGTTTCCAGTTTCACAATATAAAAGACCAGCTGATTTCCCTGAATCACTACAGAGATTTGTCATTAAAATGATTAAGTGGGCAAAACATCTTTAAACTTTTAATGTTCAAGAACTTGAGGAGAGTTTCTTTCAGCCTGAACACTTGAAGTGTTGTTCTCTTGAGGTGACACCACTTTGTCTCAGTATTATAATAGCTACCGTGAGATCGTGCTAATCACCATGCCAATCCCATTAGTGCCATTAGTGGACTGTTCTGGAGACCGGGGGGACTTCCAAACTGAGGTAAAATAACTAAACTTAACTTTCTATGCCCCCGTCGGGAGCAGCCATGCGCTCACACAAGTATTATTACTACGTTATTTCTAGCGTTATGGCATGTGACAACTGCTGCTGACATGACAGTAGGCCTACACAAACTACACACGCTCAGATGCACTTGCTCGCACAGGTGTTGTCTATATTCACGTAACATTAATTGGTATTTGAGTGACTCAGTGTTTCCTATTATGGTATAGTTATAATAAACAGAAATAGCTACACGGCCTATTCGTTGAGGACAGCACCAACTTGTGACGACTAACCGAAGCTATGGACCTACCGTGTAGGTGTTTCGGGAGGAATAGTGAACAGTTATCCGTGTGTCGACAGCGAATTAGTTGTGTTTGCGGTGTCTCCGGAATGCGCTCCCCTCTCTTCGTGACACACGCACACGCCCCTCTCCTCTTCACTCCTCTCCTCTCCTGTCCCTCACTCTGCCTCTTCTTCGCCGAGCTCAAACAAATATCTACTCCACGGTCCCCGGCGGGAGAAAAAAAACACAGCCGGACCAGTTGGCTGCCCGCAGAGTGTGCTGGTCTGAGCCGCACGCACAGCGTCACCGTGTCAGCTGAGAGAAAAACACTGAGAGTCTAGAACATGCCAGCGTCTGGAAACGTCACCGGCCCCGCCCTCCTCCAGCGTCAGCCTGTTGTCAGCCTGTTGTGATAAAGTCCAACACGTCTGCGCACGGACTATCACTAAAGTTAGAAAGACATAGTTATATTTCAGTCACCGTCGGTCACTAAAAATATACAAAGAACTAACTGTTAGACAGCTATTCATCAACTCCTCCACCAAGCTATGTTATCTATCTTCATGGTCACCTGGCTGCTGCATAGTCTGTCTTACCATGGTCGTCGTTAGGAAAACATGAACTTTAGCACATTAAAAGTATTAGTAAAATTAGCTATTTCGATAACAGTAGAATATACCATTTCGTACGCAGGTATGCTTGTACAATTCAAGTTCAAGTTCAAGTACAATGTTGAAATAAACCAATGTTACAATTTATATTTTAGTCCTTTACAGTTGCTAATGTGCACAGACTCTTTACCAAGCACTTAAACATTGCTGCAACTTAACAAGATTATAAATATTGTAATAAACCAGCAATTACTCTAATTACAGTACTTACCATGCACATGAGATCTGTAGGATTACGTGATTCGGAAAAGGTGAACCACCACTGGCATCTGATCAGAGATTAAACTGGACATGAATATGGCTCAGGGAATTTATTGCTTAGATGCCACCATTCAGTATACAACACTGTGTCACGTGGTACTGGAATTAACGATCATTTAAGGAGGAAATCGCACTGGTGACACGCAAACTAAACAATATGTGTCCTATATAAAACAGAATAGAATCTGCCATTTGCACAGGTACAATTGAGTACAAGCACACTGGAACTGTTGTGCGTATATCTGGGTCACGATATAATAGAAAGACAGTAGGAAAACACACATTAGTAATAACAGTAAATATAAAATGAGAAAGTAAACACAGTGGGATAATAAATACTGTCTCTTAACACAAAGGTTTCTCACTGCATCCTTAACTTTTCTCTGCCGCTGTGATCCTCACGCTCCCTGCTGGACTCGACTGTGCAGAATACTAAATAGATGAAATGACTAACATTACCCACCAGAGAGCGCCCTTTTAATTTATGTGAAGCGTTCATATTGTAATTCTGACATTATGAGATTTCTGATTCCTTAAGAATGTTTATTTACATTCTGCAAGATGAAAAAACTTGCATTACATTTCTACGGGAAAAAAAGGGGAATATTTTACGGTGTGGTGATTTGACGACTTCGTCCCTAATGACTATGACAATAGCAATCAATGAATCCTCTATGGTGAGAGCACAGTTCTTACATGCACTGTGGCAGATCAGTGTAATCTAATGTCCAAGTTGAATGTGCGACTAATGAGCCGAGTCAGGATCACATGATGACCTCATCATGTAATGTCATATTTATTTGAACTGGTTAACAACATTTAGTATGACTAAACCTCCTAATATTTAGTACAGTCTAAATCTGTTCACACATCTGGTCACATTGCTCCCACCTGCTGGCCGAGAGAAGCAACTGTATGAACAAGGCCCCTACAGCCCATTGTTTACTTGGTGAATGATCATCAACATGATATGTAAGACAGGAAATTGGCAAAGGCAGAGAAAATGGAATTTCCTTTGTAAAAGAATAGGAACTGCCATTATACACAATCTAAAATACAATCAAACACTGCTGATAAATGTCCTATGTTAAGAACAAGATAAATAAAGTACAATGTGCTTTGATTAAAAATAGATTATTATGAACGACTAATGACTTTGTTTTTTTCCACTTGTGTGATGCATGTAATAAACCATGGGAATCTTACCACAATCCTAATTGCGTTACCTCTCTGAAAGTCTAATATACAATATATGATAAGTCACAGTTACAATTAGAAGTTAGACTGAAGAATTTGAAAGAGACTAAGTCAAATAAGATCAACAACGGAATTAAAGGGTTCATGAGAACTTTTTATTAATACTATCATCACCACAGGATATCACAATAATGCTGGGAATGTTATGTTCATGATAACGTGCTATGTGTGATGATGTTCTCCTCAGTATTCTTCTCCCTCTTCGTCCTCCTCTGCCATGCTGTCAGTGCCCACCTCTTCATAATCCTTCTCCAGAGCAGCCATGTCTTCTCTGGCCTCTGAGAACTCTCCCTCCTCCATGCCCTC
>JAUYWH010000013.1:13280673-13292793 GCA_034779795.1 Ctenopoma multispine
GATTGATAAAGTTCTGTGGATGCAGAACGAAACGTCTCTACTTGGAAGAAAGAAGTCCAGTTGCCATGACTCAATCCCCAGAATAATGTAGTCTACTTCACCTGAGTGACATTAAAGCTCTTAATTGATAGGTTCACACATTTTCAAGTGTGTCTTCAAACAACAGTCAGTCCTCCTTCTTATACTGACCCTATAAAGAGATATTCCTATTGGGCTTTGAACATAGGTGATGGAGGACACATATTATAGTCCTTGTTTCGTATACATAACGTAACATAATAATTTGCTCGATTGGATGATTGTAGTTACCTCTTATAGTTTAGGTGTTAATATAAATTAACTAATCTCTTAGCTGTTTCCTAAGCAAAAAAACGAAAGTCAGATTGGCTGGCATTGTAAAATTATTTTAAATTGTTTTATTGATTTAACCTCCTGTTAGGCTGCTGCTACAAAAAAGCCTCTGTCCCGTGATTAGAGAAGGCTGCGTCTCACTAATGGTTGCTTGGCAACTGTACAGACGCTTTACGCTTCCGGAAGTGCGTGGCTCAGAGGAAATATGGCGCACAGAGTTGTGCATGTACCCGTTTGTTTCATTGCTTCAAACTGTTATTTTGTTGTATTTTTTTCGTCTTTCTTCGTGGCGTTTGCAGTATTTGAAGGACTAAAGGCTGAAAATGTGTTCAGTGCGAGCCACACGGCCACTGCACAAGCTTCTGTCGCGAGGGATTTACGGTGAGTTTACCCACACGTTAAGTTACTGTTAGCCAGCTATGCTAACAGAAATGTAGTTACTGTTATTAATTTGTATTTGACTGTGACGACAGTATTTGTACGCGAACAACTCCAGATAGCATTTTTCTGCTTTAAGGATGTATAACTAACTTATCATGTCTGCCGCAGTCTTAAAGAGACCGAAATATGTAACCTGACTCCATTCCAAAAGTTGCCAATTTAATGACTTTGTACGTGTAAAAACAAGACATACCGTTATATGAGCTGCATAACACCGTTTTGTGGAGGTGAAATTCGGCGTAAGTTATAGTTTGTAAAAAGCAATTTATTATATTTTCTCATTATTATATTCATTCTCTCAACTGCGTTTATGTAACGTTAGTGCTGTGCTAAGTCCAGCAAACTGAGAATCCCAATGGCTCATTTTCAAGGACAGTAACGTTATCTGTATTTTCTAGAGTTGGGTATCGGTTACATTTGATCATACTGAATAGTAATCAAGAAGTCGTGTTCGATCTAAATATAATTATACAACAGCTGTTGGATAGAGAAGGTGTGTTGTGTATTTGTGGCATGTTTGAGATATTGTGAAGATAACTAGCCTTCACTCTTGTGATAATTAACAAATATCTGCTGTTGATCTTTCCATCAAGAACGTATTCAGACTCTAAGTGCTCATGTCGTCTCTTATGATATCAGGTACCTTCTGTATGATGTCAACCCCCCAGAGGGTTTCAATCTGCGGAGAGATGTGTACATCCGTATGGCGTCCCTGGTAAAAACTCTGAGGAAGAATGGCGATGACTGGGTCCTTGTGCTTCCTCCATGGGGGCGTTTGTATCACTGGCAGAGCCCCAACATCTACCAGATTCGCATTCCATGGGGCGAGTTCTTCAGCCTTACCAGCTTGCAGGCCAATGTGCCTGTCATTGAATATGACGAATTCATTGCTGGTAAGATTAAGATTTTTGTAACCCAAAATAGGATGACATTTTCTTCAAGACTTTTATTTGTCTGATAATTGAACTTGTTTAAGTTTTATTTTTTGTGTATTTTTTCATAAATAAATTGTTAAGTGTAATTATTAGGCTTATTATTATCTATTATCTCTGATAGTTACTATTTGTTATTTATATTGTATAATATACAAAGCCACAGCTTTTTAATTGGCTGATATAGTGTTGTTTAGCTCTTCAGGCATGTTAAAGCCAAACAATTCCTCTTCTTGGGTCTAGAGAATGGCGGTCCATTCATAGATCAGGTTCTAGTACTGCAAAACTATGCGGAGGGATGGACTGATGGTAAATGGGAGGAAAAGGTTGATGAGCGGCCGTGCATTGAGAAGTTAGTGTACTCCAGAGATAAGCAAGGCTACTACAGGTAAGTAAATGCAATGCATAAAAGCAGCAGCTGCATTTTAAAAGTAAAAGTGTTTGGAGGATCGGTGTATAAATTGACTGAGTGCGAAGCCAGTGACTTCCTCTTTCTTACAAGTAGTCTGTTTTAAAGTCTTTATCACCTTAGTTCCCATGCCAACCGAGGTGGTAAAGATTTTCTAAATAGACCAATGTTTTATGAACCTAGTGGTTCAGAATGTTTTTTTTCATGACTTCTTCTGTTAGAAGTTGTTTATTGTTTAAAACAGATTCATTAAACTTTAGTGCCAAAAATGAATAGTGAGAGTAGAATAACTCAGTGGAGCTTTTTCTATTTTTTTACACTCAGTATTCGAGATAAGTAATTAGATTTCATATTTATCAATGTTGAATATAGGAGACCAAAAAGAAGTTTGTCCCAATTAAAAGTAATTTGTATTCCAAATACAGTTACTAATTCTGCATGACTCTTACACCAGTAAGTGTTTACCTTTGGGCAGGACCAGAACAAGTGAAAGTGATTGGGCTCTTGGGAACTGCAGTTCCTTCAGGAGTTAGCCTGAGTAGTGGGGATTACTGGTGTGATAAAATATCTACAGAGACTCCTTAGGCCAAATGTTCTCCATTAAGGTAGTTACTGATATCCTGCATGGAAATTCACAGTAATTTGTCCAGTTTTCCTCTGGAATGCTAGTAGACCATTTTCAGTGATGGATCATATTAACAGTTACCTTTTATTAATGATACATACCTGTTTCTTCCTGCTTGCATGTCTCTTTCCTATCCATTCATTATCAACTGTCTCATTTATACTTGTTTGTGTTTTCAAGAGGCTGGTTTTGGGGCTATGAGCAAACCAGAGCTCGAAATGTGACATGTATGTCAGCCCAGGGCCATGCCTCCATCATGGCACCAATTCTTCAGAAAAACATCACAGTGACGTGAGTTTACTGAGCAACATGTTTATATGAAGTACATTTACTTTTCATGCAGACACAGTATCACATGCCAACAGGTGATTGTTTAATCATTACTGTGATACTGCAACTGTGTGTTTTAATTTACAGATTGTTCTCTCAGATCTTGGTGACATTTACAGGAATAAACTTAAACAGTATTTTACAGATCTGTAATGCTTGACCGAGCAGAGACACTTCTCCATGATCACTATGCTGGAAAAGATTACTGGGATGTAAGTCTGTGTATGGCTAATATCATACTGTATTAGAAATGTTAGTGTCAGGTCGTAGGTGACCTTTTTCCAATGTGAATACTGTATTGGACTTTGTAATCCAGCGTTGATAGATGTAATGTAATATTTATAAAAGACACATAACAAGTGAAAATGCCCTGGAAAGATTTGTTGGTACCCCTAGAAAATATTATAAATAAATGGATTATAGTGATAATTCAAATTAAGTGTTTCCTGTAATTAGGACCACACTTCTTCAATCTTGATATCACTGAACATGGACCAGATAAACCTAAGAAGGGAATTGCCTGAGGTGATGAGAAAGAAAATTATAGAAACAAATAATTATGGTAAAAGATTTATGGCCATCTGCAAGTCATTCCCTGCACTAATGTTGCAGATATTATTAAGAAGTTTAAGGTCCTTTAAGGTTTATGGGAGTGTAGGCAACCCTTACGCACATGGCTTTAACAAGAAAATTGTCCCTAGTTTTAATGGAAGGATAGTGTGAAAGACAAAAAGCCAAGGACAACTTTAGAAGAGAGAACGAGCTGTCCATAGTCAAGGTACATCAGTGTCTGATTGCACTGTTTGAGTGACAATGGGCTCAATGAAGGACAGAAGAAGAGTGGGCTAAACTACCTGCTGGCAAGTCCAGAAGTCTCATTAAAAGCTAAAGAAATCACTCATTAGCAACAGAATATTAGGTTAAGGGTACCATCATTTTTGTCCAGTCAATTTTCATTTGTTATATTGTTTGTATTGTATTCTGTTCATTGAAAAAGCCTGATTTTCATTTTTTATTTATTAAATTTTCATTTCTTTTAATACTTTCTACAGTTTCAAGTTATTTCAGAGAAAATTCAAGGTATTTGTCGTGAAAGGTTACCAATATGCTGTATTTATCCATGTCTGTGTCCTGAGCCTCACGAATAAAGCACACCATATTCTCTGCAATTGTTTGTGTTTGCAGACTCGCCGCAGCATGGTTTTTGCCAAGCACCTGCGGCTCATAGGAGATGACTTCAGAGCAAAGTATCTCAACTCTACAGATGACAGAGACCATACACTATATAGTGAGGACTGGACTCGCATGAAGGTGAGTCACTGTTTTCTGGCTGCTGTCATTATGTGGTTGTACTTGTACTATTGAAATTTAATCATTCGATATGTGTTAATTTCCGTTTACTCTGTGAGTTAACATATGTTTACTGAACAGGTACTGTTTTATTTGTTTTGAGAGCTTTTGCATCATTATGTGTTAATTAGCATTTTTAAGATGATCATTTCAGTCATTCCCTACACTTCTCTGTACCTATTTACTGTCAGACTATTGTGTTTTAGAGCATCTTAGCAGCAAAATATCACGAAGCCCCCACATTCACCTTAATATACTGTAGGGAAAGTAATTCATGATAATTACCATTGTATGGAAATGTATGTGCTGCTCAAGTGCATTTGTTAATTAGTTTCCAATTGTGTAGATTGACATTGGAATTGCCTAATCCAACCATTTATACTACTTTTTAATTTCCTTTTGAGGCCAAGCTAGGCTCTGCGAAAGGTGGGCCATATCTGGGCGTCCACCTGCGCAGGAAGGACTTTATCTGGGGCCACAGAGAGGATGTACCTAGCCTTAAGGGCGCAGTTAAAAAAATGTACAGCTTGATGAAGAAGCACAAACTTCACAAAGTGTTTGTTGCAACAGATGCAGACGAGGAAGGTAATGATACACATGTAGAGACTATTTTCAGTTTGTTCTACATTTAAATGACACAAAGGCATATAGAATTGTTATTCATACTACTGACAAGAGTGTCTCAATATATTAATATTAATATGTTATGAAATTAGTTTTTGACTCATGAATTATACTATTTTGTAACTAGTGTAGTACAAAATAGTACTATATACATACAAAAACATATACATATTGAATTGTAAAAATTCAGATTTAAAATAATTTCAAACAGATTTGACACTATAAGATATACATTCAATATATTATAGTAGTAATAATATTATTAATAATAATAATACAATCAAAGTTATTGTACCCATAGTAAATGCTTTTGTAAGACACTGTAATCTATGCAATCTTGTAGAATTGAAGGAGCTGAAAAAGTTGTTACCAGACATGTTGCGGTTTGAACCATCCTCAGAAGACCTGGAGCTCCTTAAAGATGGGGGAGTGGCCATAATTGACCAGTGGATATGCGCTCATGCAAGGCAAATTATTTTTTATGGTTTTATTTCATGTTGTCATTACATGATGGGCAGCATAGCAGTTTATTAATCTGCTGATCAGACAAGACGGTTGCATGTTATATGCTTATAACGTACATGTTAATTACAACTGCTTAGTTGTGTGTATTTATTTATTCAAACTCAGGCATTTTAGCAATTCTGCTCTGCCCTGTGTGGTTAAGGGTTAATGAAAAATGTGCATGATGAGCAGGGCAAAATAACATCTTGTGCTCTGGTTTATTAGCAAATGTCAGCGAAAAAAGATATCAGCTTCCTATATTGACAGCTACACTAACATGATGAATGCAATAAACATTGTTCCTGCTAAGCATCAGCATGTTAGCATGCTGGCAGTAGTATTTAGCTCACTTAGCATTGTGCCCAAGTTCAGTCCCACAGAGCTGCTAGCATGCTTTATCATTTTTGGAGTATTTTGTGTAGAATTATTTAAACAAATACATGTTTATAGTTTTTTCAGTGTTGTGCTGGCCCATAGTCAATATTTCAACTTGAACAACTAGAATGGTGACTGAACAAGCTGCATGCCTGCGTGACACGCGCTCTTGTAATTTTCCATCGTGCACGTGTACCTGTTCCATAACAGTTTTTTTATTTATTTATGTATTTACAGATTCTTTATAGGAACATCAGTATCCACTTTCTCTTTCCGGATCCACGAGGAGAGGGAGATCCTGGGATTTGACCCCAAAACTACATATAATCGATTCTGTGGGGACACTGAGAAAGAATGTGAACAGCCCACACACTGGAAAATAGTTTACTGACCTCTGAGTTTCCTGACACACATAAGTGCCAAAAAGCAGTGTTAAAATGGACATTAATTTGTATGGAACATATTTTAACAGTTTTGTTTATGGTATATTTTTATCCTTTCTGAGTTGTGCTGGTCTGTAGTTATGACAATGACTGAATCTTAAGCTCAAAAAGCTAAGACTTCGCTACCAAACATGACAACAACAATCAAAGCTACACAATTTTTTAGGTTGTATGTTGACTGTTGATCCTTCAAGAAAATCTGGTGTTTTACATAATCACTTGTATTTATTACTTATGCCAGCACAAATGGGGAGAAAGTGTGTTATACTGACTGCAGCAGGCAGTGTATTTACGGGAGTATTCTCAGTTCTACATTTAATGAAATTCTGATGAATGAAATGCTGATGTTGAGCATGTTGACTCATATTGTAAGAAGACATTTTTCACATATGTATGAAGTATGCATTTTTGATTAAGGGAGCCATGTGGAGTTTTCTTGTATATATGTTATGTTTACATTCTGTGTTTCTTAGCTATAATAGAAGACCGGTCTATTAATTTTCAGCTCACAATGTGTTAAAAAGAGGTGTATCACAAAAATCAGTGTTTGTATGGAATAAATTTCCTCTTATTTTATGTTTTTATACAGTGCTAGTATAGGTCTTTGTTATAAAGGAGTGCATTACAGTATTGCTGATGTTAAAGAATAATATGACTGAAAAACATGCATTTTAGTTCTTCTTATTTCAAGCCACTGTGTCTTAGCATCACTCCTCATTCATCAAGCTGTTATTTTAAAACGCACCATTCTTGCCATTCCTGACATGTTTCACATGTGCATTTTCCCATCAATTGATTTGTACAGTATCTGCGCGATCTGGTTGATTTAGGTAGAATTTTAACATGACTCGTCAAACTGAATCACATATAGCAGTAGGAAAGTGTCTACACCATCACCTCTGCATTTACATTTTAACCAAATTATATCAACTGATGAGATTTATAAATGAAAATGACAAGTGTAACATTATATCTTTGTTAGGTTTACTAAGGTGCATCATCCCATCCTGTGGTGCACAGCCTCTCCAATGTGATACAATAAGGTATGAGGAGAAATTGTGCCTCTTGTGGTAGTGTTGTGCTTATCAGTGGCACTTTTTCCATGTTATCTAGATGTAAAACCAGTATTACTACCTTGATGGAATTCTTACTGATGCCTCTAACTCAGCAGAACAATAGTTTCATGTGTCATGTATATTCTTGTTGGGCCCAACCCTGAGACTTCCTGCTGCTCATTGTTTTGCCTTTTTATTTTGCAATAATGGAAATTATGTTCTGTAGAATTAACACTTGGCACTCCTGGCAGATGTTCAACTTGTGTGTCTTTCATGTGATAGGTCTGTGATATGTTGTGTGTGCAGAAAAGTGAGTTTAGCTCCAGCTACACCAGTTTTAGGTTACACAAAAAGCAGTTTGTTGTCTGAAATCTTAATCTTGCCTAGTTATTTTATTGTAAATGTAACAATGAATATTTTATGTTTCCAAGTATTGTTTATTCTTTAAATACTTTTGATTGTTAGTAGTTTCTGTCTTCATTTGTTACTGTCCTTGTAGTATATGGTGAGAAGCATCTAGAGAGTCCATGGCATTGTTTTTCCCAGTGGGGACCTCTATCTCACCAGCAACACCTTGTGTAACCAAGTGTAACTTGATGCTTAGTTTTAGCCTTTTACCTCTAAATCCATGTTCTAATTGTAGAGCAGTGACGTAGAATAATTTATAACTTTGGAGCCTGTAATCTTAAATATAGACTGTCTTTGTTTCAGTTAATCCTTTTAGTCAAGCTGTCTAAAAATTGAAGTACTATAGCTATGATTTAAACATAAAGAAGCAGGACCAAAATTCTTTTGAATTTCAGGTCAACTAAACAACACAACAATAAGCCTTTTATGATTATATTGTAAAATGAGCACATTTTTTGAAATTGTATTAACTAGAATATATTTTACAAAAAGTATCATGAGTATCAGGTTGAGTCATGAACATCATGAGAGTATCAGGTAGTCCAATGACCAGATACGCTGAAAACAACAACAGCAGGTATCTGTTGATATTTTAGCTGCCATTATTTGATATAGTGCTATAGTCTGACTAAAATAATTTAATTTATTTAAAGATATAAAGCACTTCCAAAGCCCTCCAGCTAACAATTGCTGCTACTCGTGAGTTGTAAACTTGGCAGTGATCCAGACACGCCCGTGTTCACAGACTCACCTTCAGTCCTTCAGGTGGATTCACCCACATCAGCACGAGACGGCGTGCAGGTGGAAGTCGATTTTACTTTTTTGGTGTTACAGGAACATCTCTGAAGGAGGATTTTTCAGTTCTACGTGAATCTATTTTACTTATTTTGTCCTAAGCGACTGATGGACGGCATATCCTTCTAGGATCCACCTAGCGACATGTCCTTCGTAACAAGCCTGCGAGCTACGGGCAGATAACACAGTTTGAAGCGTACAGAGGACAAACGCAGCCAGGTAGGTCCAAACACTATTACTTTATTATTATTCAACTCCCCCTAACTTTAAAACTCATCTGCCAGTCAAACATATCTGCACAACTGGGGAAACATGTCAGATTTAGTCAGCTACACCTGATGTCAGTAATTGTAGTTAACAAGGTTAATAAGTTTTGATTCAGTTCTTTACTTTTTATATTGTCTCTTCTGGTTTTCAATGTCTTCTCACTATTTTGCTTGCTTTGTACCTCACTTATAAGTGGATTTGGATAAAAAAAAAATCTGCCAAATGACTAAATGTAAATTTGAGACTGCTGTAAATAATTTAAATGCATTTATGTCATGTTACCACTAAGCCCACTCACTGGGTTAGACGTTTTATGGAGAATAATGTATCAGAATGTCTCTCAACAAAGATGACGTTTCTCAGTTTCCATTTCTCTGACCACTCTTTGTCAATGGACTGATTTTTTTGTATAATGACTTCACTTTAGCCTCTAGCGATGGCCTTCTTCAGTCAGCTGCGACTTCTTCTGTGGAAGAATGGATTGGCAGCCATCAGACAGCCAGTGAGTGACTTTTAGGGTATATTTAGAAGACACAATATTCCATATTCCTGGCCCTTTTCACTGATTAATGATTTATCATAAATTGTGTTACAGCTATGGACCCTGACTCTGTTTGCCTGGCCTCTCATCATCTTCATCATCATTGCTGTGACCCGCCACCAGTTTCCTCCAATCATAAGAGAAACTTGTAAGTCTAAAACTACACACAATTGCCTTGATTTAGGTCTATGTTTAGTGACATGCGTTTCTATAGCTCTTTATTGTAAATTCATAAATCATTTCTATGCAATGGCAAGCTTTGCGACTATACAATGACTCGCAGATAGTATAGTGCTGTATAATGCACAAACAAAATAAACCACAAGCAAACAGGGTAATGTGTGCCCAACCTACCTCACCTATTAACTGCCGTTATTAGGACAAATATACCTAAAAAAAACAATGAAATCTCCATTTATACTATAAATATTACAGTTCCATGTATTACAGATTTTATTTTAATATTTCAGAATATTTTGCTGGAACAAATATCTATAGGGTTTGCCTAAACACAATGTTGGCTTGTCATTGACCCCTAGGTTTTTTTTTTGTTGATTTTGTATTTTGAAAGATAGCAACCGGGGCGCTTGCTGGCATTCCATTGTCAAAGTCAAAGTAAAAAAAGAAAAGTTCAATCAAACATGAATCGCTCTTTAGATCACCTCTCCCTTCATGTTTAACATGGTCATTGTTCTCTATTATTTTTTAAACCCTACTGACGTAAAGCACATTTTTTTCTGTAACAAGTGTAGGTAGGGGTGCCTAAGGATGGATAGAGGGAGGAACAGAATTTGCAGCCAGCTGGTTTGAAAAAACCTACTATACCACGTACCATTTACCATTCCCTTTCAGTTACCAGTAACCGCAGTTAGGCAATAGAAATGTAACACGTGCTGGTATGAATGGTAAATAATATATTTTTATCCATCTAGTGTAGTGGTTGGTGGCTTTTTTGGTGGATCTGACTGTGTGGACGTAGAGATTTGTGTGTAATTTAACAACCTCACTCTGACCTTTTATAGAAACTATTCAGTGAATCAGGACAATAGGGTTTTCCCACTCCAGTTACATGCCCTCTGGTGGTTTGTTTTTATAAGTGCTGGACATAGGCAGCATTAGACCACACCTAGAACAGGCAACTTCTGACAAAACTGAATGGTCAGCACTACTCTTGAATGGTGATCTAAAGTGATGCTCAACAGTTTGAGCACAGACTTAGTTTTGTTTTAGTTGTTATTGCAGTAATTATTTCCTTTAAGGATAATTTCCTGCAAGTATATTCATGTGCTAAAGCGGATGTTAGGCTTTTTGTTTTGTTTTTGTTTTTTGTTACTGTTGGTCAGCTAAGCAGGGCTGAAATATATATTTTTGCCCTACTTAGTTTTAGTGCCTCCCATATTTTCGTTGTGCCATTTTGAGTGTATGGAACTTGTTGAAGTCTGAAATAGATTATTGTAATGGATATGTGAGTGTAGATGTTAACTGTGAGGTGTAATTCAGTTCTTCTGAGCTACTGTATATACCTTATGTTCATAAATGAATTCCATGAATACCAGTGAAATGAGTCTTTAGTGCAACCTGTTCTTCTGGTTCTTCTACAGTTATTTTTGTTTGTTTGTTTTAATTTGAAGCAATGACTGAGATTGTTTTCAGACAAAAGATGGGATGACTCATGTGTGATCCATCAAACAGAAATTATCACATATAGTATAGTCAACAAATTGTCGAACAGAAATTTGTGACAGATTTGGCCAATTTGAAGGAATAGTATGAACAAAAAAGGCTATGAAAATATGAAAAAGTTAAACCATACACAACAGTTAATCAGAGGAGGGTAGCTCCATGGTACAACTCACAAATCCGTAGCTTAAAGCAAACATCATGTAAACTTGAAAGGAAGTGGCGTTCCAGAAATTTAGATCATGTACACTGTAAAAAGAGAATAGTAGAGCCAACTTAATTACATTGTCAACTGGTAACACATGATTCAATTAAGTTTTTCTAAATTAGATTAACAAGTCAAATCAACCCAACACATTTAAGTTAGATGCAATTTAATAATATAAGTGTCTTTAAATTGGAAATGTGGATTATTTTAACTTAAATTTCAGGTAAGTCAACTTAAATTTTTCCAAAAAATTAATTATTTTACTTTACTCCAAAGTAATATTAGTAGTTTCCAACGTAACAATTTTTATTTAATAAAACAAATTTTTAATGTTATCGTAATGTGTGAATTTAGTCTAAAAACATCAAGTTGATTTAAAAAAAACACTTTATTATTATACACTTACAGAAATTGTACTTACAATTGCTACAGCTTTTTAAAAAACATTCATTACATGCACACAATTTCAAGATTTATGTTATATTGTCCAAAACATTCAGCCCATTTATAGATTTGGCTAGGTGTCAAGGAAGAGCTTCTGTTGAATCGTTACGCTATGTTAAGTGTCACTACATGAAACGGTTGTATCCTGAACATACCAGAAGTCTTAATCATTCCTATAACAATTTTGTAACCAACAAGCAATGAAAAATATCTTAGTCTTACAAAAAAAAAATTCACACTTGTTAAATGTTTGCCATTAAATTAACCACTTTCAAAAGGACATTTTGTACAAAGTGGCCTTTACTACCTGAAGTTATTGTATTTGTTCTGTGTTCTTG
>JAUYWH010000013.1:13292893-13304588 GCA_034779795.1 Ctenopoma multispine
ATTTCTGTATTTTCTTAATATTATGTACAATGTAAACCTTCAGTCGAAGATATATGCATTTCCTCATGTCTATGTATAATATGGGAGGGAATAGGAGATCATATACAACAAAACAACCTCCACAACCACCCCGCCCTGTGAGGGTTGTGGTAGGACCCAGAAAAGCACTCAGGGAGTAAAGGAGTTTTTGTGGTTTATTTTGAAAGGCACAGGCGGTGTAATAAAACAATGGTGTATGATCGGGTGTACAAAATGGTGGAGGTTGTATAAACACAAAATGGCTGCTGCCAGTAAGGTGACTGCCATGCGGTCTCCAAAATGGAGGCCGCAACACACAAAGACAAACACAAACACTACACAGACTCACAACACAGGTGGGGATTGTCCAGAGTGAACCAGGATTGTAGTCCAAAGCAGGGGTTGGAACCAGAAGACAGGGCCGGGATACCAGCAAGCCAGAATAGACAGGGAGCAGGCAGAGGGGGAAAACCAGAGGCAGTCCAATGTCAAAAACCAAGCCAGGGTCGGGGTCCAGAGCTGGGGTCAGAGCCGTAACAGAGTCCAGGGTGACAGAACCGACAGGGGATATGCAGAGGGGGAAAGCCAGAGGCAGTCCAAGGTCAAAAACCAGGGTAATCCAAAATGCGAAAGTCTTTCCAGGGGCGAGGCAAAGGGCAGGTCCAGGGGAGAAGTCAGGTTCAGGTAATCCAAGAGACAGTACACAAAGAAACGCTGGAGAGTTGCAACCGGGAAGGAATACAGACAATCTGGCAGGAGACAGGTGACTGAGGGGCTGTTTAAATAGTGTGGGAGATGAGCACAGGAGAAACCAATCCGGGGGTGATTACAGGTGAAGTTAAGGAAACAAGGGTGGGGAAGAACAGGAAGTGCTTGAACAGTTCAAAATAAAACAGGAAGTCCAGGTGAGATTGTGACCAAAAGCAGGAAGTCCAGGTGAGATCGTGACAATTAAGAGCATTATCTGTTAGAAGTTTGGAAATGTTTGTAATCAAAGTGGTGTTTTCAAGGATCCCGAGATCCCGATCACACTTTGTCATGTCTCCTCCAGGTTATGTGGCACCCCGAAACCTCCCCAGCACAGGGTTCTTCCCATTCCTGCAGACTCTCATGTGCAATACAGACAGCACCTGTCGTAACACATCAAGCTTGGTGGACCCAACTGAATCAAAATCTTCAAAGAATACAAGGTAATCTGATTCATCAGTAGAAATTGTATATAGCCAACATACCAACACTGTATATCTTCATTGTTACATTATTGAAAAAAAGCTGAAGGGGTGCAAAAGACCCCTAAATAACTGAAGAGAGACACATTTCAGCAACAAAGTATCACATGACATGATTAGTTAGTGTGTTAAGGGAAATATACCAACAACAGCTGTAAAGGCAAATCATCTTAACACTCATCTAATCAATCGCTACCCCATTCTGAAGCCACATAGATGTGTTTTTCTGAACACTGCTCTGTTTTCTTTACTTTATTATCTTAGTTAAAATCTTTGTAATAGCTGTCAACACCTGGAGGTTAGATAATTTCTAAGAAACCTGAAAACCTGCCTGCTTTGTTGTAGCTCACATGTTAAGTACCAGCATTAGATAATAGAAATGGCGTAGGTTAGTTTTTTTTTTTGCTTTTGTATCCTGCAATTCTACTGTCACTGTTTTGAATTCCAAAAGTAGGAATGAAGGTGGTGGATATAAAAACCTGTTTGTCTGACCTTTAGCCTGCTGATGCAGGATTTACAAAATCCTCCCACCTACACAGTAGGCTACAGTAATGCTTTTGTCCAAGCACTTTTAGCTCAACAGGTTTTCTTTTATGTTTTTTTTTATTAGCCTTGCTGAAGAAAGCAAAATGTAAACATTTTGTCATTTTACCAAAGAAAAAAACAAGATGTATATTGTTAGCATTTAAACATATACAAGATGTACCGATATCAAAGCTGTTTTAACTTTATAGAAAGATGGATTAAACACTTTGTGGGAAAGACTAGCTTCCTTTGTTAAAAATTACATACAGTATGTACAACGTCTTTTCCTCATTTGAACCTCTGGACAGATCGATTCTCCTGCAGAAGAATTCCCCACTGGCCAACCTGCTTCAAGGGGGAGGTTTTTTCAACTTTTCTTTGCATAAAGACTCCAGCATTAATCAGGCACAAATGGCTTCCTTCTTGAAAAACATTTTTGGTATGTTATTCCCCTCACAGACTCTCTTTTCAGTGACAGAACACATTTTACTGTTTTTTTTCTCTAGTGAAGTTTCAATTTCCAGTTTCTGGAAGATTAAACATATGAAACATACTTAGACATCACATATCAATTCTTTAAATGAATAGTTTGGCATTTTGGAAAATGTTTCATGCTGATAATTAGATAACCGATTAAAATTTTGTCTCCTACATATTATGATCAAATTTTTTAATTATTCAGTGCTGAGTATTTTATAAATTTATTAATTTACATTTTTTAATTTATTTTTTATTATCAAAGCAAAGTAACTACTAATCTTTATGCTAAGCTACACCATCTCACAGACCAAATTTCAACATTTTGTTGAAAACAAAGCACAAAACATAGAGTATTACCTTTACGCTTAAAGAACCACACCAGATGGAGTCTTTAGAACATTTTGTCCAAAAAAATTGCATTTGCCCTTGTTTGTATTATAAGGTAAATATGATCCTGTGTATTGTAACACCCGCACAACAGTGTGTTGTTCTGTGTTTAAGGTTCATCTTTCCAAAAAAGGATGAACAATGTCACTCTTGGGATACCCAATACCACTTTTCTGGGAAATCAGGTGAGTATAGTGAAAGTATAATGAAAGAACAAATGTTGACAATAAGGAAGAACCTGTTACCTAAATTCCTAAAGTATCGCAGTATGAAAACTGTCTTTAGATAATATTTGTTGATCTTTGCTATGAGCAGCCTTTCTCTGGAAGAGAAAAGGGCTTGTAGGATGGACTAGAAGGTTCAATTACTGTAGAATAAACAAGGAATGTCTCTGTATTTATATTTCTCTTTATTGTATGTATAAGACACATGTATATTGCATGCACATTATGTCTGTGAAGATTCTCAAGTCAATTGATCTGGAGGTTTGAGTCATGGCAACAAGAAAGACGTCAACTTGCCATGATTCCACTTACAACACATACGAGATATGTTTAAATAGAAAGGAAGATACTGTAGCAGTAGCCAGTTTGAATTCTGTTAGTAGTTTATTTTTAGTTAGCCCTCTGGAGTCAAGGGTTATTTTTGTTCTTATCACCTTTTAAACGGTCCGTACTCCACATGCTTTGTGTTGCTTAATTTTTCAGCACAAAACAGCTGTATGGTGGTAGTCACAGAATTTCATTATAGAAAAACCTATGGTTGTAAAATTCTATTTCACTGTTTATTAACACAAAAAACAGCAGAAAATATTAGAAATAAAGCATTTCTAAACCTTATTTATAAAGATGATTTTAGTCCTCCTCATTTAGTGTTTTTTCCAGTAAAAGTCTGTAAATAACAGTTTATATTAATAACTGACCATTTTAAACACTTACAGGTCTACAGCCAAATAAGACATTATGTAAAAATTCTACATCAGCATTTTCGGATGTTTTTCTCAACTTGTTTCTTAATGATTTAAAACAAGTTATAGTAATATTATTAAAACATTAATAGTCTGAAATTAATAGTTTCAGACAGGTTAGAACTTGCAATAAAATCTAAAATCTGTGATTTATTTATTTGCTTTATTTTATTTTTCGATAAGGAAGGGAATATTTTCTGTATTCTGCTACATGATGGAGAGAGCCACAGTACACAAAAATATTTGTTATACAGACATAATTAATTTCTGTTGTATTCTTAGTAATTTCAGTTTAGGAGAAACATTGAGAGAGGACCAGTGTTGTATAAAAATAATCTCCTGAGTGTAAAGATTCAACATTTCATCACTGATCTACATTAACATAGGACAATACATTTGTTTCAGCCTATCACAGCCTTTTGCCTCATTAGCAAGAGAGTAAATGAACATTTGAACCAATAACATCATCAATATGATTTAACATCAATCCTAGGTGTTATAATAAGAACTCTAATAAATAGACTGATGCTTCAAGGAGCTTTTTGCTTTTTCAGTACAGTATATTAACTGATACATATAGACCAGACCAAGTGCAGTAGTAAATACTTTGAAAGCATTTTTTTGTATTAATTTAAGGTCATCTACTCCTGGTATTTGGATCTGCTGTTTTCTCTTATATGGGTACCTTAAAGACATTAAGATTAACATTAGCTTTGAAAATACTGACACCTCACATTCAAATGTATCGTGTTATGTGGCAAGTGAGCGTTCTGCTAATAATTATTACGAGTTAAAAATAAGTGGGAAAATTATTGGTTCCTATAATAATTTCCTAGAATTGTAAAGGTGAAATTTACTTTGGCTTCAGAAAATCTAAAATGATTGTTATGGGATGCCTTTTAAATGAATATCTACAGTTGAATGTTAACTGCAATAATATTAATTCACATATATCATTCCCTGTGCAGGAAAACTCGACCAATATGCTTGAATCAGTGAACCTGGTGAAGAGGGCCATGTGTACCATGACTTTGCCCATTATAAACACAACGTTACCCCATCCCTTCGCCTATGCTGTGGTCACTTTCTGCAAGTCTAACAACACTGTATTTGAAGCTTCACTCCTCACACTCAACCAGGTGTGTGTGTATTTGTGTATACTTGAATATGTACGGTATATACAGTACGTGGGTTTATACCCATATGTTTCAGCTTGTGGTTATCAACACAATGTGTTGTTTTTAAATCGGATTTTAGTAAACCTACAGTAACAAAAACTTGTCACTTCACAATTGTTTGACTCTGATGTTGCGTCTGGTTGTCAGATGCTGACAGAGCTGATGATGACAAATCCAAATGAGACGATGACAACAGCTGAAACGTCTATATTGATGTTTGACCAGCTGCAAAATCAGACCTCGCTATGGGAAAGCCTTTTGGCAGTTCCTCAACTCTTCTCTTCTAGTTCTGGCCAAGTGCTGAACACCACAAAAGCTCTACTCACCAACTTACAGGGGTAACATACTTTCAATGAAGGAATACAAATCACCCTAGTTTAAAGAGCCCTAAATGATTTTGTAGTGTCATGCTATGGTTTGGATTATTTTGACCTTCTGGGGCAACACCAATGCTACTGTTTTGGTATAAATATGGTTCTGCATAAATATACTGAGCTGAACTAAAAGTAAAATGTACATCTGGTCACTTTATTTTCAAAATACTGTGTTAGTATTGGCTTAGTGTTGCAGTACACAACATCTGTGACTTAAGGGTTTAGAGCAGCAGATGTTCTGTCAGGTCTTTTCTGCCCTTACTATCTTGTTCTGAGCATTATGTTTTCTGTAGCGCTATCCAGGTCATCCAGGACAGTTTCCCTGGAGCGGATGCCTCACTTTCCAACATGCACCCACTGCTTGTTGGAGGCGTCAACACAATCCACTATGTTCAAAACTGGCCTGGCAAAGGTAACGCCATCAGCTATTCCCTACATACTCTGTGTTATATGCCAACACTGAGCAATTTTGAGAATGTTTTAGTTACATTAGTATTAATTATTTAATGTATATCAGGTGTATTTTGATAAAAATGCTTGTAAATGTTTATTTATCTGTCATTAAATGATGAGTCACAATGATGGAATGAGGTCCTGCTGGGTCAAGGAACGTTCAATGCAAACAAAACTCTCCTTGCATCAGAACATTGTAGAAATGTTGTTAGTCAAGTTTTGTGCTGATACACATGATTTGATTCTGCTTAGATGTGTCAATCCCACTCGGAGAGATTGTCACGTTGCAGAATGACTCACTGAGTGGAATGGTGAAAAACGTTTTACAAGAGGTACAGATACCACTGGATAAGGTATGTTTCATTTTATATCCCCAATACATGTATGTTCTAGAAAAGACACAGTATATGATTCTTAACTATGTGAAAATAAAAGGCAGTGAGCAACACAGTTATACTCATCTGGATTAGATGTCTTTTCCTTGTATATGTTTCACTCCCAGTGCACAATTTTTATAATTTCACATTTTGCAAATTAACATTATGTAAACTATTGTTAAGTGTAATTGCTGTTGTGTTGTTGTGTCTATCTCTGTTCTGTTAAACAAGTTCAGTGCTGTTAAAAAAACGTCCCCTTGGGGACGATAAAAGATAAAATAATTATAAGTTACTACTGTAACAAAGAATTGAACACAGTTCCAACATAAATATTTTAATTTTCTCTCCTCCTTAGGCTATTGGCCTGACATTGAACAAGGACATTGTGCATTCCTACTTGTGTGACAACAGCAGTAATTCGCTTTTGCTAACAGCAGCATGCAGCACAGGCACCATGAGCATGCTTTTGGATTGGATCAGCCCTGACATGGTTGCAAAACAGGTATGCTAGAATGATATGTTATGATAAACAGAATGGATCACAGGCATCAGCAATGCTCAACTACATGATGTGCGTGTCATTTTTAGGTATACTTTTGTGTTTATGTTACTTTTTTTTGGCATCCTGTCTGTATAGTTCTGTCTGTGTATTTGCTCCTAATTTGTTCAAGTATAACCTTCACAAACACATTTAGAGTGTACTAAATAATTATTCTGCAGCTGCAAGAAAGCTGTTGGCTAAAGAAGTAAGCAACTGCAACTCCCAGGTCGCACCTGGAGAACAGAAAAATTAACTCTGCTGCTAAAATAGACACCAATAAATAGCTTCTAACATTGACATTACTCTTTTACTCACTAAAATTATGAACCCACATCAAATATTTCATCTATATTAATGCTGGCATATACAGTAATGACATACTTGGACATGCCACCTATGGATTCACTGTGGTGCATATATATGGATATAATAACTAATAACTTAAAGTGTAGCTCTTTAACATGTTCAAATTATGATTCGTTATATGAAGTCAAAAAAAATCTGCATAGGTGAAAGAACATTTATGTACTTTATATTTAAACAGTAACAAGTTGACCAGCCATAACAAGGTTACAGGTCAAGATCAACACAACACAACTTACAAACAAATGTCAGGGCAAGCAAAGTCTCACAGCCTTGGGTACCTGCCTGAAGAGGTACGACAGAGACATAGAAGCTAGGATATGAATATGTTATCCACTGACATACTTAAAATCCATAAACTTTCCATCCTTGTAAAGATCCTGAACAGTCTGAATACCAGTATTTTGCCATTTATGTATTATAGTAACTGACAAATCAAGCAGTAGGGTAGGGTTATACATAATTATGGTGGAATAGAGAGGTTTGGAATTAGCTTCCATAAATCTAAGACTCTTCAGCCAACATTTAAATATATGTGTTCCAACTAGATTTTTAGTGATATCAATCATATCCTTCTTTGATCCTACATATCAGATGTTTCAAAGAGACTGGATAGACCAAATTCTGCTCTGTTGTTACCCTCGACTGTGTATTGGTTTTACAAAGACTCAATATTATGCAGTTGTGATATATTATAACAGTAATGGTAAGTATAGTAAAGCCAAAAATCATGCATGTGAAAGACATGAAATAACACAGATTTCTTTAGTAAACCATCAGCAGTTTTAAATAATGCTGCAGAGCACTTTAAATGGATATTTTGAAACTATCTGACTTACATTTGTCAACAAGTGGTAAATACTTTAATTGATATATCTTACTCAATTCTTTATTAATATAGATGCCTAAATATCTGAAACCACCAGAGCTCAGTTTAAATCTTGGTAAAAGATTTATTTCTTGTTTTGAGCTGCAATCATGTAAAGGCGTTACCTTGTACTGTACTGTTTCTTGCCCTAATATGTATTTGTACAGTAGTTATTGTAACACTAACAGGGCTATTGCCTCTGTACCCATTCTTCCTCTGCAGAAAAAAACTGATGGTCTGAAACACATTAAGGAGGCAAAAAATGTCACAAAGGAAGCCCATAACAAGGCAGTCTGATGAGAGAGTCACACTAGTGTGCCATAGCTAGATGTAGCTACTTTTTAAAAATTATAACAAAATAATAAAATATAATACATATTACTACACATTTTTGTCATAATTTCAGTGTCTTCAGTATTGTTCAAACGTTTGAGTGTTAGTGCAAATAATACAGTATAAAAACATTTAGTACAATTATCGTTATTATTGTTTCAAAGAAATAAACTCGCAAAGAAAATATATTTTCATAGCATTTTTCATGCTAAAAATGTTAAAGGGTTAATTTTGTAAATCATCTCTTCTTCCTTGGTTTTATTTCTAGGCCCTCCTGGCTTGGAGTAAGGATGTTGCCCCACATGATGTGTCCTTCATCAAAGGGATGTTGCACAGTTTCACCGGAGGTTCATCCTCAGGAAGGCAGGAAAGCTCCATCACTGTTAGGAACCGC
Organism: Ctenopoma multispine; assembly: GCA_034779795.1. Taxonomy (NCBI): domain Eukaryota; kingdom Metazoa; phylum Chordata; class Actinopteri; order Anabantiformes; family Anabantidae; genus Ctenopoma; species Ctenopoma multispine. The sequence goes on from JAUYWH010000013.1 coordinate 13,301,381, forward strand.
CGTAGCATAGATATACAACCACAAAGCATTGAGCAGGAGCTGTAAGTGTAACATCTGTTCACAACATACAGTATATAGCCAAAAATCTGTAAATATTATATTATTCTAAATCTATATTATTTCAGTGTACCAACCAATACTACATGGAGGACAATGAATAATATGTAGATATGTTTGTCTCAAATATTTCCTTATGATGGAATTTTTTTTTTTTTCTACTGAAGGAATTTTTTTTTCTTATCTAATGATTTATTCTTCAACAGATCATACTCCACACTATCATATCCCATCTATTATGTCTCTGTCTTTTTTACCCTCTGCTTTCTACACCTCTGAAGTTAACCAGGCTTTTTAAAGTTTTAAAAATCCTTAGCAAAATAGTGTCCACACACTTTAACTTGATTCTGGACTTCTGCTTTGGCAGATTTTTGAGCCTCGGTGAAGTGGTGTTGGAGTTAGTACAAATTTCCCCTGAGTTGGATATGAGTGTGCAGAGCATCCTCAGTACTGGTTTTCAGTCAATGAACTCAGCGACACTGACCCTCAACTCTGCAGTAGGTAAGTCTGCCCTATTATAACGCTGATGGCTTCAACATACAACATAATTTATTTTAAACACCATTAAAATATCTATATGTATTTTGACTGAATATTCTTGATAAATTAAAAAAAAAAAGTGTACTGTACACATTGAACCGTAACAGCCACTACCTAAAGGAGCAAGAACAAGGAGACTGGATGTAGAAGTAAATGTAGCCGAAGGACACAACATGACATTTATAGTCACATTCTGCCTCAGTCGCTAATGTTACATCTAGCTGCAGCACACACTGCATACTGTATAAACCAGAGGTGAATGTAATCAGTTCAGTTTTATCACCTCATATGACAGTAGTGAACTGATCTGGACTGGTCGTTGTCATTTGTTTGCAGAAATGATGGTCAGCGTTCTGCAAGATGCCGATCAACTCCAGCTGAACTATCTAACATTGCTGACAAACCAGACTGAGGCAAGCATTTGGATTGATCGTGTCCTGGACAGTGTGATGGAAATGGTTATGAAAGTACGTTATGTATTTCTCCCCTGTTTTTATGTTGTTTTCACAGTCTTTATCTTATGTTTGTATTGCTAAAGTCATGGTTGCAATGTGTGGATTGCAAACAAGAACAAGATGGTCAGTTTTACACATTTGTAATTCTTGATTTTATTTGTAGACTGATAATTATGTATTTGTGGATGTTACGAGACATGCACAAATGCTTTTTGATTTGTATTGGTAACTGCCAAATATGCATTTGTGGACACTTTTGAGAGATTTTTACCTCCATAAAAAAAGTCAGAATTTTGAAATAAATGGAGAAAAATCTATTTATACTATGATCTGATGACAGGTAGGAAGTTTTTATGACACTATAGAAAACATTAATGATTACAAACACAGGTTTGTGCCTTTTTGACTATGTTGTCCTAGATGCTGGCATCTGAGTCTTTAACTTGCGAGGATGTCCTGGGTCCCTTTGAGTGGCTGTTGGACACTGAGAGCATAAAGACTGAGGTGTGGAGATCAATGATCTGCCAAAACAACTCTACTCTACAGCAGCAGCTACTAGGGGACTGGCAGCCATTGGTTCAGGGGGTAAAAGCTGTTAAAATCTATCTGAAGATTTCATTCAAAAATGATTGACATTACCTTGTTAAAAACACATAAGTGATTTCACAAGTCCAAATGCTAAACTCTTCACCGTTCTGTATTGTTTATTGGCTGTTCTTAATAAAAACTTAAATCCCACCCACAGTCCTAATGAAGCAGATTGAGTATTGACTTCAAATAAATGACAACTTAGGTGTCTTTCATCTTATTTACACAGATACAAGATGTGTACAGCAACATCACAGGCCAGTCAGATTTCAATGTAACACTTCCCATGATTCTCGCTGAGTGGCAGCAGTTGACCAATAGCAGTCTGCAATTTAAGGGGCTTTTGGAAAGAATGACCACGGAGCTGGATGGAGAATATTGGATGAACTGGATACCAGACAACGTCACTCTTGGTATTCATGAGACTCTTCTACAAAGGTATTTTGACATGAAAAGAAGGGATGGATGGATGGATTTAAATTTCATTTACAATTGACAGGGCAATATATATTCCCCACTTCAGTGGATTTAGTGGAAGGAAAACAAAATGTATGAACAGGAAATTACATTTCTACCATGATGTGTTTTGAACATTTCACTGTTTCAGTAGTGTTGTGCTTCTGCTCTGTAGTGTTTCCTTGTTTGTGGAGACTTTTGGAGAAAACATTGAGACAAGTGAACTGTGGCCTGAAGTTAAAAACTATTTCCACATGGCTTACTGGATTTTGAACTACAGGCCTGGTGTCACAACTCAGCCAGCAAATTGTGAGTCCCATTCCTTCTCTTCTTTTGTATTCTCTTGTCTTGTCTTTTCTTCTTTTTAATGGTGAAAATAACACAGTTAATTCACATATGTAATATTTTTACTTTTCTCTTTAGGTTCTGTCAATAACAACACTTTAGCCATTCGTTGTGATACTGGTTTGAACTGGCCCCTATTTGTTCAAGCAGTGACTCAGGCTCTGATGTCACCAAATGAAACCCTGGTCAAGTAAGTGACAAAACTTCCTGGTTAATGTACTTATATTCTAGCCACAAGTATTTGTCCTGTGGTAAAACAAAAAATAACAATGATATGAGTACAATGAAAATTAATTCCTTGGTTGCCTGGCTGTGACACCATGACTAGGAAGTCACTCACCCTAGCCAAGAAATAGATGTAGCCTGTAAAATAGGCAGAATTTGCTAAGCTAAATTACTGTTGGCTCAAGCTTCATGTTACTGGCATGAATGTGGCATCACTAATCTAAGCCATCTCTTACAAAACACTTCTTTTGGCTGCTCCCTTTTGTGGTCCCCACAGTGGATCACTTTGATTTGGCAGTGACAGCCCAGTGTACACTGCAGTACACTAGTGAATTTGCTTATTTAATTTGAGCTTATTGAATATTCATCCAAAGATGATATGTGTAAACTGTAGAAATATATATATTGTACTATAGGCCTGTAAATAGCAGAAGAAATATTTATGATGATTTTAGTATAGAAGACATTTGATAGATAGATAGATAGATAGATAGATAGATAGATAGATAGATAGATAGATAGATAGATAGATAGATAGATAG
>JAUYWH010000013.1:13313490-13436264 GCA_034779795.1 Ctenopoma multispine
CTCAAGACAACATCACCTCAGACAACATCTTCTCCATGGCATGGGGAAATTTTTCTGGACTCAACAAGACATATTTTACAAACATTGTGGGGGAAGTTGTCAAACTGCTGAGTGACCGTCAGATATTTGGGGATGAACCAGTTGTTTATCAAGTCTTGGAGCAACTCTTGGTATTCAATGACACGAGCTTGACTGTGCAAAAGGTAGCTGAGATTACTGCATGGTTGGCCTCTCAAGAAAATGTAACCCTAGACAACATCTTTTCTATGCTGTGGCAAAACTTTTCTGGACTCAATGAGACATCTTTTACTGACATGATGAGAGAAGCTGTCAAACTGCTGAGCGATCAGCAGATGTATGGGGATAAATCTATGATTTATCAAGCTTTGGAGCAATTCCTGGTATCTAATGACACAAGCTTGACTTTGCAGAAGGTAGCTGAAATTACTGCATGGCTGGCCTCCTCTCAAGACAACATCACCTCAGACAACATCTTCTCCATGGCATGGGGAAATTTTTCTGGACTCAACAAGACATATTTTGCAAACATTGTGAGGAAAGTTGTCATACTGCTCAATAACCATCATATATTTGAGGATGAACCTGTGACTTACCGAGTCTTGGAGCAACTCCTGACATCTAATGACATGAGCATTACCTCAGATACTATCTTCTCCATGGTGTGGGGAGATTTGTCTGGACTTACTGAGATGCCTTTTACTAATATGGCAAGGGAAGCTGTCAAACTGATGAGTGACCTTCACATATTTGGGGATGCACCTATGGTTTACCATGCCTTAGAAGACTGCATGGCATTCAATGACACAAGCTTGATTGTAGAGAAGGTAGTGGAGATGTCTGCATGGTTAGCCTACACTGACGCAAACATCACATCAAACAGCATTATTTCCATGATGTGGAAAAATTTGTTCGAGCTCAATGGGACATCTTTTACTCACATGATTACGAAAACTGTCAAACTGCTGAGTGACCTGCAGATATTTGGCAATCAGTCTATGATTTACCAAGACTCAGAGCAATTCCTGGCATACAATAACACAAGCTTTATTGTGCAGAAGATGGCCATCATATCTGCATGGTTGGCTGAAGCAAACATAACCTCAGACAATGTTTTCTCCATGATGTGGGGAAACTTTTCAGGACTCAATGAGACATCTTTTACTGGCATGATGGAGGAAGCTTTCAAACTGATGAGTGATCTGCAGATATTTGGGGATGCACCTATGGTTTACCAATTCCTAGCATCCGATGACAGAAGCTCTGTTGTGCAAAAGCTGGCTGAGATATCTGCATGGTTTTGCTCCACTGATGCAATGGGACTAGATCTGCTGACTCAGGCTTTGCCCAAAATATATGACATTCTCAGGCCTTTCTTATCTGTGCTGAGCCAGATGAATATGGGCATGCCAGGAGACATGGAACTGTTTCAAGAGCTAGCTGGAAACATTATTGAAATACTGAGGGAGTTGGGGAGCAGTAGTGGTCTTCTGCCCCCTATGGTCCAACATCTGGGTATGTTTCAGCAGGAAATGATGGGTGGAAACTATACTAGGGTCCGACAAAGACGTGAGGCTCCAATGATGCTGATGAGAGACCCCATGGATGACTTCATAGACCTGTTCTACATCAACTACTCTGCCATGTTCGAAGCCATCTCTGTTCCTCCTACCACAGAAGAAATTATGGAGACAGTGCACATGTTTTTTGATAATCCTGATCTGAGTGTTGTGTTGAAGGGTGCTTCGAGGGCCATTCCCTGGGGCTTGAACGTCTCTCAAGAAGAAACTATTGATGCTGCCCTGGAAATGCTCTCTATTCTCACTCTACCAGATGGAATTCAGACGTAAGTGTTTTACATTGGATCAAAAATATAGAAGGAAAAAAGAAAATGGTTATCCTCTTTTACAGTATGTAAATCAAACATTTAATCTATATTTGCCTTATAATCCAGGAATGACAAATTATGTTTCCTATTTTTTTCTGTTGGCCATGCCCTTATTTCTGCTTCCCATTCCTGTGTCATTAACAATTTTTGTTTAATCTTCCCCAGGCCATCAATGGATCTCCTAACAAATGCTGTCTATATGATTCCTGGTGACTTTCCATGGTCCTCATTGCTTAAAGATATAACAAGAGCACTGGCCAATGAGTCTCAAGGTAACTTTACTGTTCAGATCTACCATCTGTGTGACTTATTCTGGACATTTAGAGACTGCTTGGGCAGCTTGTGTTTAGAAACCTGCTGTGACAGTATGTATAAGCACAGTCTGCCAACCTGTGCTATTGAACACTCACACTATCTGAAAATGTGCCATGTGTTTTTTCTGACTTTCATAGCTATTGTAAGATCATGGAAAGATTATAACATTTTGTAAATGCTGTTGTCATTGTATACGTGACTACAATGCTGTACAATTTATTCTTGAGCTATGAAGAATAAGACCTCACACCAGCTCAGCTTGAGCTCCCAAAGAGCCCAGGGCCATATGGCCCTTCTCCAGCAGAAAGCCACTCAGCACCTTTTTTAAATCTCATTAGCAAAGTAGAATTCAATCACTTATCCTGTCCGTCCTCACTAAACGTCTCCCCTCACACTCACACAAGTGGACATCTATGACCTCCTTTTAATTGGCATCTGTGCTAGTGTGATAATGTTTTTAGTGCATGGAACCACTTTGTAAGCAGCAGTAGATTCACTTCTCCACAGAACTGCTCACACAGAGAGAACTGTTGTAATTGCAAAGGCCTCTAGGTGCTGAGCACCGTGAGATTAAACATTACCATTGTCTAATTTTGGCTTAATTAAATATTCTGTCATCACAACTTGCTGCCTGAGGTGGTGCCTTTCTTATGGCTTGTCAGATGTGTTTTAATGCACAGCAGCATCTTGTACTGCTGGCCCTTCTGGCCCCATCACTCCCTCTCAGGGCTTCACTTTAAGCACATCATTTGCTGCTCGCTGCCTGATGACGCTGCACTGTAATGATGCAAGTTGTAATGAAGCCCAGTGGGATGTTATGTTACTCCGTCACCTTGTAGTCCTCACTGCCCTTGTTTCCCTTTTCCATCCCATCTTCCTGTCTAACTTTAATGCACCTATTTTCCCCCTCCTTCTCTCTCTCCATCCCTTCACAGAGAACCTGAACCTTGTGCAGCAGATCCTTCAAACAGCCACTGAGCTCCTCCAAATCAACCTGACAGAACCACTGTTCACAGAGCAACTTGGCCAACTGAGATCCCAGGTCTCTGAACAAAGATTTTTTTTTAATGCTGACATTGATGCTGATGTGTTTTTGATTAAATGCCAAAAGCCATTATTTAGTGCCAGTGGAAAGTATTCAATGCTTAGAACTGAGGAGAAAAAGTACTTGACAGAAAAACATTTAAGGAAAACTCAACTTCAAATCAAATGAGTTTTTCAAGCATTTTAATCAAAACCTCAAAATTATAAAAAGAATATTCCCATACCACAGTAGGTGGCAATGTATGACTAACCAAACAATTTTTGTTGCATCCGTTTGACCCTGACACTCAGCCAGAAACTGATCATGGTGGTTATGTGATGAATTTGTTGTAGGTGTGCACCCTGGAGAATACAGAGACTGTGCGTCTGCTGATGCTACCCATCCCCATGGAGCCTGGTCAGCTGTGTGACACTTTTCTGCCCAGCCTACAGTTCCTGGTTGAGAGTCTTTTCACTAATGTGACCTCTCTGACCGATGCCCTCTTCCAGGCTGTTATTGGAGATCCTAGCACCTACAGTGTTGAGGCAACCTGGTACCATCTTCATCCCTTTTACATGTTTTTTTCTTTTAGAGGCTTATACAGCAGTGCAACAGAGAAAGGCTCATCTAGGTCTTTCCCTCTCTTATTCTTCAGTATAATTTGCACGAGAGTGGTCTTGGCTGTTGCACCTTCTAAATCTCAACTCATAGGATTTTAAGGGTTTTGAAAAATCAGTCACCATTTGCTGTACTTTCAGGACAAGCATCTAGCATGAAATATTTTTTTATTTAGGTGCATTTATCTGTTTATATTTGTGTCTGTGTTTCTGTGTGTGTGATTGCAGGACTTCTGTGTTGAGTCAACAGTACGACATTAGCAGCCTGTCAGAGTCTCTCAACATTAACATCACTTCTCCAGGTGAGACATTTCTCTACATCACAACAGTTACTGTAGGTCACTTATATTTCTGCTCCTAACTCTACAGTGCTTTATAGCAGTGTCATATGGATAACACTTCTTGCTGCTGTTTTTTGTTTGTTTTGTATATAATTGCAGTTTTACTAATATAATGAAAAAAAAGAGCTATATAATTAAATAATAATGTAGATGTAGGTGACAGATGGTGTCAGTTTTGAACTGTCCAAAATTCAGATTTAATGCTGGGTTATTTTTGCATCTAATGGAATAGAAAAAAAATCTAATCACAAAACCTTACATAGCTCATGTCAATTCACCTGTCTCTGTGTCACGTATGTCTGATAACTACTGCTTTCTTTTACATAATATCAATATGATATTAATAAGCAATTTCCTCACTTGTTGCTATAGTAAACATTAAGCTCATTGCATTATTATGATTGACTACAATCTACGCTCTGTCAAAACAGCAGCACTTTCTGAACAAATTTGTAGTTGTGACTGTGGATGTGACTGGTTAGACTGGAGACCCATCCAGGGTCAAACTAGATATACATGACATATATTGATTTAAATAAAAAAAAACGTTTTTATATATTTATTTATCTTTATTTTCCAGGAACGGTGACGATCGGTGAGTTGCTGAACAATGAAACAGCCTTTGTTCTGGATGTTCAGCAAAGAATGAGTTTTGATCCAGCTGTTCTAAACCTGCTGTTGGAAACTGATCTACCAAACAATTTGGAGGTGAGCCAGGAGAACTGGACATTCTGTTAACAAATTGATAATTGTTTCACTGAAGAGGTAAGAAAAATAACAGCCCTTTTTTGATTGTCCAATATTCTTGTGTTCAGAGAGGTTAAACTGATCTGTCCCCAAAGATACTACATCCTTTGAATATATCAGATTGTCGGCCTGGATGCCTGTTCACCATGTAGAAATATAGAGGCCCATATAAGGCACAGACCAGAGAGAACACAGATCACACTTTTACCCATTTGTAGTTTTTACCAGCTTACCATTTGCTTTGCTTCTGTTCCTGTACCAGATCCTTTCCTGGTTCGTCAACCTGCGTCACTGTTATCAAACAACATTTGTGGATATGAAAGACTCAGATGCGGTGATTTTAGAGACATTCTGCTCCATGTCTGTTGACCAGTGGTACACCTTCTCAATACTGCTGGCTCGCCATGTCAGCGTGGAAAAAATCATCTACAGAGTAAGCTTGAATTTAGAGTCTTTTGTAAAAAAAAAAAAAATAGCATGGTTTATTTTCTTCACCAGTTAATGTGTTTCACAATTTTGTAAAAAAAATATCAGGGAATGTCTGAATTTGATGATTGCACATTCTGCTGTAACGGCTGAATAGATAAAGAAATTGTTTCGGTTGGGCAGCTAGAAAACAGGCTTGTTTGAGAAACAAGTGAGTCAGACAAAATGCTTGTGTACCAGAAAATGTTTGTCCACTAAACAAAGCTCTCTCTGTCACACATGACAAATATAATTCCTAACGGATGTTTTTACATTTGATCTAAGAAAACAGAGACCATCCATATTTGAATATGACATTTATCAAGGTACAGCTCTGCCTATAGAGATGAAGCTATTTAAAAAAACTTTCTGTTCATCCTTATTTTGTGGTTTAGACAAGCCTTTTGATTCCAATCAAAATCCCATCCCATCACTTACTGAATAAACATGAATAAAGGGAATATAACAGGGAACATTATTTGGTAAAAAACACTAAAAATGAAATGTGCTTGAAGGTGAGAACACACATGCTGAAACTCCTGCTTGTGTGCAGTGTCCTAGTAAAAAAAATAACATAACAGCCAGGCTGCATCTGAAAATTTAATTGCTGCAACCATTAAGTACATTTATTCTTTTTATTTACCTTTACGGGGCCTCTGCCAACCTGTGTTACAACTGATTGGTTCATATGTAAACCTGTCCTGATAAATAGTTTTTATGATAAAAATGGATCAAACAATTAACTGAAATTTAAAAGGCACCACTGGTAATGATACACCCACAGAAAATAAATTGCCTTCAGCTTTATGGAGCTATTTAGGATTTATGGTTTGTGATTTTACTAATTAGTTAATGTTAACACTGTCATGAGGATGGTTTGCAGACCTGGCAGGCAGTTTTTAGCTAAAAGCTCTGACAGGTTTGAGTTATTATGAGCTATAATGTCACAATATGTCTATGTTGGGTTTACTGCAAAAAATGTTTTACTTTGTTAAACAACCTACATAACCTGAAAAATAAAACAATTAATCACAAATAAAACATGAAAAATGTCAAGGCATCGTTGAATACAAAGACTACAGAAAAAAGAGCAATAGAAATATGTTTGAACGTCGATTCCTTTCTTTCAGATGGTGTTATCCGAAGAACTGCAAAGCCTGTTGCATGTTATGCTTCAGATGGCTAAAGTTATAACAGACATGATGGACAAGATTCTTCCTGCCGTTGGCCAGCTGCAAAACTTTATGGTCAACGTACAAGATCTCAACTTGATGGCCAACAATGAATTTAAACAAGTGTGTACTCCTCACTACTGTACAATGTTTACCCACAATGCATTCAGTGGCCTGGCCATGTGTGAGTGATCCTACACTTAGCTAAAAAGAATGAAAATAGTTTGGTGTTCGCCTCTTTCAGAAACTTCATTCTCATTTATCTCACAATTAATAAATTTTAAACACAGAAAAATGAATATATATATTAAAGGTTTAAATCTCTTTTATCCCCAGTTGACAAGAAGACGGAGGTCCATTTCTTCTCAAGCAACATTTGTCACCCTCTCTCGAGCGTTGTGCAGTAATGGTATCAAGGCTCTGTTTGGACTAACAAAACTCCCCCTCTCGTCAGAGTCAGACCCCGCCTTCTCCAACGCCCAGCAGAGGGAGGATTTGATTGATAAGTTCAAGATTCCACAAAATGCCAGTATGTAGGGAGGAAGAGGGAAACTGAATTTTAGAGCAGTCACTATTTTTAGCACATTTATTTTGGTTTTAATATTAATAGTGGCAGTATTTGTTCTGGGATTTCTTTGCTATCAAAATTAGTAAAACTAGTTAAAGAAACTGCATTATAAAAGATATGTACTGTACTGTATGCACATCAAAGAGATTTTCATGTTATCTCGTATATCATATGTTCTTTTATTAGGTAGGGTTTCTATTTGTCTCCATAGCCTAAAGTTGGCAGTAACAGAATAGAGTAGCCTAATTCTCTATATGTCCCGAACTAAATTATTGTATGTGTGGACACTGCTACGCCTGCAGAAAGTGGAAATTCCAAAGTGAAACAGAAATTTGCTACTGTACTAGTTAGTTAACGGTGATGGCAATGTATTGTATTCTCATGTCTATGTAATGTCTATGAAGGTGTTTAGTTTGATTCACTAATCTGAAAACCACTGTCACAGTCTGAAACCAAAGACTATTCTCCTTTTCTTCCCTTCTGTAGCTCCCTTCTGTACAAACATGTACCTGGACATGGTCAGTACCACAGGGGGAGCCATTGCCTGGGCCTTCCTTAAGCCAATGCTAATGGGACAAATCCTGTTCACCCCTGACACACCTGTCACCAGAGCCATAATGGAGAAGGTATTTAGTGCATAGGATGTATATATGAATAGTCCATTCACATACCAATTGATACTAAATCTCAAAGCCACAACATATTTTGGGTAAATAGTTTTTAGGATTGCTGACATATGATACCACATAGTTGATCTAATTAAATTTAAGTTTGAAATCCCTTAAAATCCCCCAATTGGCATTTTCAGTCTTTTACAGGATTGTTTGTCACTGCTAGGCTTTATGCTTGTTACGTTTTACTTTTGAAGTGAAAAATGTTTTATGCTCCCTCCACTGGCGTCTCGTAACCATGAAATACAAACTTGCAGAGAGTATGCATACATTTGTATGCATACCGCCATCTTCTACAGTGGTTCTATTTTGAGCTAGTTTGACTTTGTTTTATAGTACACCACTGCCTTCACAGATTCAGACACACATAAACAAACACAGCAGGTTGTGGAATCTTGCTGATATCCAACTGTTTAACATGTTCCCATCCTTGTCCTGTCCTTGCCCAGGCAAATGCCACCTTACAGGAGTTTGCAAATCTAAGGAAAAACTCAGAAGAATGGATTGAAACCTCCGACTACATCATACAGTCTTCCCAAATACTCGGCATCACTTTGCCAATGCTGCAGGTATGAAAACCGAACTGTCTTTTCTATATCTGATTATTGTAGCCAGCTACCTGTATTCAGAAAGTCTGGAGATAAACTTTGCAGTGGTCTTCGTCGAGTTTCAGCAGCGGAATCTTGATGTTGTGCATCGTCTCATTCACTCTCTCTCCTCCTGTCAGAATTCCCTCAGCAATTCCTTTGTGCAGAAATTCATTGAGATGCAGACAGACATCAATGTCAACAAAATGAAGGAGACGCTCAGCAACTTCTGTGAGTGAGCATTTGAAGGTCTTACGTTTGTACACTGCGCACACCAGGCTTACCTTTAAATTCATCTCTCACTCATTTGCCTGTAAAATATTCATGCTATTAGAAAATGGGACTGCTCCTTAGGTTTATAGCAAACATTACAGTCATTTCAACATGAATTTCTGTGTCTCTCTTTAATGTGATCATGCATCATTGACATGTAGATGTTAATTAGATTTAATTAGATAATTTTTGATTTACTGCATTTAAAGCAGAATAAAACTTATAATATATATTTTTTTTGTTTCATTTGTTTTATAGCCAATTTGACTGCGATGCTGGAAAAGAACAAACACATACTAAATCAGATCACCACCTTGTCCACCTTGATGGTAGACCTCTCCTCCTGTATCAAGTTTGACCGTTACCGTGGCTTTGATTCTGCAGACGAGCTCAACGCAGTAGCTCAGGAACTCGCCAAAAATCGCAATCTTTATGCAAGTGAGTAAATATGTGTTGGGTATACTGTACAGGCTGTATGTAAGAAGTTCACAATCATTCATGCATTCAGGACGTGAAGTGTTTTCTAATCTGCGTTTTGTAATGGGTCCAATCTTTACATACACCTAGGTTGTTAATTTGCCATTCACTTTTCTGTAATTCACTACTTTTCTGGACGTATACCTGAGTCAGGGGTTGTGCGTAAAACAAGGCTATGGTTTCATTACCCAATACCAATTAGGTACATGTTCTAGTCTGTGGTCATTCATTTATGTAGGTATTCTCTTTTGGTAATGAGTTAATGAAAAAACTGTGTCTGTAACCATAAAAACAACTCTAAATAAATCTTCAATCTTTTTTTAAGGTGTCATCTTCAAGCTTCCCAAAGATCAGAACTCGTCCACTAATCGACCGGCCAGGTCTCTCTCCACATCCTCCACATCTTCTCTGCCTCCCAAAGTTAGCTACACCATCCGCATGCACATGGACAATGTCATGCGCACTGACAGAGTACGGGACTCCTTCTTTGTGAAGGACACCCACATCTCAGCCAAGCAGACAATGCGCTACAACCGGGGCTTTATCTACCTCCAGGAGACCATCGATCGGGCTATCATTGAGGCCCAAATTGGACAGAAAGTTGCAGAGCCGGCCATCCAGCTGCAGCCCTTCCCCTATCCATGCTTTAACCGGGATGAGTGAGTACCCTTAATACATGGATGCACAGTGGCATACACATACATGCAATCATGTGCACACAAATACAGTATGAACATGCTGCCATTATAAATGCGTGCATAGAAACGTGAAAAGATACAATGTCCCTGGGGGGATGTGCAGGCATTGATGTGTAATAATGCATGCTCTCTCATTATTCATTTGCCACTTGGAACTGATCCACTCATCTCTGTACTGTATATCTAATCCAGCATGGGCTTTGCATTAACGTTTGCATCAATACACCACATTGTGTCCAATAAATCATGCTTGATTGTAGTGAGCACATTTTTGCTTGCCCTAGAGTGTGACTTAGGACAGTGCTGATATCTCTAAAAGACACCAGCAGCCCACAGCCTTCCAACTAACTATAAGATATGATGATCCTTGCCTCTCTGTCATTCTGATTTATTATGCAGCAACACAATTTCTAAAGGGATTGTTATGATATATTAATTTGGGATATTAAATCCCCAAGTACTGTATTTCTGTGTATCAGGCTCTGGATATGACAGCAACAAAAATAAAAATACATTAGAGACATGTTTAAATAATGCAGATATCACAGCATGACATCCCAAACCCTTAATCAGTATTGCTCCTCCACTCAGCATTTGTGTTTCTCTGTGAAACCTGTGACAGAATGATAGGCCTTTCCATCCGCTGCTGTTGACAGTGATTGGATGTTAGATTTTGTAGAAACACGACTGACAATTGGCATCTCTGTATTCCCCAGGTTCCTGCAGGCCATCACTTATGTCTTTCCAGTCATGTTGATGATAGCCTGGGTGCTGTTTGTGGCTGATTTTGTGAGGAAACTAGTGCATGAGAGAGAGCTGAGGCTGCATGAGGTAAGGCTAAAAATGATCAAATCTGCCACTTACTGTTTTTTCAGCAAACACAAGGTTGTGAGTTTTCATGGAGTCCTGTTATTATAGTGGCCACACATTTTGTAGCCACAAATTTGTTTTTCTAAAAAGTAGTCACATTCTGGTTTTGGTTGTGTTCATCACCAGCTGACAAATGCAGGTTATATTACTTTTGAACCACCAACAGGATGAACGCTGTTCTCAGAACTACAAATGTTGACATGTGTTTTCCTCGCCTCACATTATCAGACTTTGTTATACATTCATTTTCACATCTTTACAGATGTAAACATGGACAGGAAGTATTTTTTACATTTATTTATTTTCCCACAGTACATGAAGATGATGGGCGTCAACCCGCTCAGCCACTTTTTTGCCTGGTTCCTGGAATGCGCTGCGTATCTTCTGTTCACCATCTTCATCATCACCCTGGTGCTGAAGTATGGCAGAATCCTGCCCAACAGTGATGGCTTCCTCCTCTTCTTGTACCTCTGTGACTATGGTTTGAGCGTCCTAGCCTTCAGTTACCTGGTCAGCTCCTTCTTTGATAAGACCTACATCGCTGGCTTGAGTGGCAGCCTCCTTTACATCCTGAGCTTCTTCCCTTTCATCATGGTCCTTGCCCTGGAGACGAACCTCACCCTTCCCCAGAAGAGTGCCCTGGTGATTCATTTTGTGAACCTCCTTGATCAACAGTCATGTATATCAAACTACTGTGATATGACGTACACACATGAATAATGTAATTTGCTATGATAGATTTTGAGAGTTGAATGGATAGATAAGGAATACACAAAGATTCGTTTAATAATAATAATTATTATTATCAATTCTATCAATCTTTTAAAATAATCGTGCTGTGATACAAAATATTTCTTAATTAAATATTTATTTTTCCAGTAAAAAGTGGCTTTTTTCTTTAGTTATTTTCCATTGTGAGGTTTTATTTTTTTTTCAACACAACATTACTGTACAGCGTTGTTTGAACAAAATTCCCTTCATCATGCTGAGATGACTTTTGAAAAATATCGCTTTATACTATACAGAAGAGCAAAGACAAATAGCAGAACAGAAAAGGCACTGTGGATAAAAAGATACAGATGGTTATTTTTTTATATTCCTTTTTTGTGCTGTTTCTGTATCCTGTCTAACATGTTTCTCATTTTTATACAGGGTTTGTTTTCCCCGACCTGTTTCAGCTATGCCAGTCAATATGTCTCTCGCTACGAATCCCAAGGAGAAGGTAGGAGATCTGGCTGCGCTCACACCAACAAGCCAACTCATTCAGTGAAAGGTGACAAAAAAAAAATCTTAAATTATTTACTTTTACTTTTGTAGGAATTCACTGGAGCAACTCATACACCTCGCCCTTAGCTGGAGACACAGCCTCGTTCGGCTGGCTGTGCTGGCTCATGTTGATTGACTCAATCCTCTACTTCGTCATTGGGGCATACGTCCGCATGGTCTTCCCAGGTAAACCATAGCACTAAAACCCCATTTAAAGAATTTAAACATATCTTTGAAAAGTCAAAGAGTTACAAGTACCAAGTCCAAAGTAACAGTATATCAAACTTTTATCAAGCTATTAGCACAGTGTGTTTATTTAGTTTGATACATTTATACACATTGGCTATAACTATTAAGTAACATGAAATGAAATTACTTTTTTTAGCATTAATTTATACAGTTAACGGGGTAACATTTACTTAACATGTCAAGTGAAGTGCATATTGCTTCAACCCTAACTGAGGCAACAGCTACAGTTTATGAATCCAACAGTAAACTTTTCTCTGAATAGTGCAGCATGCATTACCAAGAAATCTGTGCTTCTTTTTATACCCATCAGGAAAATATGGCATCCCAGCTCCATGGTACTTCCCTTTCAAAGCCTCCTTCTGGGCCGACCTGTGCTGTTGCATTAAGTCAAAGAATAAGGTTGGAAAGGGACTCCTCTTCACCAACATCATGCAGAAAAACCAGTCTGTCTTCTCTGACGACAAGGGTAAAGGTATGGGGAGAAATGACATTGTACTATGCTGCATCAGATAATAAGCAATGCTGTCTCTGGCTTGTGGTGTGTTTTGAAGCAAGAACATGAAGTCTTCCCTTTCATGGTCTGTCATTTTTTTCCTAACCTTGGCACCTCACTACATTTATATTTCCCTCTCACTCTCCATTTAATTCGTTTGTTTTTTCAGGAAAGAGCATGTTTTCCTCCCAGGCTGGTGAGGATTTCTCAGAGCTCCCAGTGGGTGTTAGCCTCCATGGTCTCAGCAAGCTTTATGGCAACCGTGCAGCCATTGAAAACCTGAATGTTTCCTTCTATGAGGGCCATGTCACTTCATTGCTTGGTCACAATGGAGCTGGCAAGACCACCACGATGTATGTGTGTTTTCACTGTATCAGCATACTCTAAGATGAATACAGATGCATTTTGGCCATTCAAATCTGCACGTGGTGCCTTTTCGTTTCAATTTGCTCGTACCTTTAATCATCTCAAGGGTCTGCTGCTGACAGAGAGATTGTTTTGTCCAAATCTGGAACAGCAAATGCACCGTAGCAGAGATTAGCCTGTAGGGTCTTTATCAAATGAAGCACTTACATTTACATTTTGAATGTGACTCATTTTGCTGATGCTCTTATCCAGAGCAATGCACAATAAGTGCAGCAGCAGAATAAGATTTAACAGTGTGGAGAACAACTAAAACCAAGAAGTAATTCCTCGTACTATAATAATTCTGGGATCAACAAATTATAATTTGTGTGGAAAGTGCTGGTGTAATGGCCCCAAAAAAGAATGGAATAAAAAGAATGCGCAACTGTGAATGTTCTAGGTAGCAAAAATGATCTGAAAAACTCAATGACAGTATATTTGAATTATATTTGAACATTTTCCCGTTTAATAAAAATAAAAAAACTCTATGCTTAGGTCTCTCCTGACTGGCCTTTTCTCCCCATCATCGGGCACAATAGAGGTTTACGGCAGAGATATGCAGACAAACATTGATGATGTTCGCAAAGAGCTGGGTGTCTGCATGCAATATGACGTCCTCTTCGACCACCTGACCTCTGAGGAGCACCTGCTGCTGTATGGCCAGATCAAGGCCCCACACTGGTCACCCGGGGAACTGCATGAGCAAGTTAGAAAGTAAGTGAAGATCATCTAGTGAAGAGAATGTTTTACTAAATCAAAACCACTCTGTCTTCAAGATATTATCAGGTTGTGCAAATTTACCACTACCATCTGTCCTCCTAAGGAAATAGGCTACAAGAATTTACTACTTAACAGTAGACAGCACTCTACACTACTGGCTACATTGGGGATGATTTTAAAACTAACATTCAGATTGTTTGTCAGACAGTTTCTGTGCCTATACATGTTTTAATTCAAGGTTACCTTTAGTTCTGACTTCAATAATTCTGTGGTAGGCAATAATTTTATGTCTGACTTATAGCCAATAAATACCGGTTGAGCACTCTGCTCTCTGAAAATGTTTTTCACTTATATTTGTATTTATATTATCTTGATTCCTTTGTATCTAAAGTCATGGGAGCAGGCATACATTTCTTTCATTCTATATCACTATACAGCTGTGGATTAAACCTCAAATTGCATCATAAGACTTCTTGATGCACACAAGAGTAGAAAAAAGCCTGAACCTAAAGGCAAGAAACTGGACCCCCTGTAGTTCACAAACTCCCACTGAATAACTGATAGAACTGATTGAACTATAACTCATAAATTGGATTGTAACGCATAGAAAAGTATTAACATGACCTTAATTTTCAGCGCTTTTTCTGACTCCCCTTCCAGGATCCTAGAGGAGACCGGCATGTATGCTCACAGACACAAGCTGGTGGGCACCCTGTCGGGCGGCATGAAGCGAAAGCTGTCAATCTCCATCGCTTTTATAGGGGGCTCTCGCTTGGTGGTTCTAGATGAACCCACCACAGGAGTCGATCCTTGCTCCAGGCGTAGCATCTGGGACATTGTTATCCAGCATAAGAAAAGTGAGTGTTTCTCTCTCTCTCTGTGTGTCCCTCTCTCTCGCACACACACACACACACACACACACACACACACACACACACACACACACACACAGTCATGTCTCACTATACTTGTTAGGACTCACTGACATAAAGCATTCCCTACCCCTAACCTTTATCAGTATGATCAGTACTTTCATTTATTGGATATTTGCACCTGAATAGTAGTAGTTGTAGGTGTGGTTAGTAATGTTGTCACTGACCATTTAGAAGACCTGACAACTAACATTAAACGTTGTGAGAAACTGAACAAACCAAACTCAAAGGCACTGCCCTCGTTTCCTTGTCTACTGCAGTTCGTTTTTTCCTTTCTTACTCAGGCGGACTGCCAGCTGTCATATAATTACAGATGTAGAGTATAGCCTTTTCACTTGCCCTGTTTCATGTTAGTGAGAATTTGGTGCCAGGTGAATCTATTGCATAATATAATTTCACACAATATCTGTAGTTTTAAGTTGAGTTATAGGTAAGACAATAGTATATGCTGATGTGTGTGTGCGTGTGTCCTCTCAGATCGAACCATCGTCCTGTCCACCCACCACCTGGACGAGGCTGAAGTGTTGAGTGACCGCATCGCCTTCCTGGAGAGAGGAGGATTAAAATGCTGCGGATCTCCCTTCTACCTGAAAGACAAACTGGGCCAAGGCTACAAACTCACCCTGACCAAGAAGGTGATTATCCTCACAGGCATCCAGTCACCGTGTTAAGTTAAAGTACACTAGATTCATCTTACACCTGCAAGATCATTGTTGTTGACTTTGTCACAACAGCACAAAATTCTGAAATGTATTTTAAGAAGCAATTTAAAAGTTTTCCTGAATAAAACCTTTAGACCATAACCTTTGTCCTTAAGGGGAGAAAGTAACAGCATAAATCTGATGCATCTTACCCAGGCGTTGTATTAACAGTGACACATTCTGAACAATGCAGATCCAGCAAAAACATTTCATAGAACATTATAATGGCAGAGCTGACCTGCTGATGTGTAAACTCTAGCTTTTATCTCCACAGTATACTTGAATTTTTATGAATTCTTAATCATATTGAAAAACTGGTCCGATGCTCTGCTGACTGCTAAAAAATAACTTGTACGTTTTGTTCAGTTATTTTCATAATTAAGAAATTCATTTAATGTATCTTTTGCTTTTTTCCTGTTTTTTTTAAGCTTCAGCTGCAGACCATAGAATCTGAGCAGACTGACAACGCTGAACTGAAAACATTTATCCAAACCCATGTACCTGAAGCGCGACTGAAGGAGACCCAGGGGGGTGACTTGATCTACTCACTGCCCCCCTTCACCTCATCCAACGCTTCCTCATACCGCTCCCTCTTGACCGCACTAGACTCTAATCTGGATTCCCTGCAGCTGGGAGGCTACGGCATCTCTGACACCACCCTAGAGGAAGTATGTCCATACATGTTGACACACAAAACACACAGGTTTAAACTGCTGTAACAGAGGAGAAAAAAGTACGACTGCTGAGGTATTAAAATACCCCCTGTGGAAATGTTCCAGTGCCTTTAAACTGTATGATACAGACATCTAAGCATACCACAAGCATTTCAATTAAAGTGATAGCGTGCTTCTCAGATGTTGTTTTGTTTTAATCTCTGCAGGTTTTCATCCAGTTGGCTCGTGAAAATGCAGAAGCTGAAGGCGGCGCCCTGTCTATCTCAGAAACAGTTTCTGACACTGGATCTATCGACAGCTTCTCTTCTGACCTGAGTGACAGCATCTCCAGCTTCAGTGACAGGATCAGTGAGTTCTCCTCACCTTCTCCCCTTTGTCTCCATTTTGTGGTTTATCCCTGCTTCTTACATTTGACTTCTGTCAGACTTGCTATCTATTAAAATTGATCTGAAGCATGACCCACTTCATTATTTTATATTTGTATGTATATATTATTTTCAGTTTTCGTACCTGACCTTAAACATTTGACCAGTACTTAATCAGCTGACTACAGCTTCTACAACTGGCACACTCATCTTAATAGAGTGCACTGACATCTTTTGTGATATTATCTACCCCTTTTAACTTTAACACCGAGTCATAAGACGTGAAGAAACTAAGTGTATTAAAACAAAAATGCTATAATTCTGCCTTAATTTCCCTCCCCCATGTGTTTTAGAGCTTACTGGTTCTACAGTGGTGCGTGGCATGGCCCTGACCTGGCAGCAGATGACAGCCATAATGATCAAGAGGTTCCACCACTCCCGCAGAGACTGGAAGGGTCTGATCTCACAGATCCTGCTCCCTGTTTTGTTCGTCACGTTTGCAATGGCTCTGGGCTCAATAAAGAACGACCTGCAGAGCTATCCTGAGTTGGAACTAAGTCCTGCACTCTACAACATTGGGCCAAGCTACTCCTTCTTTAGGTCAGTCCTCACTGTGCAAGCAAACCTTGATATCATTTGATATCAAAACAATACCAGGAAAAAAAATTAATTACGAATGAATTGCGAATGTAACTTGTAAATGCGATAAATATAATGTGTATATCAGGTGATGTCATAACTGATTTGCGGTGTCATGCTTCGGCGGTTGAAACATTACATTCCAGCTGCCTGCAACAATCACGGATTTTGATTTAACATTGATAAAGGTTGGTGCATCTCGTTAGTCAGTTCAGCTGATGGGCTGCTGCATGACTTCGAGGGAATACCACATCTTATTTGTTAGAAAATGAATTTCAAACCGTAGTTTGTTGAAGGGTAGATAGACCTTAAGTGGAGATCATGAGGGAAAGAGATGATTGTGATGAAGACAGTCGAGATGCGAGATCAAAGTGTGTTAGATTAAGTGTGTCAGGGGGGATTGCGTGATGTCTTCATTCTTGAGAAATGCCGTCGTTTGATCAAGGATATATATAGCAAGGGACAAAAATGCTGAGATGTCAATTCTTATCAAAGACTGTATTGATGCTCCACCCAGTTCTCTTTAGCTTTATATACATTGGAGTTTGAAAGAGATTAGAGATTGAAAGATCTCTGATGATTAGTGTTAAACTGCAGTGCTTCGCTGCAAACCTCTTCCTGGGTTTTTCTTAAGTCAGTTATTCAGTGTGTTATGCTGCATTGTAGTACGGCCTGGTTTTACAGTCTGTCTGTAATACTTAAAACTTAAACTATGACCTCTTAAAACTTCTCTTCAAGCAGCTCGAAGCAGAAACAGGCTTAGACTTGCTGACAGTATATTTTCGGACTCCTCGCACATCTTAAATAGAGAATACCAAAACCTTTTCCTTCTAAGGGGCGATTTAGTCATAACAGACTAAAATTCTTTTATGCATTTATTCTAATGAGATCTGTGTTAGGGCAAATGCTGAGGTAGGTTATACAGTAGACACTTGAGAATCATGTATGCCTCACTCCTCTGTTATTATAACTATAGATTGTGTCAGTATTAATTTTAATGAACTTTATGAAGTTTGTTGGTGCCTTGAATTCACAAGCAATGCAAATGTAATAATCTGAATGTTTATTTATGAGTTGGCTTCTGTTTGTATTCAGAGACAGGATGGTTAGAATAAAATCAATCCACTGTAAAGTGGCAAATCCTCTCACTTTGTCTCTGCAGGTCCTCAGAGTGAGGATGTTGTATTAGAGTCACTAATAACATCCCTACGGTCATTTTATTGACGTTATTAATGATGTGAGGTAGAACACTGCTCTTAAGCCAGATTTCTACTAAGAAAAGCCTTCATAAAAGCCAGTTTCATGTTCTTACTCTATAAAAACCCCAGACACTAAGACTGATTTGAATAAATCAATAATTGAAACAAAATCTGTTTGTCTTGTTGATGACATGTTAGAGCCTTGTGAAACAAACATTTGACGGAGTTAGTTCATGTTTTACTGTAAAATATCTGTATTACCTTTGAGTTAATGCTGACTTAATGTTTTATTGTTTTCTGGTTCCACAGAAACCTAAATCCCAACTCTAGCCAGCTTGTGGACACCATGACATCATTCCCCGGGATCGATAACACCTGCCTCGACAACACTGATGACCCGTACGTAAAAGCATCTTAAAATACGATCTGTTTTCTTTTTTTTATCTGAAAGTGACACATTTGTGAGTGATATTCTGGGTTTGTGCTCATTTTCTCTGTGTATTCCACACTTTTCCACATGCCACTCTTTTCATACTTCACTCATTGTCATTCTTTTCATGTCTCCTCTTTCACCTTGTTTCATTTTACTAGTCTGTTCTCCTTCCAGTTGCAGTTCCTGCCACACATACTCTCTCTCTCTTTGGTCTCTCTCATGTCCCTTCTCTCTATTTTTCTGCCACTCAGCTCAATGTATGTTGCTGAAAGCCTGCAGCAGGACTCAATGCAATGTGAGAGCATCATTTGTATTCCATAAACACCCCATGTTTATAGGGGAGATTTTCCCCTTAGAGCCACTCAAATTAATGTGGGCACTCATGAACCAAACCTCTGAGGAAAATTCTGTCAAAAACGGAGGATGCATGTTTTGCTGATGATCATATCACCATGACATGACAATGCTAGAGTTACATGCATCTAGTTTATTGGAACGTAATGTATGCTCCTGTGACTTTCCTTTCTGGGTCATTCTTGTTGAGTAATTTACGTATATCTGCAGGAACAGGTGTATATTCCAGCGTGCAGAGACATCTATTGTTACAATCTCTTTTTGATCTGCACAAAGTGTCCCTGAAAGCATTGGGCAAAAAAAAAATGTGGGGGAGTTGAACATCAAACCACACATGCAGAATTTTACATAATATGATATTACAGCACGTATTAAGCAGATTTATTACCATTAAACAGTTTTGAACTGATATCAGAGAAATGTTTAGGTTCTGGCCTCATAAAAATCAAGTAGGCTTGCAGCTGCTTTATGAGTGATTGCTTTCTTTCTTTTCTATATGTAAGGTTTGGCCTTCCACCTTTCACTTTGTGAATGTTTCTTTTTAAGGGTCTGCAAAAGAAGCAGTAGCTACTGGAGTTCAAGTGGGAACAACACCAAACCATTTGATATCTGTAGATGTACACGTCAGAAACAGGTAATGAGTGTGTGTGTGTGTGTGTGTGTGTGTGTGTGTGTTCTTGCACATGACTGATTAAACAAGGTGACTATGAATCATTTGTCTCTTCCTTATTATGCAGATTTGTGATGGGGACAGTTCTCAGATACCTCATAAGCAGATTCCTTCAGCTCAAATTGTTTATAACATCACTGGCATCAATGTGGAGAGCTATCTGATCACCACAGCCAACGATTTCATCAGGAACAGGTGAATTAAACCACCTTAATGTTGCCACATCATTAATACTGTAGTTTGCTGTGTTCTCAGAGATAATTGCTTCTCTGACCCAAATGAAGTGTCACTTGAAAAGCTTTTTCCCTTTTTAGACTTTCATATAATATATGTCAATAAACTGGGGAGATGTAAATACTTAGTACTTAAAACTGGTAATGTTTCAATTGCAGAAAATGTTATTTTGCTAAGGAAGGATGTGCAGAAATCTAACAGCTAATTTCCACTGAGGCCTAAAAGCTTAGTTTTCCTGGTTGCTTAGCTTGATAAGTAATGGCTTATAGTACCTTGATGATTATGTTAGTCATAATTTTAATGTGGGCTCAGGTGCAGGTGCAGATTTGCTCTTATTAAAAGAAACACAAACAAGCTAAAAACACAGAGTGTCAGATCTTAGCTGTTTGTTTTCATTAATATATGTTTATTTTTTTCAGGTACGGTGGGTTTGACTTTGGCATGCCACTCCCTTCTGACTTACAAATGGACCTACAGGCTGTGCCCAAAAACCGTACTCTGTCTAAGGTAACGTTTTTTTTTCTGCATCTCTACAGCCTGTCTCATTAGCACCTTAATTGCTGTAGCAATGAGCTGTTGAAAGTTAAAACATGATATCCTAACGAAAGCTGTTTGGCTACAAGAACAAGGCTTGCAGACGGATCTGCACTGTTACACCATCAGTGTCATCGTAAATATGCTTTACTGCAGCAATTGTGCCACTGTTTTAGTGTTTAAATTCTGGATGATGAACAAAGCTATCACAGTGTGATGATGACATCTGCATTTATTTCATCTTTAATGAGATAGTTTCGAAACATTTGGCAGTATTTTGTACAGATGTAGTAAACTTGCATACCCTGATCAGGAGCAGTATGACTGATGGTTTTTACGTGTGTACACCTCTCTGTGTTTGTGCTTGCATGGGTGTAGGTCTGGTTCAACCCTGAGGGCTACCACACAATGCCAGCATACTTGAACAGCCTCAACAATCTCATCCTACGCTCCAATCTTCCAACAGACAAGGATCCACGTAAATACGGTAAGCTAGAGCTGGTGTAGGAAAATGTTTCAAGTAAAATGTCAAACTTTGATAATAGCTAAAGGCCAAAGTCTGAGATTTCAGTTTAATTACAATAGAAATCATATAATAATTACCATTAAGAGTAAAGATACATTTACTGACATTGTAATATATATTTCTTCATGTTTAATCTTGTTTTTTTTTTATTGAATTTAGAAAAGTTTCATATTACATATTGTTTTTGGTTGTTTTATTCTTCATTAATTCAGCCACAGCACACTCTCTGTTTTTTCTCAAAGATAAACTAGTGAAAAGAGTTAAAAAAGACATAACTTGGATTGTGCAAAGGAGAAACACATCAGGGAGATGAAGGTGCTGCTGAACATGACTGAAAATTGTAAATATAAGACAATGTGTCAACAGTGTGTTTACTCATGGTTCATTTCACTGGATTAAAGCCAGGGGGTGCTGTGTGTCCTTAGACTCACATCGCTATGCTTGGTGAATACTGATGAATGTCTCTCACTGGGGAGATATGCTAAAGAGAACGAGGCAGGCCCACATTTTGAGCACACTTTTGGCTATGAGTATCACCCTGACCATCTGCCTGCGGGCAGGAGTACGCAAACACACACACACACACACACACACACACACACGCATCTTACCCAGGAGGTGATCAAAGTGCTTGAGGGTAGAGTGTAATCGTTTAAATGTTACTTGCAAACTCACAGCAGTGAAGGAGGTGGCAGGGGTAAAGATGCAGGGAGATTACTTTTCAAGGTAATTTTTATTTGTCAAATGTGAAGCCCTAACCATCAAATTGTGTCTTACGGTATCAGCTGTGGGTTGGGAACCTTCAGACATCTTCAAGAAAACTGTTTTTCATGACACTTTTGCTGGAATGTGCCTATAGATGTGCCATCACACCCCCATCCATTGTCCACACGAGAGATTAATATCAGCCTTATCTACTGTACAATAATGTGCGGTATTAACAGTCTGTCTCATCCACCAGATTAAATATACATATATATACAACTGTATGATAAGTCATTTTTAGAATACGTGAACTGGAATAAATCCTTATTTGATGTTAGAAATGAAGGAAACAGCTCAGCTTGTGCTCTAAAAATGCTAAAGAGCATCACAGAATTTTAGTTACTGTGTTGTGCAGAAAAAGAAAAACAATAAATTATTTGTTTAAATCTTTTAGCAAAAAAAAGAAATTCAACAGTACTATCTTCTCAAATATTAAGTAAATATTTAGTGATTTTTTTTGTGGTCTAGTACATTTAACTACTTGGATTCTGGACTGTTGATGTTTTGATTATGTTTTTGACGTTTTTGTACATTTTTCTAACTAAATGATTTATGAATTAATTCAGCATTCAGCAGTTACATTGATTATGGATATAAATGTTAGTTGCTGCTATAGGTGATTCCAGTTGGAAAAGATACAATCCTGATCTGGGAACATTTGACCGCAGAGCAGCAGTGAACTAGTGCCATTGATTACAGATGGATTAGTTGGTAGAATCACATCAGTTCCACCAGCATGCTCTTGAGCAAGACTAGACTGAATCTCCAATCTGCTCTAGGGCTACTGTGCTATGGATGAACTCGAACTCTCCTATCTCTGCAAATATAAGCAGAAACATGTTGTGGTTCATGTCTGTGAGCATCTGGAAGACCCTAAAAAAATGATAAAGAAAATTCAATTTCTTTTGTGTTCACTGGCAAATGAAATCATCTTGCACTATGTTTTTCAATTGACTGTATCCCAGGCTTGGAGAATATCATTGCTCATTTAAGTCCTGTGCTGAAAAATAGTCTGTATGCTGTTGTTTTTCTATTGCTAACATAATACTTTGCTTCTTTCTATTACAGCCATTTCAGTTTCCAGTCACCCCTATTTTGGTCGGGTGGATGATGACGATGTAGTGTAAGTGCAATACTTAGAATTCTTCCTTCTGTTGAACTGATGATATTAATGTCTGAGTTTGTGAAATAGTTTGTTTTATTGTCACGTGTGAAAATGTCTTAGAATGAATGAAAATGAATAGTATTGGCTGTTACTATGGACGCATCCTTCTTTTCAATTCAGGACATTAAAGTCACTGTGGACACAGAGCAAGGAGGTACATGACAGCTGTATTTACCCACATTTGATTTTCTAAATGGATTTCCCTGAGCTTGCACTGTTGATCAGAGTCCCAATATAATGAGTATTTACCCTGAAGGTGGCACAGTGGTGGATTGATTCTGCCCCACTTCCCAAAATAGTTTATTTAAAATACTCAGAATTCAGCTTTAGAGACCCAGAATGTGCGAATGCTTACACGTATTCATGCAAACATAAATACTTTGCAGCAAGTGTTCCACCAGATCAAATCAAATAAATTGTACCCAGAGTGAAATTGAGCCAAAAGCAGGTCCATCCAATCCAGACCCTTATTAGCAGTGATCATGTCGCTGACCATTTCGTTGTTTACTGGCCTCCACATTCTCCACTTTTTTTTTTTTGCATTGAATTTATTAGCTGTCAGCCTGCTAAGGTACTGCAGCAGCTGCAAGTGCACAATTACCCCTCCATCTAGGGTGATGTTCTGTTTTCTCGCTTGATGTATTGATTCGGCTTGAGCCACGTTAAAGATACAGCAGACTTATTACTCTAAATGTCTTGATTCTCACAGTGTGATAGCTTTGCTCATGGGAACATTTTGAAGGCTGTCTTGGCCATAGTGATAACAAGCCTGTTCAGTGGCTGCCACTGCTGGCTATCCTCTTAGTTAGTGCTGCCCCAAAACACCCACCACATGTCCCTATTTGCTATTCTCTCTCCCTCCTACTCGGTCACTCAGCCCCCTTCTTTCCCCGTCTCTTTTTAGCCCTGTGCAGCTTTTTCTGATTGGCTGGTGGTTTTGTGCCCCGGCTAAAGGAGCATGCAGGCTAGACAAGAGAGCATGGGAGAGAGACAGATAGTGGCATCAAGTGAGTTTAAGAGTACCTGAGGATCAAAGCCTGGATTGGTTGTCTGGGGTCTGGTCAGGACAATAGGCTCCGCAGAGTAACAGCAGCACCACTGTGCATACTTACTGTACACCAATGCCAGTGTGAAGTTGTTCTCTACATGAAGTCATCTGTTTCTTTTGCAGTGTATTGTTAGAGGCGAAGCTTTTAACAAAGCTGTTTGTTATTAATGGAATTCATTTTATTGTGAACCACTTCAATAGTTTAAATGCATCAGGTCCCAGCAGGCAATAATATGATAGTTTGTAGGAGGACTTTTAAATGGGCCATTGTTTTCTGAAAAGAATTACACTAGGTTGCCTCATTCAGAGTGACTCAGCACAGCAGAGTATATTGATTTGTTTGCACACTTTGTTGTCCTTGCATCTAAACCTTAGCTACTGTAGCTCTGTAGTCTCATATATAGAAAATACAGAAAAAAGTTCAAACTAAAACAGCAACACAATATATATTGTATATATGTGTATATACGTAGATGATAGAAATTGGGTAGAAGATATTTCACTAATTCCGGTGAGTGACGTTTTTTTTATTATCGTCTGAATTTTTCTGTTTTTTTCTCTCTCAGCATTCAGGGAATGCTCCAGCTCCTTATAGCTATTTGTGTGCTGGTGGGTTACTCAATCACAACAGCAAGTTTTGCCATCTATGAAGTCAGAGAGCACCACAGCGGCTCCAAGAGGCTCCAGCACATCGCCGGCATCAGCGAGCCTTTCTACTGGGCTGTGAACTTCTTCTATGACATGGTAACATCTTCTAATTGGCTGACCAAAATGAACATCTTGTTAACTTGATTAAATATAGTTGAATTGGTTAATAACTAAGTAGTAACACCTTTTGCAATTAAATTATATGTGTTTTCTTTTCCCACAGGTCGTCTATATGATCCCTGTGACTTTGACTGTTGGTGTGATCGCAGCCTTCCAGATTCCAGCATTCACAAATCAGCAAAATTTGGCTGCCATTGCTCTCCTTCTGGTGCTCTTTGGGTCAGTGAATTGGGAGGAGTTTTTTTTTTTTTTAATATGGATATCACTGAATCTGGTGTTCATCGGTGATGTCACTGCTGTAAACATTTGCTTTATAAATGCACAAAGTATCTAGAGGTCTCTGGACTGCTTAATCCAAGCAAAAACATTGAATGGTGCGTCATTTTTATCATGCTGCTAAAGCATTGAAAAAGAGGTATTGGCTAAATTTGTTGCCAAAGTCATTTGACCAGTCAGTGGTTTCTAAATTTTCAAAAGCACATTCTCACAAATGCACTGTGTTTTCTAACAGCTACAGCATGTTACTAGCACAACCCATTTTTTTTCAGATTCTTTTGCAAAGACAGATGGAGGTAGAACTGAAAGGAATCACTGCCAGCATGTTTATTCCATTCAAGGCAAAGATACTAGCGACAGGCAGGAAAGGGGGGATCAGGAATCTACAGGGTTTGCAACAGTAAGAAAATATGACTTTGTGTGAGATAGAGACGAGCTATCATCTCAACCCTTCAATGTATTAAAATTAGTCTGACAGTGAGATGTAGATTCTGAAAAGGTGTCACACCAGTGATGTGCCATGTTTCACACATCTGGATTACTGGGATTATTTACACCCCTGCCCGGCTGTAGCTGAGGTGTAGGCCCCCGTGTTTGCCATTGCTGTCGCATGGTTCGTCCTGAGCCCTGGATCTTACGAGGCCAAGTCAGCACTCTGTTTCTCATTTATCAGGCAGATGCCTCCCTCCCAAGCAATGAGTAATCATAGAGCTCCATCTGTCAGGCTGCACCCACCTGGTCTGGTCTGCAGCCTTCTTGCTTCTGTTCCTTGTCATGGCTTGGCACCCACAGTCTGCCTAGCAAGCACCTTTCTTTTTGGGCATGGCACACAGATGCTTTGTCTCTGTCTGGCTCTATCTGTTTGTGTCTGTCTCTATCTTTTCTCGCTGCACTTTTTTTCCCTTTTTCCTCTCTTTCTCTTCCTCTTTGTCTTGCTGACCCAAACACCCCAATCAAATGAACAAGCAGATTATGTGAGAGAAGAGAGAGAGAAAAAAAGGTAAAGGATGTTCTGCCACCATGGGAATAAAGGGAGAAGTAATTTATCTTCTTCTCTTTTGCCATCATGACTGAATGTTTACTCTTCTCATGGTGTGGTATTTTTCCTTTTTCCCTTTTCAGTATTCTCTGGTGCCTATTTTCATCAGACTCACGGCTGCTTTGTTTAGTCTATTAAAGGCTTGAACATTCAGTCAGTTCCATTTTTAGCTTCAATTTTGCTTTAGAAGGTGCATTTGTGAAAAGAACTAAAGAAATTTTAATTTTTTTTATGTGTTTGTCTGCGTGTGCTTTATTTTTTGAAACCAACCCAGCCATATCACATCACTGCTATTTTAAGGTGTGGTGATATTTTTACTTGGACCTGTTTTCAAAGTATTTGGTCTTTGTCAACTCTTCAGGTTTGCTACCTTCCCCTGGATGTATCTGTTGTCAGGCATCTTCAAGGATGCAGAAATGGCCTTCATCACATATGTGTGCATCAACTTATTCATTAGTATCAACACAATCATGTCCACCTCCATCCTCTACTTTCTGACTCAACTGTCAACAAGAAACCCTGAGGTATGAACTGCCTGAGTCAAGATGTCTTTTGTTAACAGCTTAATAGTTCTGGTTTGAAATATGGTTCTTTTTCTGGTTAAATTCTGGTTAAATATGTGACTGTTCATTATGTGTTGATTAAAACCTTTTCATTCTCTGGTGTGATTGAGTTGGGCAAAGAAACAGTGCCTCACATATTCAATGACAGGAAAGTGTAGATTACAAATCAGGCTAACATTTCAGGTCACTTTAAACTAAGGTTTATGTTGTTGCTCTTTTCTCAGCCCACTTTTCACAATGTCTACTGTTCTGTTTTTTCCTGCTGTAGGTCATCAAGGGCATCTTCAACAAGTTGAGCCAAGTCTTCCTAATCTTCCCCCAGTTCAACTTTGGGAATGGGCTAATCCACCTGGCTAGGATAAACATAGAGGTCCAGATCCTCAGTGGGTACGGCATTGATGCCTATAAGAACCCGTTCTCCAAAGACGGCCTAGGCTGGATGTTCCTCTCCTCCTTCATTGAAGGCCTGGTATTTTTCACTCTGCGCCTCCTGCTCAATAAGACTCTCATGCGCAAAATCAGGTGAGGAAAAGAGAAGTCAGTGATGGATGGAAGTAAAAACTACTAAAATTTTGATTTTAGTAGTATTAGTAGATATTGAGGCTCAAAGATTTTAATTCTGAACGAATTTAAAGTGTCTAATTTCACAGATGGAATGGGACATTAACTTCAGCACCTGGGAGATATAATAAAAAATACTTTTTCTTTTGAAGGCATCTAATCTGCAGCAGAAAGGTGGTGCCCCAGATGCCTATTGAGGATGAAGATGAGGATGTGGCAACTGAGCGCCTACGTGTCTCCAGTGGAGCAGCCAGTTCAGACATACTACAGGTCAACAGGCTCACTAAAGTCTATCAACACCTCAACAAGAAGGTCTGTGCTGTCAGGACGGTTTCTGTGGGCATACCTGCAGGAGAGGTAACTCTTTACACTTTACCCATACTAGGAATATGAATTACAAATGTAATCAGCCTAAGCCAGTAGGATAATGGAAGGGGACTCGTGTAATTAGTGACTAAATAGTGAACGCAGTTTATAGTTTAAAAATCTGAAGGCATCATTTGCTTCTATAACAAAATCAGGAAGTGTGTAACATAAATTTGCATTTTTTTCTGCTTCTACTGTCAGTAAAATGTTGTTCAGCTCTGCTTTGCCACTGCAGTACTGGCTGCAAAATATAACTGTTATGCCAGGAATAAAAATATATAGCATTAGAACAAGATTGAGATCTGCTATCACTTCAAATCAAATCTGTCTGTGTGATTTCTGGCTCTAGGACAATAAGCGCCATGTGCTACTAACATGCACGTGTCCCGGATCTTTGAGAAAGCTGTGCAATGGCAAAATGTTCCACGGTTTCTAAGAAATGACTTATTGTTTTCAGTGCTTTGGTCTGCTGGGAGTGAACGGAGCAGGAAAAACAACCACTTTTAAGATGCTGACTGGAGATGTTAGCCCCACTGATGGCACAGCACAGATTAAAGACTGGGATGGGTAAGCTGTACATTCATTTATCTGTCTAAATAACATGCAAACATGCTTTTCGTCAGACTTTGTGTGCTTTATGTATTTTTCATTATTGCCTTCACAGTGATCTGTGTAGGGATATTTGCATACATTTTTACTATCAATTTAATGTCTGTGATAGTGTTCACCTAGCTCTTACTGTGGACACAGACACATACTAGTGTAATATAAAGACAGATGACAATTGCTGGCTCCCAATTCATTCTTTGTTGTCGAGTGATATGGTGGGTATTCCTCACACAAGACATCAGTCCTACACTACAGTGGAAGATGCCATGTCTTTCTTTCTGTTCTTTTTTCCCAGGCAACTGATAGACATCATGGAGTGCCGTAACAAGGGCATCAACATCGGCTACTGCC
Organism: Ctenopoma multispine; assembly: GCA_034779795.1. Lineage (NCBI taxonomy): Eukaryota > Metazoa > Chordata > Actinopteri > Anabantiformes > Anabantidae > Ctenopoma > Ctenopoma multispine. The sequence goes on from JAUYWH010000013.1 coordinate 13,342,127, forward strand.
CCCAGGTGGATGCATTGGACGATCTGTTGACAGGAGAAGAGCACTTGTACTTCTACGCTCGTATTCGAGGCATCTCAAAGAGGGAGATAAAGGGGGTAAGGAGGAGCTGCAGACCATGTGCTGCTTTTCCAGGCTTCGGGTAGCAACAACACCATCCATAAAATGACACAGGATCTGATATAAATTCAAAGGTGCCATTGCAGGACTAGTAACTGTTGATGCTCCCATGCACACTGAATCAGAGGGTGTGAAGTGCTGAGTGAAGTGTGCTGAAAGCTATACTAGCTGGGAAAAGATGGAGAAGCTTTTGTTGTCAGTTTGTGCATTCCAACATTGAAAATTAAGCTGATGTTGTATGCTTCAGTGCAGCCCAATTTACATTTAAACGATACTTTGATGATGAGAGAATCTCATTTGACATGTCACTTTAGCCCCATTCTTCCCATTTATCTTTCTGAGAACTAATCAATCATGCTTCTGTAGTGATTACTGAGTGTACCTGTCTATTGCTGCTGCTGCTGCTGCTGCTGCTGACATGAGATAAAATCTGCAGAGCAACCAGTCAACAAGTGATGTGATTTTTCATTTTTCCATCTAGATTTTTTTATACAGACAGAAACAGAAAATAAACCGCTCTGAGGTGTGTGTTTTTAGCAGAAAAACATCATGACAAATCTAAAAATGCAGTAAAACATCTGTCTATGTTTCTTTCCGCGCATCGTTTCCGACCTCGGGAAACAAAAGCACAAAAACATTGATTTTCCCAGACAATCTCGATCATGTTACCAGCGGAACTACACACATATACTGTATTAACAAGTGCATACTTGTTAATATATTAACAAGTATGCACATAGACACAGAGAGTACTTACACAGACAGTGAGGCACAGAAATAGATTGGTCTGGCTCTAATTATCACCATTGCTATTGTTCCAGTTGCTCTTCTCTGGCCATGGAAGTGACATCAATGGCTATTATGGCCATAGCATATGGTGGACTAATACACAAAGATGTATAGACTTTGTCTTATGTTGTCTCCCCCTGACAGTCCCCTAGCAGAGGATAATGAGACAAGCTTTAATGGGGCCATTTCGCATTGACATGGTTTTGTCAGGCTTAATGAGCTGCTACATCAAAGGTGATAGAAAGGGGCTTTTATGAGAGAGCATAAAAAAAACAACACATTTTGATCTAAACTAGTCATTAATATGCTTTGGTGCCAGCACTAATCTTTCAGATTTAGCCTATTCCGTGCATTTAATGCGAAACAGCGTTCTGATAATCTGAACTCATGGAGTCATACAGAAGAATCAACACCAAAGGCAAATCCAATAAGCAAATAATCTAATAGAAAGCTATCCATTGCATTGACTTGCTTAATTGATCTGGTTACCATATTTGCCTGTTGACGGGGAAAAGAATTAAAGCCTACTGATAGGAAATCACCTCAAGCTATTTGATATGTACAGCATATTAATTCATGTGATTAATAAGCAAGCACAGAGATTTTTAACCCACTGAGATGGTTATGGGTCATTAAGAGTTTTTCAGCCCTGCTTCCAATTTGGTTTACAACACAGGATAAACTTATAGTCAACAAATAGATTATGCTGTGTCAGTTCCTGCTCTTTAAAGTTACAGTCCCAGGACAGAGTGAAGTTTGGATAAAGTTAACATATAAAGTCATCATGTTTGAGCAAACAAAATTAAATATGTATGGTAGTGGGGCAGCTAGATGAAGAAATGAACCTGAATATCAAGTAGCAAACAAGAACGAGAGGCAGCCTTTGTTCTCAATTTTTTTTTTTTTTTTTTTGCAAATCCATTCCAGCTGTGATAAGGTATTGAATTTTGTGTGTAGTGGGATATTTGGCTCCTCCAGAGAGAGCCGCTCCTGTTGTTGAATTAAAGGTAAAGACGATGGATAAAGGTCTTCTTGTAGTTCAGATCTGCTGAACTAGACCTCACAGCACACTAGTCTGTAAAACTGTCTCATATTTGTTGGTGTTTATATAACCAGATGCTCAGAGAGCAATCATTAAACCTATTGATATTGAACTATAGATGACAGTTAATCCGCTGCAGACCTACTAAACTGATTAGCAGTTTGTAGCAGAAACTATTACTCTCCACCAGACAATGTGTCTTTGCATATTAGCTTTGCATCAAAATGTTTTTTAACATTGCAGCTTTATGTGGAAGCTGCAGGAATGACATTGTGTTTATGTTGCACACACAAAGCTGATTTGAGGTATTTATCAAGTGACATTTTAAGAATATAACAGTGCTTGATGGTTGTCTGGGCCAGATTGGTGCGCTACTGCAGTCATTTTGGACTTAGTGATTTTTTCCCCCCATTTTATTTATCCTCTGTATAATCCCTTCAATGTTTCCTTTGAAGGTGGTGAACTACCTACTGAAGAGACTGGAGCTGAACTACCACAGAAAAATCATTACTGATGCTTACAGTTGTGGAACCCGCAGGAAGCTCTCTGCAGCGCTGGCGCTTATTGGACATCCGCAAATCCTGCTCCTGGTGAGGACACACCTGTTACCGTCTCTGCAGCTGCCTGTCTCGTTTCTTGACTGACTACCAGTCAACAAATATTAAACTGCACAATATCTTTCCTCCTGGAAAGAGTAAATATTGATTCCCGAGACCTGACAGACTTCATATAGTTAATTAGTCCTCTTCGACAGGCTTACCCAAGGGTGACCTTCCCCTTAGCTTTCAGATATGTTTCTACCTTATGTATCTATCAAATCATCTCCTTTCTTCTTCACTCTCTTCAGCGCTTTTTAGACTTTCCATCCGTATGTCTCATAATTTCTCCTGCTTTTGAACTTTAGCTCGACTGCTTGTCTTTGTCTTCATTTCTCTCCTTAACCTCTCTTTTTGCTGTGTTTATAACCTCTAGGCCTTTCTTTCTTCTTTTTTGTAATTATGAGTTAGTGTTTAATCTCGCTTGTTCGCCATGGCCCTCTTTTCTTTTTTTCTTTTTGCATACTGTTTGCTTACTGCCTTTCTTAGTTGATTTGTCTTTATCTCTCTATCGTGATTACAACAGTCATTTCTCTTCTCTCCACAGGATGAGCCAAGCTCTGGCATGGACCCTTGCACCAAGCGTCACCTATGGAAAATCATCTCAGAAGAAGTGAAAGGAAAATGTGCTGTGATCCTCACCTCCCACAGGTTAGGAAAGTATCTCGTTTATAGGTCTGCTAAACACTAAATCATATTTGCTGGTTGTCCATCAATAACAGCAGCAGATAATATTAAACATTACTAAAATACATTATTACACAGGTTGTTGTACTTTTTGTGTAAAGATTTTATGTTCGAAAGTAAAAAGTAAGGTTACATTTACATTTACATACATATACTGGAAACTATTACATGTATATTCTTTCTATGTGTGACAGCAGGCTTTACTAATTGCTATTTGCTCAAGGGTCCTAGTATGACCTTTTATCTTTCTGTCTTTGTCTCTGTTTCTTAGCATGGAGGAGTGTGAGGCACTGTGCAGCCGTCTTGCCATCATGGTGAAAGGTCAGTTCCAATGCCTGGGCTCCCTGCAGCACATTAAGAACAGGTTAGTGACCTCATCCTCCAATCTAGCCGTTACTGCTCTCCCCACCCTGCCTCCTGTCTCTCCTATTATTCCCTCCCGTGGTCCTTTGTGCAACTGACTGCTCAATTCTACTTGTAAGAACAGTGTACCTTCACCCCACATGTAATAACAGTGTCCTTTGTTCATAAAATCTCCTTTTTGCAGGTTTGGCAGCGGGTTCACTGTGAAGATGTACTTGGCTAAGGCTTCCTGTGACGCAGTGGCAATCACTGGCTTCATGCAGCGCCGATTCCCCAGCACTTACCTCAAGGTGAGCTTTGCTAGCTATCTAGCAGAGTTGAGAGTACTTAGTTTACAGTAGAAATGAGAAAAGACCATAGAAAATCCCATATTGCAGTGGAATGAAACAATATTATGTGGTAGTTGTGAGTCTAAAAGATGTTAATGCATAATATTTTTGCCTCTAAAAATAACATTTTATTTAGCATTATGTCCTTTTTCACTGACAGTGATCCTGATTAATATGTGTAAAACATAAACAGCAGTACTGTGACATCACACCTGATTGTTTGGCCAGTGAAACAATCTATACAAGTACTATCAGCTTATTAAGTTGTTAATGTGAATATATTATCAAAGAATAACCTCTAGTAGCATCTAACTATGCAGCAGACGTGACTGCTTTGATTTGTCATTGTGTCTCCAATTACAAAGTCCAATGTGCAATCTTCTTTCAGCTGTTTTTATCCTCATCATCAACTCTTGAGTTTTGTTTGGTTTTAGATAGGTTGTGCACATTGGGTTTGAAAATAGCTTCCTGCTGCAGCTAGAAACAAGATTGGAAAGTGGAAAGAGTGAACCACCAAAACAGTGAAGATGTGCTAAAAAATAAAAGCTACGTAGAACTGAGGGAAAGAATTGCAGTAACTGTAATTGATCCCTTTGGCATTACACATAGTCATATAGTAATATCCAGTGTTAATATTATAATATTGATTAGTGCATATCTAATTTTTACTCTCTATTTAAAGTGAATGTACATTACTCTACCCATGTGGGCATTTTCTTTTTTTTTCATTGCCTGACTTGCTCAACAAAGAACCTGCTGTGTTTCAAATCTGGCTTCCCAGAAATTCAGCATATATACAGAAAAACATAGTCAGATATACAAAGAGCACAGATTTCCCCCCTTGCAAAATATATTTCTATTACTGTAAGATTGAGTAAGCTGGGAAGTTTTATCTTGACACGTATGATGTTTGTCAGTTAGGTTCAAACAGCTTTTCGATCTATTTCATGGAATTGTGGTGAATTTTGGAGATTTCATGGATCATATTTAAAAAATATTTACTCTATTGTGCATTTTTGCAACACGCAGGACCAGCACTCTAACATGGTGGAGTATCACATACCAATTGCTCCAGGAGGGGTGGCTGACATCTTTGACCAGCTGGAGTCCAACAAGAATACTCTGCAGATCAAACACTTCTCTGTGAGCCAGACCACTCTGGATGAGGTGAGAAAAAAAGAGACAGGACGTAAACAGAAAGAAAGGGAGAACTAGCATGAGGTTTTGTAGGGGTGGGCAGTTGGCAGTAAGGGACTGAAAAAAGAAAGGGACAAGAGATGAGAGAAGAAGAGCAAAGGTGGGAGGGGGAAGCAGGGATAGAAAAAAACCTGTGTGGGAGTGAAACACTGAATAGAGAAAGTTTAAAAGAGGCAGAAGAAAACTGACAGAGGGTATGCCTGAGGGAAAATAAATGGAATATGAGTTTGGGGAGAGAATCCATGAGCTTTATATGCAGCCAGTGCTGATATTCTTCAACCACTCTGCCCTTCTGGGGCTCTGGGATTGGAAGATACCATAGGCTGAGTAAAGAGAGGTAGTCAGAGAGGGAAACTGACTGGCATGTTAGCTCAAATCCAGAGAAAAATACTTCTTTTTGTACTAGCATGACACTTACATTATTATGACCTTTCGTCACAGGTCTTCATCAACTTTGCTACGGAAAAGATTGGCATGGAAACCATACCGATTGACAGTGAGGACGAATTTGACAACCTGGACTCCATTAAGGAAGTGGAAACATAGAGCTGACCACCGCCTTTTGTGTCCACAAATGCAACATAGCATCTTCATATAGTACCTCTGATTTAATGTATGTATATGTGAAAACTAAGACTTAAACCAATAATGTTGTGTGATTATTTCTTCGAAGTCTCATTACTTATGATATGAAGGGTATTTTGCCTCACTGTCTATGTCCAATTAAATTATAAATGAAAAGCATAAAGATACTTTCACATTTGCATACATGCACAGATGAAAAAAGTTGAGAAATAGAAATCTTTTTCTGTTTATTTCCGTTTTTCTCATCCTGTACTGTAGGTCATGTGACTACACTATGTTTACCTTTAATTCTTCTGATCATATTATTTATGAAGGATGATTATGTGTAGATTATTAATTTCTCTGTTTGGGACTCTTCATTATTTGAATATAATATGATAACAAACGCTACTGTCTATTTTTAATCATTTTTAGTTGAGAATAATATCCTCAATATGCACTTTGACTATACTCATTAACAACTCCTGTAAGGGGAAATCTAACTTTTAGAATGAATGTACTGAATATTTTATGAAGTCTTTCCTGCTTATGGGCCACTTCCAAATGGTCTTGAATGTATCAAGCCTATTTTTATAATTCTATTAAAGCTATTTTTCAAATGCAGCTGCTGTTCCTTTGCCTGTTGAACATGTCTTATGTTTGAGTATCAGATCACATTCGAGAGTTTAGATTTTGCCAATGTAACTAAACTAATCAGTGTACGATGTCCTCCCAAGCCCAGCCAAACTGCACACCTGGGGCTTGGCACCCCAGAGTGCAAGTTGTGTCAAAGGAGGAGCACCATAGAGCACATTCTGAGGCTGCAGAAAAGGCCTCGCTGTGTCTGTGGATTCGTAGGGGGGATCCGTGGTGCGCCACTTGGACACAAGCCGGGAACTGATCACCCCCTGCTGGGTCGCCCGGGCGATGGTGTATAATAATTAAAGACACAAAACACTCCATGACACCGGGTTTATCACTGATGATTTGCCCAAGTATCACCGGAAGGTGTATTCAAGTCGTAACCAGTAACTATCCAGCTGTTTATTACAGTCTTATTACATACAGGAGTACAGGAACATATGAGTCATCAAATGTTCTCAAAATTGTCAGTGTCCTGATTAAAATTGTGCTAATCACACAGACTTAAAGAGCCAAATGGATATACTGTAGCTATACAGTAGGTTATAATGCAGAAATTAAAATGTACACACAAACTTATTCTTTTAAATGGTTACCAATTTTGTATGTGAAATTAGTTCACAATAAACATTTTCTCTCTTTTAAAATGTTATGGTTAACTGACATATATCCACCCCGACCTATTTATGTTATATATTTGCTACTAGCTAAAGAGTCAGTTCTTGAATTAGAATAAATTAAATAAATTATGCTAATATTTCAAAAGCAATGATCAGAAAGATATTTGAAGTTGTTCTGCCCTTGAATCTATATATGACTTCAATTGAACATGAACATTTTAGATTTATGCAGGAACGTTAATGACACACACGTGGAACAAATCTATACATTCATGTTACTGTTAAAGTAGAGTACTTGTACTGTTGTACTTAAAGTAGGTTTTAAAGAATTTTTAAAAGCACTTAATTCAGCAATATTCAGTGCTGCTTTATTTATAGCTCATTTCAAGCACTAAGACTTACACAGGCAAAGAAAGAGGATTAGAACATTAAAACATTAAGAAATAATTAAAAAGAATATAACTACTGGATTATAATTGATATAGTCTAATGGTGCAATGTTTGGGAGGAAAGTAGTAACATTTACCTGGTTGGGTTTATTCTGCCACCAGACTTTTCCTCTAAAAAACAGGATACCATAAAGGTTTCTAAATGCTGTGTTCTGCTGCTGAGTTGTATGTTTGCTTTCAGAGTTAAAATGACACTCCTGTTATGTCATATAATGTATGTTATTTACGTTTATTCTGTAGGTTTCGCAGAAAATTTCAAACGTCTTCCTCGTCGCTTGGGGGAGGGCCGAGACGTACGTCATCACTGTGGTTACAGCAACGATCGTACGTCACGTCCGTAAGTCCTTGGCGGGATATGCAAGAAACCAGGCAGCAAGTTCGGTCCGTTGTGTAATCGTGATTAATAAATGCAACAACAGAAGAGCTAGGAAACATTTTTAATAATGGATCATGAGGCCGCCGTTCAGACTGAGGAGTGGAAAAACACTAAGGAAGCGCTTGCGAACTTTCGACGGCTGCTTCTTTGCTCTAAATGGTAAGTGAAGGTTGCAGTGGTGTAGGAAGCGAGTGACTGTATGCATCCTCTTACCCTTAATGCTAACAATAAAATAGCCTTTCGAACCGGTGACACTTGCATGTGTTTCAGCCAGCTGTTTCTCGTTGTTTTCGCTCACTGGGAGAAGATTGTTAAAGTTCGCACAACTAGCTAGCGCTAACGTTAGCTTGGTGACGCACAACACCTGCATGCAATAATAAATCAAGATGTAGTAGATCTTTATTGACGGCATGTCCACACGATGGCTTGTAAACATGTCGCGGAACAATAACCCAGGGGCACGGCACAGACTACAGGCGTCATTGTGGAGGAAAAGACACAGGACAACATGTAGACAGGGTTAAGGATGAGCGGTATGAAAGTACACACTTCACGCAGCAGCTGGAGTCGCCTGAGGATAGACAACCTGGCATGTTAAAACTGGGCTTTTTACATCTGACTGTGAATGCAACTATTTCCTGGGCTGAAAAGACAAGTGTAGCTGCGTGGTTTAGGGTTGATTTAACTCAGGTGAGTGTTTGGATGAAGCAGGATGCTGAGATAAGTGACTTCCCAACATCTAACAGAATAAGGTGTTGTGGATGCTCCTGTGAAGAAAGTCTGTGAGAAATGTCTGAGGGGTTGCTATTCAGATGCAGAGCTTGGGGTAAATGTGCAGGATGTTCTGGAAGTTTACTCTTTATTTTTTCTACTATGTGTTATGTTTGACATTTGGTTTAAATTTTATTTTTTCAGCTCAAATTTAATGAAGGAGCCTGTGTGTCTGGGAATGTGTGAGCATATGGTGTGCAGGTAATGTAGCGTCAAATAAATATTTTATATTTGGATATGCATCATAGCGGACATTTGTTTTGGTCAAACACAGGTGTGACTAATAATGTCAGTGCCAGGATTCTGGTATCGGGGATGCTGTCTCATGTGATTTTATTCAGTAAGACTTTATCCCTGCAGGTTTATTAAAATGGATTAATATGCAGATTAATATTCAGTTAAACTAATCAGCCATTGAGTTGGATCTGAAAAATAAAACAGTCACACTGTTGTATGAAGACTTAGTAACATTTCTTTCTTTTTTATGAGGCTTATTTCTTGTATAGATCAGTTTTGCATATCCATGGCAATTAAATTTTTTAGCAAGTCACAGTTTACTATGTTGAAAGCATTGAAAGTCTCTGTAAACATAAACTATAGCCCTCAGTTTATTCCTTGTCTTCACGACTGCATGATCTTAAAAGGCAAATTAATAAGATCATTTCTTATTTCTTCTTACTGATCTGTGAAATGATGTCTTAAATCATGATATGTTCATTACCCAGGTCCTGTGCTGCTCCCTGTGCAGGAGATGGCTGCGTGGTGTGTCACAGCCCTGCGTGGGTGAAAGACATTCAAATCAACAGGCAGCTTAGCAGCATCATACAACTCTTCTGTGGTTTGGAGTCTGTGTTGAATCCTGTAGCACAACCAGGTAGATGTTTTTGATTATGCAGTAATCTTAATAAAGGATTGTAATCTGATCTGAAAATGATAATATTAGTACATTGTTCCTGCCGTTTATGATCTTTGTGCCCATCCAGTATTGTAAGTTAAAATATTGCTTTGTTGAACCTGTATATTTTGGTCCCTGTTGCAGAGTCCTCTGTCACTGAGATTCAAACACAACCTGAGAGTCCTGTCTTTAAACAAAAGAAGAATTTCAAGATCTGGTTCAGCCCACGCAGCCGTAAAGTACGCTGCATGGTGGAGAAGCCTTTAGACATTACTGTAGCCAACAGTGAGTCTTCTGGAGAAAAAGTTGCGTTACCCTTAGACGCCATTACTACTCAGCAGCAGGACCTGTCAGTTTTTAATTTTACCTCGTCCTCCCAAGACTCTGGCTCTTCTTCTCCTCAAAGATGCAACGATGAAACCAGAAACAGGAAGAACAGGTCAGCTAAGAAAAATGCTGCCAGCAGGAAGAAGTTGGTGCAAGGTGCAACTACAACCACACGAAAACAGACCAAGCAGAACATGAAGAAGAAGAGGCTGGAGGCTATAAATCAGCAATGGGGGATCATCGAAGATGTAGATATGTCTATGCAAAAGGATCAGGCCTGTGCTGAAGGGGCAAAGAGATCCAGTAAAAGGGTTTCCTTTTTGAGCCCCGCTGTCACTTCTGACAAACCTCAGCCTGAAGTGTCACAGGGGAATAATAATGAACTCAGCACTGTCAGGAGCACCATGAGGGAGAGCCTCTCAGGAGGCGACACCACTGAAACAAATCACAGCGTCTCTCCCAGTCTGAGTATGTTGGTCAGTGTCATCCAGGAACAGACACCGTCTGTAAATGGCCTCAAACCAACTGACGATCCTGAAAAACGGGTCAGCTTTTCTCCCATCAAGCCCTCCACAAAAACATCCAGAGTGGAGATGAAAGTCAGCACCTTGGAGACCACACCAAAAAGACCAAGGACGTCTCCAGTCCGGAGAAGAAAATCTTTGGGTCAGATGTCTCCAGCTGTCCTTAGTCCTGCATCTGTGACTAGCCCCGTTTGTGATAAAAACACAAAAAGCTCCAGGAAACAGCAAGTAAACAGCCCCTCTGTCCTAGCCACTTGTAGAAAATCTCCCTGTACTCGTGGTGCATCTGTTGGACGGCCCAGCTCAGCAAGCCCTGCAGTTAAGAGAAACCACAAGGGAGAGACCCTGCTGCATCTAGCTGCTATAAAGGTTGAGAGGTTTTAAATAAATCAACTTTACTTCACTCCATTTTCTGTTGAGTTCTACAGATGCACATTTTAAAACATGCACATCTGTGCAATTTGAAAATTATTTCTTAAACACTCACAACTTAACATGAGCTGTATTTATTTTTAACTACATCCTAAAGAAATACCATATTTAAACTAGTTTTTACTGTAAATGTAAATTAAATAATTTAATATGGATGCTTCTCAGCACTTGATGAAAAATAGTAAAATGCAAACTTGAAACTGTTGATGGTACTTATTTTTCTGTAGTTTCATTCAAAGAACAAATCTTCCCCCAGTTGAACATACAAGTATTTGTCTTCAGATGATCAGACAGCTCTGTTCTGGTCTGCTGAGAATAAACAGTCTTGCAGTAATCCTTGTAAACACAGCCGTAATCCCCCTCTGGATCCGAGACAAGGTAATCAATGGCCCACTGTGGAGTGTGATTGATAAACAGTGGGGCTTTGGTACACTGGGATCAGCTGCTGTGTTTGAAGGGTTGCGTTTGCAGGTCTGCTAGTCTGACCTCAGGTTTGTTGTTCTGTCTGGGTCCTGCAGGGAGATGTAAAGGCTGTCAAAGAACTGCTGGACCAAGGGGCTGACCCTAACCTGAAGGATAATGCTGGGTGGACACCTCTGGTAAGACTAATACACTGAGTGGTACATTTGAAAGTGTCATTTGTTGTGTGGAATAAACGCTGTGATCAATTGTTACATCAGTTGTTAAATTTTATAGCATTTCTACATTGTCATCTTTTTCCCCCTTTCCCTGTCAATAACATATTCTAGTGTAATTTCACACACACAGTTTAGTTGTTTATCACACAGAGATTTTTCTTCTCAGAGAAATTGTCTTTTCTGGCCATTTACTATTTATGTCTTCTCTAGTAAACCAACATACACACTTAGTATGAATGTAGCTTCAGTTTTCCAAATCTGAATCCTGGATAGGTTAATTACTGTAATGTATTCTGTAATGTGTACTGTTTCACCTATGCTGACTTTGCCCAAAAATGTGTAGGTCTGCGCTCTTGAAACAGTTCAGCCTAAAGTAGCCTCGACATGACAAGCTGTAAAATCCTTAAGTGCTGTCAGAGGTTTTTTCTTTAGAGAATGAACAGAAGAGGAAGTCTTACTGCAGCATTTCATGTGGCTACTTACTGTCAAGATGCTCAACTCAAACATGGAATTTCAATTTAGGACAGTTTGAAGCTGATCTTTCATATTGCTACCAGTAAGCCTAGAGCTTAATTAATTGATATTTGACAGATTCTTTGCATCTAGCAAACAGTTTTAATATGTACTATGTATACTGTATGCATATGTACTAAAATCCAATATAAAACAAAGGGAATCTAAGCAAACAAATAAAAAAAATACAAATTTTAAATGATTTTAAATTTTTTTTGAGTTTTACGACTTTGTTTGTTGTCTACTAGACCTTTGGGCAAAAGCATTTTTTCTGGCTTGTAGCAAGTTGCTACAAGCCAGTTTGATAAAACTTACAAAGCTATTTCTAAAGCTCAGGAACTTCATAGATCCACAATGGGAGACATCATCTACTAATGCAGAAGACTTGGAGCAATAGTGAACTATTGGACTAACAAGTCGACCTCAAAGTTAGTCATAAAGTTAGGAATGACTCATCCAAGAGTTCCAAGAATCAAAAGTTGAACTGTTTGGGAGACAGTTCTACAAAAAGAGCATCATATCTACATTAAAGCATGGAGGAGGCAGTGGAGGTTTTGGGAATGCGTTTTTGCTTCTGTGATTTAGTTATTGTACAGTGTTTTTGCTTCAAAAATCATGTAACTTTTTTTGTCTGAAGAAATCGGGATGGGTTTTAATATATTTTAACAGTAGTGTATTTAAAAACAGTGTAGGTGATGTCATTCCTGAATATCTGAATCTGAATTTTAACGCCGTCAAAACTAATCAAGTTGAAAGCTTCAAACATAGCCCTCAGAAACACTCATTTTTTTAGATATAAGCTCCACCATTCATGTTCATTTTAGAAAAGTAGAACAGCAGGGTAGGGTAATATTCAACACGATGTTCCTCAGTGAGTCATTTTCTACACAACTAATGAAATGCGATTAAGCTGTAATATCTTTTTGGTGGTTATGAAGTTATCTGACTACTTCATATATTATCCACAAAGAGGAAGCACACATTGAATCGAAAACATTACCATACGGATAATCAGATTCTATTGAACTCTCCCTCTCAGTAGATAAATATTACAGTGATTTAAAAATAATGTGAGTTTAGAAGCCATGCTAAGAATTAGAGTTTTGTTGGGTTTTTTTTTGAAGATAACAGGGAAAACTAGATGAAAGTACCTGGGGGTAACATGCTTTTTGTTCCAGCATGAAGCATGTAACCTGGGTCACCTGGAAGTTGTGGAGCTGTTGCTCTCAAAAGGAGCCCTACTGAACACACCTGGCTATGAAAACGATTCTCCACTCCATGATGCTGTGAGGAACGGACATGTGGCCGTTGTCAAACTGCTGCTGCAGCTTGGAGCCTCACACAATGTACTGTAAGTAGTTTGATTTTTACATTGAAATGCTGTCATCATACAGTGTTTTCTAGGATGTAACTGTGTATTATATATTGTACTGTATACTGTACTGCTTGCAGAGTGTTGCTTTTATAAAGAATCGCTCCATGTAAAATGAATCTCAAAGTGACCTGCCCCAAGATCGTGGGTCTACATCAGAGTAGATGTAGAGTTCATTTTTGAAAACATGAGAGATTTGGCTTCTTTTTTGTATTATTTTATTAAACTAGTCTTGTGCTTGAGTCTTGTTTGTTGTTCGTTCTGATTCTTCGAACTGTCCTAACTGCAGAGGCGTGTTGTAAATCACTCGTTTTTTAGACTGATTTGTGGCACCTGTTCGTGAGAGTCTTGACGTTAATGAGATTTGATCATTAATATAAGAATCGTCATGAGGCAGCCTGTTCCCCTTTATTTATGACAAAGTTTCCTTCAGAAAAATATGAGCGTAAAAATAAAATATTGATACTGAGATATTAAAGTGGAGAATAGTCCAGCTACATTAGGTGATGTTACACTGTCAGGGCGTTAAAACAGCTTGAAAATGCATAGAGACTAGTTAAAACTGTGAGTCGACAAGAAGAGGGAGAAAATTTTCCCATAAACCAAACTACAGAAATGTAGCTGTTGTGCTAAAACAAAATAAAATCCATAATAAACTATCTCTCAGTAGATTGACAAACCATAATGATGATGGTGATATGGTGAGCAGATCATATTTGAAGCAGTAAGTTTGTTATATATCCTGCAGGGTCTATTATGACAGGCAGTCTGGCTGTTTATGACAGGTACGACTGGTATAATCAGAAGAAAAAAAATTGGTGAATACCACAATTTCTTAAATGGCTTGTACATGGCAGCTAAGAACAAATCTGTCTGTACAAATGGTTCTTGCATTTGTTATAAAAATGCTGCTTTTTTCCTAAATTGTGACTATCATAGAATGAAATTTTAATTTCGGCACGTCCTTAGTGTGCACTGCATAAAGTATAGGCAAATAAACAACTTTATCTAGTTACAAACATGTTTGTAGTATTACAGCTGAAAGACAACAGAACACTATATTTAAGTTAATATTTATTTCATGGCTATTGTATTTCATGGCATTACATCATAGAGGTGGCTCTGTTATTCCAGCCCAGTGCTCATTTTCCACTTCATCAATAAATCATCAAGTACGTGTTTACCAGTTACTGTACCAGGCACTCGGCCCTTTATAATTAATAACGGTGTGCATTAGTGCAGTACGTAGGTGGATCGAAGAAAATCGACTGATGCTGATTAGTTGTTGGCCAATCAGTTGATGCTGCTTTTCTGGCCTGTGTAGGCGGGGAGATACATAGCACAATGTCTATAATGAGGGAGCACATCCTGGTTAATCAGTATGATCAAATAGAGTAGCTGATCAGGGTCAGTGTGTTGGTCAGTTAGTGCTCATTTTGTAGACACAGCCTTTGTCTTCATTTAATTTTATTTGCCTCCTTCCTTTATGGTTCCTAAGTTTCCAGGTCATATGTTTTCTTTTCTCTACCTTTATTACTTGTTTCCATGGAAAAACAGAATAAGTAGCTGGGACAGTCTGACTGTGCAAGATCAGCCTAGCCTCCCCTCTACACACACACACACACACACACACACACACACACACACACACACACACACACACACACACACACACACGGCAGGGCAGAAGACATCTGTGAACGCAATCCCTAATGGAGTGATTGGCACCCAGTTTGGAAAAACAGGTTTTGCAGATTTTCGCTGTTCCCTATGTGAATGTTTGTGTGCACGTCAGATTTTAATGACTGTACTGCATTTTCTTTTCTTTTTTTGTTTTTTTACACAATTGTCTAAATCTGTGGCTGTGAGTCCATGTTTTTTTTATACACCTTAAGTTTCAAACTTTTCAGGTAGGCATCAGAAAACCTAATGCGAGTCATAAAATGAACACAAATATGCGTTGTACTGTTCAGTCTTCCATCCCTGAGAAGCTACACAGCATGCACAGCTGGGCTGCTGAATATGAGTTTCAGACCTGTAAGCGTAAATATCTACCAGTGCAGCATATTTGCTTTGTTAACATGAGGCCTGCAAGGTGCTGGTAGGTGGCACATGTTATGTTCACGAACTTGTCATATATTTATACCTTGAATCCTACTGTATACTTTATTGACCACAATTTTCCTGATCATAAAAAAAGCTGTTAGGTGTCAGTATTTATGTCCATGTCAGTGCAGTATGAAAATAAATTTGTGTTTATGAGATGTGTATAACAAGTATCTAGTATATTTTAATTGGCTGTTGGCTCAGTCCTAATAGCCGCTGTCAGCCTTGAAGCACTGAATCGATACACATTAATTAACATCGCTTGTGTGTCTCAAACTGAATCTATTAAAGGTTTCAAAATGTAAAAAAATCAGCTTTGCAAATGTTTAATGAAGAAAGAAATACATTTTTGTCAGAGCTCAATGGTATGCACAGTTGGTGAGAAACTTGGGAATTTTGTTTGTTTTCTAGAAAACTTCACTTTTCCTTTTAAGGTTATATGAATATAAAAATGCTTTCGCCTTCCAGTGAATGTTTGTCACTTTGTTGTTTCTTTCAATCATAGAACATTCGAAACACAGTCACTGGCGTGAATAAGACTTATTCATAAGACCTATTTTTAGGAGCAACGGGCAAAGTTGCTCTTTGTGATTTATGCAGTTTGGCACCAAAAAGGGCATCTGCATAACAATTCAGATACAATACTCAACACTTCTACAGAGTCAAATAGAGACTTTGGGTGATTCATTTACTGTATCATCAGGATAAGCTACGATGCCGAACTGATCCAACGATCAGGACACATTCACAGTGGATTGTTTAAGAAGGACATGTAACTAATGAACCTTTTGATTAAAAATCCATCCAGGCTTCACCCACTGCCTCATCAGTTGCTTGCCACGTGTTTCTATCATTAGACTCACGACTCCCTTTTTAAGACTAACTGCTGAGTTAACACACTGTAGTTCAAAAGCTCTGTCAGCAGTTGGGTGTTCATGAGCTTGGTTAGAATTTTGAAGTGGCCTCAAAATCTCAGAATACTGGGATTCAATGAGCTCAGAGATCCACAGAAACATATGTTTTTTCCATAACTAAATACATATAAAGATAAGTTGCATTTCATTTTACAAAGCTTGTGCAAACGTGGTTTATTTTTAATATTATTAATTGTATTATGTTATTATGTTGTTTATCGGTGAAGAAGTGATAGTGTTCATTGCCTGATGGTGCCATGCAACATTTGCTCTGTATTTGTGTTCAGCTTGAAATTAATATTTGAATCTCCTCCCTGCAGTTAGAGTACGAGTCATGGTTACAGTGGGCATCCACTAGAACCACCACCGCCTTCCTCCCACTTGTGTACTTCAGCAGAAGCTTGTAGGAGACTGATTTTTTCCCTACCTCCTGCACAATTTTCCACACTTCATTATTATTATTTAGATATTCTTCTCACGTGCAGCTGCATACACCAGCTTGTGTGTGCGCATATGTATAAGTGTCAGGGACATTTTATGTTTGTTTGTATTTGTGTGTGGGCTGGGAGTGTGAATCCAAATGAAATATTTTATGGACCAGTGGACCTATTAATTGTCCCCCAGGTGTTATCTTTGCTGACGCCTAATCTTTTTGAGACAACCTGCTAGGTTTGGTTCTTCTCTCCGTCTCCTCTCTTCCTCCTGCACTTTTCTTTTTCTGTTCTCTCTCTTTCCTCAAGGTGACCTTAGGCTGGTTTCACATAACTATCTCAAACTTAGAGATACAGTACACACCTAACAGAAACAGTTTGAATGCACATTTAGATGATTACATGATTAAGTGCTTAGATTTAGTATTAAAATAGTTTTCCTAGTTGCTAAGAGACTAAAACAAGAGGGTATAATATGAAAAGGTTGTTCAAATGCTCAATGTGCGGTACATTGTATGTATGTATGTTACGTACAGATGTGGCACGATGAGTGCTATTGTCTGCTACCGTAAACTCTTAGTTGATTTTGATGTGGTGATAAAGAAGTTTATTTTAGTGATATTTAAAGTAAACATTTGTCTAGAATCAAAACAGACAGTAGCTTACTGTAGTAGACGATAGCACTCATCATGCAGTTTGGTGTTATGCCAGACTAACACAGTGCCAAAGTCTTGGCATCAAAACTCACTGGCACAGACATTAAAGATGAAGCCAGTAGTTTAAAGATTTGTAACAGTAAATTTCTTGATTTTGGAAAAATGACTGGCCATGAGGACCCACCATGAAAAAAAGACTAACAACAAATATAACAGTTACACAGGAAATCCAGTCAGCTTATAGCTTGTTTTAGTGTGTTGTTGTTGTAGTGGGGGGGGGCTTGTTTATTTGGGTAAACAAGTTTAAATAAACACTGTTTTTGTCAGTATTCTTTTATATTTTTCTTATTGGTTTACCACATGTCTTACTACCCCTGTGGTCACCAGATGGTCTGGTCATTACCACAGATACATGAATAAACAAGTGTATGCATACTGTGAGACACTGACACACTTTATAATTTAAATATGCTCCTTCACAGTAATCTGTATGGAAAGCGGCCTGCAGACTACGCAGAGAGTCTGGAGATGCTGGACATTTTCCAGAGAACCTCAGAAGGAAACCAATATGCTAATACATCTGTTAGCCCTTCAGCCAGTCTCTCTGTGGTATGTCTACATGGGGATGTTGATAACATTTATTTTATATCTTTTTCCCCTAAACACTTTAAGACTAGAGTGCTGATATTCCTGTATTATATATAAACTCTGTTCATATGACCTTTCTTAGGTGAATGACTGTATGAGGGGGGATGACATGATGGTGTTTCTGGCAAGCAAGTTGTCTCAACATGAACAGCTTCAACTGGCCAAATTGGGACAACTGCTGGAAGGGCGGATGGCTGACACCTTTTCTGGCTCAGGTAGTGTTTGTGTGATTCAAATACAAGCTCTTTAAGAGGCCTTAAATTTCCAAGTGAAGCCTCTTCGACTGCTGGTTGTATGTGGTTATTTTTGGCATGGGCCTTAAGCAACACTGCAAATTAATAGCAGCTACCAACATAATGCTGGTACATTGGCACTGTGGATGGTCATCAACCATAATCAACTGGAAGTTCAGTATGTGGGTACATTTCCAGCTCGACCACCCAGTAGGTTCTTGGTGGTAGTCTTCTGGTCCACCTGTTTATTATGAAGATTATATACTTTCTAATATATTCTTTTATCTGAATTTCTTACATACCCAGGGTTTACTCTGTAACACAGGCCCTTTTTGTTTTGTAAGAGCCAACAGTAGGTGTGTGAGCATTATCACTCATGAACGTTCAGCAGTAACTAAAAAGTGCTTTTAGAGCTGTGTACATCATTGTGATACAGCAGCTCCTTCACTGTTGCATAGTAATGGCTCGGAGAACACCAGAAAGCCAAAGTAATTGAAATCATTCCTCATAAAATGTTTGGAGGTACTGTTAGGATGATGAATAAGCCATAATGAAAAACAGAAGTGTTTCTCACAACTCTACCTCCTCTGACTGGTGGGGTGAAAGTTGGTGCTTTCAGGGAATGGTTTTTACATTTGGAATTCAAAGCTACAAATCCACTGTCAATGCACACTGTAAGAAGGTTTTGCTCTTGAGATACAATTATGTTCATTTTGCACTTGTCAACTGTGCTCACTTGTTGAATGAAGAGGCAATAGGCTCACATTTAAATTTTAATTAAGCTATAATTATACATCCTTGTCGAAAGCTCTTTATGAAACAGGCTGTTGCTCTGCTTTTTTTGAGCAGTTTGACAGGTTCGCAGTAAGTTTACCTGTTTATCCTGGAGAAGTGTATCATCACGGTCTGTTTTTAAGTAGAATTATATTCTTAGCCTGTTACAAAGTATTTTGGTCAAAAATTATCATTTCAGTCCAAATGAGACGCTAATGTTTTATGTGTGTAAATAGACTTGTTTCATATAAGGTGTAAAAGTAGGCATGTTCCACTGAATCGAACATTTACAGTTTACCTACATTTAATACAGTGATTTGTTTTTTTGAAAGAGGCCGAGTCGCCCTCACAACGTATCATCAATATCTAGCACTAAATTTCACTTTAGGTTCTGACGTTAGTGGGTCTGGTTTAGTGCTAATTAACAAATGTTAGCAGGTTATTACACTAAACTAAAGAGACGAAAACATTATACCTGCTAAAGACACTGTCAATTCTTAACCTGGTTTTCTGATGTTTTAATATTTTCTATATCTTGATATTGATGTTAGCCATGGTGTCCTTGGCTATTTAGCAAAAACTGCCATGGCATGTTATTATAATGTAAAAAAAAGAAAAGAAAAGTGTCATACTGTAGTGCTCTTAGGATCTGGCAGCTGGACAGTCTGACAGACAGACACACTAGGACGACAGCAGCAGACCGCAGCTACTTGTGCATGCGTAGCCCACCTCATTTGTACCTTTTCAGTTTGGCTTTTGTGTGTGTCTTCTCCCTCTAGTGAGCCATGTCGTGGTGCCAGAAGGACACATGCTCACCACCTACTCCACCCTCCTGGGTCTTCTTGCTGGCTGCTGGATTGTCAGATACAGCTGTAAGTATGACGTAAGCTGTTGGCTGGAGCAGTTCTCTGTAGATGCTGGTTTTGGATGTTAGACAATGTTGCTGTTGGAACCGGGTTAACTTGTACTGCAGTGACACTGAGGCAGATTTTATCCAAAATATCCTGAATGTTTAATGTGTTATGCTCTAGGTTTTCAGGGCCTGTAAGAGATTAGAGCTCACCTTGACAATGAATGACAGTTATGTTTGGATATTCATTGTGCGTTGTTCCAGCTGGTTAGTGTGGCTTAACATAAAAATTGGAAGTGGTTGTTCTCCTCATAAGCTCCTACATTACTACATTGGAGCAATTTATTTTAATTTTACTAGTGGTTTTAATAAAACTTTAGTCAGATATATTAGATACTAACAAAGCAAAGCTGTTTTTTTAATTCCCTTGTTTTTAAATCAGATGGCAGATACAAAGGGAATGTCATTCAGGGGTGCTCTAGCCACAGAATGACTGCATCTGTATTTGAAGTAGTGCTTGCTGCAGTTAGGTGACTGTTGGTATAGTATATAAGGACAAGTATGGAAAATCTACAGGTAAATATTGGATCCGTGGAACCATCATGCAGAACAAATAGATTGATATGCACAAATTTTTGCATTGATTACACGGGTTTGTGTTTTTCTCGGAATCCCTAAGACTTCATTTTCTACGTCTGTCATAGAAAAGGCCAGCGTGTTGTATTAGTTAATATGACATTTACACCAAGCTTTATTATTTAGTTTCTCTCTGTGTTTCTCTTTGGCTGCAGTCAGGCATATGAAAAAATGGCCATTTGCTTCTGTCTTCAGTCCCACTACTCTTTTGTTCCTTCTAAGAACCAAACTATGCTGAGATGCGTACTTTGGCTTATTTTCCTCTGCAACCTTTTCGTTAAACTCTGGCACTGTTGGGCTAGCAATTTCAAAATACATTCGTTTTTTTTTCCTTCAACATATGGAATGTCTTGGGGAAACAATAAAAACACTTTACAACAGGTACATTTTGTTTGTTTGTCTGTGACTGTGTGTGCACACAGCGTCTTACACTGTATGTCTGACAGCCAGGGTGCATTGTTGGGTGATGGGATAAGGAATTGGAGCTGCAAGAATTCAATATCACTGGCGATGAAAAGATGCTTAACCCTCTTTTCCTGTTTTATTTATGCCAAGATGAATACTTAGCAAAAATGTAGCTATTCTCAGCCAGTCTCCCTGGCATCCTTGATCCAAGTCAAACAAGCACATATTCAGAGCAAGTCTGCTTCAGGGAAAGTAAAAAGAGACTTGCTGTCAAAGAGTTCTCTGCTACCTTGGTGTGCCCTTGACTGGTGTATCCGTCAGTAGCATCTCTCCACTGTGCGCGTGTGTGTGTAGACTGAAATGCCATGCACACTTGTCTCTGTCGCTGCCAGTGTGCCATTTCAACTTTGAATGCGTGTGTTTAGATGTGGGGGTTGTGTCACTGTATAAAATCTTGTGTATTTGGATCGTATTCTGCCCCTCCCCTTCTCTTTTCTCCACGCAGGCTGAGCACTTGACACAGCTTGTCTCCCTCATGGCAATCACTCTGCCATCCTATCTGTCTCTGTCCTTGTGTATGTGTACGAGTACACACAAGGAGCGGATTCTCACTGTCACCTGTCTTTTTCTCTCAGCTGGGCCAAGCCCCGGTTACCTCTTTATCGCTCTTACGTATCATTGCAGCACATTTTTCATGGGAAAACATCGTCAGTGTTATAATTAAAGCTCGTCATATGAATCAACTCATCCTGCCTAATGGGGCTCCCATTCCAGCCATAAGCTTTACTAAGCTTTTATTAAAAATCAGGAAATGCACTTGTTCAATGTCAGGGCTAGGGTCAGAACATATTAAGCTTAGTTTAGCATAAATACTAGAGGCAGGGGGGAAAAAGTCAGCTAAATCTTCTGAAGTTTCACGTATGTTGTAAATCTCTAAATAAAAATGTAAAACGGGACATTTGAAGTCTTCTAGGACTTATGTGCTCTATTTCCTTGGTAACAGCACCTAGCTGGAGTGACGTTTGGGTAGGTTTGCCATTAAGCTTGCTCCTATGCAGAAACACAAATGTGTGTTCACCACCCATTTTACATATCCTGTTCTTCCACGGTTTAAACAAACAAGACATACTGTGTAAATAAGGTGGCTTTAGAGGGGTTTTCAGACATGTTTTATTCAGTAAGTCTTGAGTGCACTCAGCGTACAGACCCACACTGTGGGATGGATACTCTTCTCTCCTCTCCCCTAATATCTCACTTTCTTTAACATAGTTTTTCTCCCTCTTTTCTTTTCCTTTCTCCTAATTTGTAATTGCTAATTTCCCTATGTTTGGGTTCTTGTCACTGCTACTTCCACTGTTGACCCAGGAAGAGTGTGCCCACTAATGTGTTGTACTCTGATACATGAGTTCTAGTTGCTTCTTTTGAGCTACCAACAAGGAACACCTGCCCTGTAGATTTTACTTCCCACGACTGAACCCAGGACACAGCTGCAAGCTGCTGCGCACCCTAAATACTTGTCATCTAATTTCTCATGTAGCATAACATTGGTTGGTTTTCGTTATATTGACCACAAATAAAGAATGAGCTGTTATACTCCGTCTTGATCCTGAAACGTTGCTCTGGCCTTAAGAATTTGTATCAGTCAGCCCTGGTCTCCAGTGGCTGTGCTCTTAATTAGATAAGAGTTCCATTTGGTGTCATGGTTAATCAAGGAAGTGGGTTCATCTAGCTGCTCGCTCGTTCACTGACTCAAAAGAAAGGGGTTTAAGATGTTTCCTGCATTCAGTCTACATGAACATTAAATATGCTAATGACTCCTCAGCAGTAAGCGCCATCGTCTGGAGCGATTAACCCCAGTATCTCGCCTCTTCTCTGCCCGAGTCCCTGGCTTGGTGCCCACAAATAAAAGCTGTAATTAAGGGGGATGAAGGAATGTAATTACACTCCAACCCATCTTGTGAAGACGTGTGTATGAACTGTATGTGTGTAATTCACTGTTTCTTCAAAGAGGCTGTATTGTGACAGGTTGTACACATTAACACAACTTGAAATAACAAACAGCAGCTGAAGATGAATTGGGTCACAAGGTTTGTGTGGGTGTAGTGAAATGCGCTGTAGATACCGGATGTGTGTTAGGCCTGTTGGAATCTGTCATTGTTAGAAATGTGGAAAGTCTCTGCTCAGGTCAAGCTCACTGATCAGGATTAGTACTTTTTGTTTAGATGTGAAGAATTGTGAGCTTGAATATTTTTTTAATATAGCCCAACATGTAGGACCTGAACACACCCCAACATACAGCTTGAGTAATTAGATGCTCACTGTGAACAGCAGCACTGTGGTCTGTGTTGTGTTCAGATGCATTTTTTATCTGTGACAGTGAGAGGGGGCATTAAAATGCGTGGGTTTTTTTCCCTCCGTATCTGTCTATACTTTTTTCTGAAAAACTTTTCTGTCTTTAGAGATGCTTTTCTTAAGGATTTAGAAGAAAGGGTTTTTTTTTATTTAAAAAAATGGATGTGGGCTGTCACACAGTTCTCATTTGACTCAGTTAAAACTCAAGAGACAGAAAGAAAGAGATGATGCTAAAAATTCTGCTTAAGCTTGAGATACTTAAAACAAGTGTTGCATCATTAACTTGATCATGCTGTGGGCATCTTTCTGTGTCAACAACTGCTGCTTTGCCAATACTTGAAATCTTCCAACTTGTGATAAAACACACATGGGCTTTGTCATCCTCTGTTTGCAATTGCCTTGTCACACTCTTTCAAGTCAACATAATTAGTTACAGCTTTTTTTCCTCTCTCTCTTTCTCTTTGATGCCAGGGGTGGAGGCATGTCTGCAGGCAGGCAAGTGGGTGCCTGAAACTGAGCATGAAGCGGGAGAAGGCCCCCAACGCAGTCGCATCAACCGATGTAGCTTGGTAAATGAGACACAAACTAACAAACAAACCAAAAAAAAAAAATGGTGTCGACCCTCTGTCCTTGAGAAAGAAATTGTTATTCAAGCACAATCATAGTTGTTCAGCAGCTGTGAACTTAACAGTTCATCAGGTCTTTGTTCTTGTGAGGGAACTGAAGCTAAGCTTATTTTAAATGCATGCTATTAAATTACTCTTGGTTATTAAATAGGCTTTCCACTCACCCAATTGGCCACACAGTCTATTCTTATTGATATATGAGATTGAAAATGAATTTCAATTTATATAAATAATCTTTGATGCATATAAATTATTTAGATTTCTATTCATTTGACTTTACATTAGTTTCGAGGTCACTATTATTGGTTTGATATTGCTGCTCTTTCACTGCAGCTGCTTGTTAATTGATCTAATTAACTGACAGGGTTATCGCGCTGCTGCCAGTGTTTGTGCTCTTTCCCTGACTGAGTCTGTTCAGGTTGACAACATTTTTGCTGAAGTTCAATTGTTTTCAGGTCTGTTTAGGTCTGGCCTGGCTTCTTATGGGTCCCACTCAGAGTCTTGTTTTTTTTTTAGATATGAATTTTAAGGCACAAGGAGAGACAGGAAAACAAATAGAATAATACCAATTAGAGAAGGAAAAGCTATGTTTGGTGTTATCCAAACACCATGCATCGGCAGAAACATAGCATCCCTAACACGAAACCTGGTGTTAACTGGATCATGTTGTTGGGATGATTATCTATAGCATTTCCTGTAAGGTTTGTGAGGGTAGGGTGTAAAAGGACTGCAGTGATATCCTAGAGGATAAACCTTGCTGTAGTCTGTAAGGGAAGTGCAACTCAGGAGATTTATTTTCCAGGATGACAACAAAGCCAAAGCTAATGGCTTCAAAACAACAACTTCAATGCCTCACAGTATCAGTGACCGAAGGTCTAAAAAATAAATTCTAGCTTGAACTAAAACATTTCAGCTCACCCAACACTTGTTATTGAATTAGTCAGATTTACCTTTGTTTTCTTCCCTCATGATCTGGATAAAATGCCCAGTCTATAAAAACAATAACATCAACCATCATCGCAAAGGACATAGGCACATACTCAAGCAAAAGTTAAATTCAACCAAAATATAGTCAAAGAACCTTCTAACAAGAAGCTGTTGAGAGAGCCAATTTACACCCCAAAACAGTTGAGTTCGTTGATGCTCCGAATAGAACAGTCTCCAGTGGCCTAATTCACTGCTGCCTTTAAACAGCAAAACTAAGTGGTTCAGAGTCTGTCAGGAGAACGGTGCTGACAGAATTTTTTTCTGCTAGTTCTCCAGTAAGGAAGGAAATACAAAGCATCCACACAGACACTTGGTAATACGAGAGCCCAGATTTAGTGGTGAAGAAATTCGGCATTTGACTTCATAAACAGCCAGACGTAAATCCTCATTAGGACTGTGGGTTTAATATGGTGCTGACAGTAAGTGACTAACATGTTTTAATTCAGAAAGATAATAGGTACTGCTGTATGTATTTTCTCTCCTCAGTCTAGGACTGAGTATTAGTTTAGACCAAGATTGTCACTAACCGTGAAATGTTTTTTTTGGTTTTTTTTTTTGGATGATTCATCATTTATAGCTACCCCCACTCTTCGATGGATGTTTCTTTTTCCTCCTGGGCTCCTTTAAGGCACCTAACAAAGATGAGCTCATCAAGCTGCTCCGCGAGGGAGGAGGTCAGCTCTTGAGCCGCCAGCCCAAGCCCGACAGCGATGTGACACAAACCCTAAGCGCTGCTGCTTACCATGCTCTGCCAGGCTCCGACCAGGCCCTGAGCACCCAGTACATCATCTTTGACCCTCAGGGCCCTCACAAGCCAACAGTGGTTAGACGAGGCAAGGTATGGTCAGCCCCCTCCACGTGGCTCACTGACTGTATCACAGCCTTCCAGCTTCTCCCTGTGCCTGAGCCACAAATATTGGTCTAAATCATGTCCTGTTATTTTGCAGTGTAAAATCACTCATCCTCCAGCATGCTTTTTTTCATCATCATACAAACAATAACAAATTACTGTAGCTTAAACTGTAATGCTCTATGCTTAAAACCTAAAATTAAAGAAGTAATCTGCACTGTGTGCTCTTTGTTGTAGCGGTCTGAACCACTGTCAGAATAGTTTTACCTACTCTACGTCCAACAACTGAATTCCTCAAATTAAGCAATATTTCATTAGTTTTGAAAAAACAACAATATTTTGTGGAACTGTTCTGTAATTGAGGACATATGCAGCTAGTAGAAAGTAAACAAAACAGGAAATCATTTTTGGGGACCTCAAGGTAAAAAGGTTTGGAGCGCAAAAATATAACCCGAACACATACTGTAGTTATCAAAGTGAAGCTGTTAGCGATTAGCAACACATGTAATAAATTGTGACATGGCGATGACAAGGCAACTAGGCTAGATGGTGAGTCATAGTGGAGGTTTTTCCCTCCGCTCGCAGCAGCAGCAGCGGGCTAAGTAAGGTAACCCAGTTATCTTTCGCCTCAGCAATGCCCGCCAACTGTTCCTGTAGAATCTCAAAGCTTTTCTAGGACAGATGGGATATTTTATATAATCCCTCCAACATGTTCTGGGTCTGCATTGGGGTATTACTCCAGTTGAACTGGTTCAGGAATGATCCTAATCATATGCTCTGAACCACCCTAACTAATTCATTTTAATTTGAAAGAGCAATGGTTCCACCCCAAACCTATCTCTGTCTCTGAGTAGGAGCCCAGCAAAAGAAACTCATGACCACAGATGGTGTTTGGAAATTAGATAAACTGTTGTGCTCCCTATTCTGCAAAAAAATCCAGTAACACATCCACATCACTGTCAATGCAGCAACAGCCTGTCAATCATTAACACATTTGAAGCGCTTTTCTATATATTGCTCACATTTTGATTTTGTTAATGTTGTGTGTGTCACACTCTGCTGCATTATGCACAACGTTTTATGTTTAGAATTGCATTCCATAATATATGTGGTTTTACCAGGAAAAAGATAATTATCTAATTCAAAAGATCTATTTAATACATTTGGTGGGAGTGTGCCCCCGAAAAAAGATCAATGGACATTCAATAAGTGCAGAATAGGAAAAATAGCACTGGCACTTACCATGAAGAAAAACTTTAGGTGTGTGTCTGTGTGTGTACATTCCCTACCATCAATGCTGGACTGCAGGTGTGTGTGTTTGCGCTTTGAGAGGTCGTCTACTGGCCATCTCTCAAGATGGGATTGAATAGGATTAGTCAGGGATGCACCTAATTGCTATTGATTGCTATGTGCTGCATAAAATTGCTTCCCTTTCCTTGTCCACTGTGGGAGGTGGGAGAAGGCAATTAGCAGTGTGGACGAGATAGAAGCCCAGACTGACTTGTAATGAAATAGAATGGAGGAATGAACCTGTGAATAATGCCTTTGAACTCACTGAGCATTACAAAACCATTAAGCATCGGTGTATTTTAATTTTCTTTCTCAGAGAGTCATAAACCAGCACAACACTGTACTTTTATTTATTCTGAAATAGCGTACTTATAGTAAAACCCACCTGGAACCGTACTGTGTCCTGGGTCAGTTGTAGGTTCCCTGTGGTCTATTGTCTAAGTGTGTGTATGTGGTTTTAATACATAAAGAACTTACAATAGCTCACTTTGGAATTTGTTCAAGAGCATCCTGTAGTTCCTATTAAATTTCATGTTACATGCTATACCTTATACACACCCGTCCATTCAGGAGCCAAGGAACTGCTGTGCTTTTCAGAGTAAAGGACTGCACGTTTTTCAGTAGGTAATTGTGTGCTTTCATGTGATCTTTTGTCCACAAATGTCAGCACAATCCTGAGTGAAAGAAGGATAAACA
This sequence comes from Ctenopoma multispine, assembly GCA_034779795.1. Classification (NCBI taxonomy): domain Eukaryota; kingdom Metazoa; phylum Chordata; class Actinopteri; order Anabantiformes; family Anabantidae; genus Ctenopoma; species Ctenopoma multispine. Next base: position 13,369,824 of record JAUYWH010000013.1, read on the forward strand.
TAAAGAAAGAAATCCACAGTCACTTTTGCAGAAGCACACTTCTTCTCTATTTAACAAAATAGTGTTTGTCTTGATGAATAATACACATTTTCTTATGTCTTCTGGCTCTTTTGTTTTTTACTCCACCTCAGATTTCAGAATACACATTATACGTTTGAAGATATTTACATATGAACAACATGGGGAGCACCAGGGGTTGTTTAACCTTTTGGAATTTGGACACTTGTTGTACAGTTTACGGTGAACCCGCGCGAGCATGTATCCCTATACAATCAAAATGCTCTTTATTTTAAACCTTTTATTTTAAAATTTCAAATTAGTTTTAGAAATTGGTTATGCTTTAGGTTACACCCCATGACCTAACATGTAATCATACTGAATTTTAAGGGTACCTTTTTGTGTAACAATTGTTTACCTGTACAGTACATATAAATACATGCCTCTAGGTTCGTGCTAAGTTGAAACAAAGGGGTAACAAGCTGAGAAGTAAAACATTGTCTACACTGTGGGTATTTTCCAGTTACAGGGTATCTGTTTTAACAGGGTATAACACATATAACCCCTTTAGGTTACAGCCCACATTAGTTGTAGGTATTCTGTAATTACATGGAACAAGGGGCTGTACTTAAACAGCAGATACAGAGACTAATGTAGCAATGTTTTTTTCAAATCTTTCCTTCAAACACGGAAAGCTAAAAAACATTTTTGTCACACATAAATTATATATACGTATATATTGACATCAACGTGATTAACATTACCAGTATTATGTTTCCTGGGGTTCAAAGTCCTGGACAGAGGTGAAAAGGTAACCTTGTTTTCCACTGCAGTGCACATTCATGATCTGCAGGGCCAATCAAGCAGAATATCAGAGTACTAAAAAGAAGACAACCGTGCTGCGTGTGTGTTTATTTAATTATTATAAGATAAATCTGTCTATTAAAGGTGATGTACTTCCTTACCTACGTTATGCACATACTGTAGTTACTGACCATTAACTCTGATTGTCAACTTTGTAGTTAGGAAATACTCAGCTCAGAAATTCCAAGCTTGTTACCCCCTTATTTAGTCTTGCTGCCATATACTTACAGTATGTATTTGTGCACATTGTACATGTACACCATTGTTACAGAAAATGTACCCTGTAAATTCAGTTCAATTACATAGTAAGTTGCAGGCAGGCAAACTAAAGCATTTCCCATATTTAAGTGCATGAACAGACCCTTGGTGCCCCAAAAACTAATACAATTCATTGTATAATAAGTGTTTCTTTCTCTCTATTCCAGATAGTACTATGTTGGTTTTCAGGCACACTTTATGTAACAGTTTTGTTGCTGAAAAAAAAAAAACGTAAGGGGGAAAAAGAAAGTTTCCAGCTACAGTAAGTCGGTGTCTCGTGGAAAGAACAAATGGTTTACCTTTACAAAATGCCCATGTACAAGCCTGCAGTTTGAGTGATGTGAGGACAGATGGGGTCATTCAAATCGACGTTCACAGACAGACATGAAGACTCAAGTTTCTTGGCAGAAAATGAACAAAGACAGACTGTGCTGCTGATTTGTCCTTGAAACTGCAGCTTCACGTATTTGCAAGGAGAAATGTAATTGCCCCTGGTTTGTTCAGGCAGAGGCTGTCGCTGAGATGCGTGTAGGGAAAGTGTGCCGCATAAATGCCTCTTCTCTTTTTAAAAATACATCCCATTTTCCCAAGTATATCTTAATCCATTTGGATCCAAACTCATCGTGTTCAGTTCTCAAAAAAAAGAAACAGTAGTTTTACTGCAATTTTTTGAAAGTAATTTTTACTGTTTAAAGATTCCACCTACTTTCACTGCAGGGCTTCAAAGTGTGCACCAGTACAGCCCCACTGAATCTCAGTATCTCATTTACTGGAGTGAAAAAAAATCTTGGTTAACCTTATTTTCTGTTTTACTTATTAATTCTTGTGGAGGGATAGTTGAGCATGATCCTGCCCCCACCCTCCACCCAGTGAAACTATTTAAAGTTGCCTGTATATGCTATTTTTTCTACTTCTCCATTTAGTTCTATCAAAAAAAAAAAAAAAACGCTACAGCCATCTGTGAATTCAAATCTGCATCTGTAGCTATGAACTGTCCTCCTCTTGTACTCTTGCAAATTCAGTCTGGGGGCTGTTGCTGGAATGTCAGGGTACAACAATAACTAGTTTTGAGCAATGCATAACAGTAAACCATTGCACAGGGGAGTGCAAACAAAATACCACTTCAAGCAGTCCGGGCCATTTATACAGCATAAAGCTAAAGGCCATGCTATGTGAAACGTCTCTGGAACAGTACCAATAAGGCATCAGTGGTGGCAGCAATGCCTCCGAGCCCTGTCAACTGGCACACTCACTCCAGTTTTTCTCTGTTACTACCCAGTAAAATAATTCCAACATATTTTTGGGATACATGTAGAGGTTGAATAATTATATGACATTTAGAGTAGTTAAGATGAATGAAGCCTCTTTATTAATCCTAAAATGTCTGGAGCACCGAGGCTGTGATTGATAAACCATAGATGTCAGCTTTGTTTTATGAGTCTGCAGACTTCAGATAGATGAGGTATGTTGTTTCACACTGAAAGACCCTAAATCACTGTAGCTTAATGATGAAATGGATCCCAGCTCCATTGTCGCACCTAGGATTGAACTCCACCCACAATCTTTCAGTTTCTCCACTTCCCATTTGCTGCAGCTTCAGACTATGCAGCAGACTTTGTGGCTGGTGGGATTCTTTCAAAAATTAGTTTTAGCGCCTTTTAAAGTAACACACACCATTTTCATTGGTCTTTATCCTATGTTCATTCCTGTCTCATTACAGAGTGCTGGAAGCTGCTATTAAGCAGCCCATCCATCATCACCCAGGAATAGGGTATAAAAGGTTAACAGGAAGTGATTTTCTGGAAATGAAAAAAATTCTTGTGATAAATTGCATTGGCTTACTGGAATTCACCTTTGAGTTAATGACTAGTATTTATCATTTCACAAACATCATGTTTTGGGCCCTTGTTTGGCACTTTTCCTCTCAGATTTTCCTGCTTGAGGATCTCTCTGGTCTGGGAAAATATCAAGGCAATACATTAGTTTGTCTCTATATTATAGCTGTGGCTGTAGCCACACCACATTGGGTAGGTAATTCAAACACCGGGGAAGGGTGGAACAAAAAATCTGTTGCATAATCTAGTGGGATAGTGGGAGCAGTGGGATAACGCACCCGATTCGTCTCTTAACAAGCCTCACAGGTTTAAGTGCTTCACTGCGTGCAAATCAACATACTGTGACTATGAGACTGTGGATAAATGGCGTCATTGTGTAGTCTCACATAGACGGTGCATATGTGATCACTGCTTAGAAGCATTTAGACATATGCAGATTCCCTTCTTTTGTCTGCTGGTTCTTGTTTAGCGTGCCCAGCATGCAGGCTGCAGCCGCGCCAAGCACCCAGCTGGATGATTTATCACAGAATACTGCTTGATTAAGGAAAATTAAAGCGGGCTGCTCTTGGCTTGCTAATTGCTTTGATAACAAGTTCAAGCAGTTAGTTAGTGGTAATATTTTGGAGGATGTGGACCTCTGAGAGAAAACAATAATGACAATTAGGCTGGAGGGGGCTATCCGGAGTTGTTGTTTTGATGCAGTACTGCAGAATTTTACATCTTCCCTTCTTACTATGGATGTAAAAACTACTTCTCATAGTTTCTGGCTTCCAACATTCCTATTTTTCAGTTAATTTAACACTACCAACCTGCCCTGTCTGTCCTGTTATTATATAGATACATAACTCAAACAAGTGGTATCTTGGTAATTAAATCAGCATTTTAGTGGTTTATAGTGGTTTATAAAATTGAGAGTAGCATCATCTAAGTGTTAATGGTGAGTTCCTGCCATAGCAATAAAAAGTCTTATGAAGACACAAACATTTATGTGTGATGTGCATTTTGTAAACAAGCTCTTAGAGTGAAATTGTGAAACTCAAACACGCTTGCAGTGCTTTCAACGGTGGCAACCCTTGTATGACAACAAAAGCGCAGGTTAGTGTGCTTACTTTGTTTTCCTGCTGTTGGAATTTTTACAACACCTGCATGATTGTAACAGACATACACAACAAGCAGATGACATACAGTGGCAAGAAAAAGTAAGCTGACCCCAGGAAGATCCTAACAGGCGCAAAAAAAAATTAAACCCATTGGAATGATCTGTATTTACACATAAATTTGACCATGTAACGTGTTCCAATCTGAATCTGAAGTTAAAAGTATGACCAAACTCAATTTACTGTAACTTACAAAACGAATCAGTGTATTTTTCTTGTCCATACTGAATACATAATTTGAAAATTCACAATGTATGTTGAAAGAAAGCATGTGAACCCATAGGATAAATACATGAACAAAAGCAATCTGTAGTCAAGATAGTTAGAAAATCCAATCAGTGAAACCAGTTAGCAGGTTAGAGATACCTTAGGGTTAGAGAGACCCTAAATACAGAACTACAGTAAATCTAATACAGAATGGAACAAATAAAAAAAAAACACCTTTTGAGGTTTTACAACAGGGATTCTGTGAAATGACCTCAAGAGGGCATCTTCAGTATATGTCTGAAATGAAATATTTCTTTAAGGAAGAATGGTCCAAAATTCCTCTTAAATTTCTTGACCTGCACCTACAGAAAGTGCTAGTTTGAGGTTATTGCTGCCAAGGGAAGTTTGACCAGTTATTAAATTCAAGGATTCACCTTATTTTTTTCACCATCACTGTGAATGTTTAATGGGTCGGGATCAATAAAACACAAAATGTCATAACAGTTATTAGCTTAAGAACTTAAACTTAGATGAAGATCTTTTTATCACAAATTCAATTAAATTGCAGAAAAACAAAGGAATTCCACAGAGTTTACACACTTTTTAATGCCACCGTACATACAGAAATCAACGTGATCAATTTAACAGTGCCAATGGTTAGGAAAGAGTTCAACGAGCTTAGAAACTTTTTGTGTGAGAGCAGCAAGTCAAGCAAGTCAACTTCAGAAAATAGATGAACGATTAAAACTGGAGGGTGGAAACAGCAGTGAGACCAGTTCTGTCTTTTTCTCACTGGCTAAATTTGTATTTGTGTGAAGCTTGTGAGAGCATCTCCTTTATACTATGCTGTCTCAGGTTGCTTAGGAATTGTGCTCCTGCCCTGTCAATCATACAAAATGGTGCAGTAGGCAGGGCCTTGCCTGAGCTTTTCCACCATTCCCGGTGGAGTCTCTCTATGACAACGACTGGCCATTGAGGCACTCCCGCCGCAAGCACTGTGCCGGCTTCCACCAGTCTCCATTGTGGCAGCGGCAGATGGTGCAGTCGTCCACCTTTACTTCAATTCCGGCTGGGATGATCGTTGTTCCAGCAAAGCAATTTGGACCTGCCGCATGGGAAGGGAGAGAAGGGAGGGAAGGGAGAGAAAGACAGGAAACAAGAAATGAGAACGACAAGAAATGGATGTGACTCTCCTGAGAGCCTCTCTTTTCTGAGGGGTGGTAGAGTGATGCAGAGAGCTGCAGGGAGTTAGGGGAGTCAGAGCAGACGTACAGATCTTTTCACGGGCATGCACCGATGGGCTTGTTTTTGCAACACTAAAGCGCTTTTGTTAGTCTCCCCTTCTCCCTTGACATGGAGCGCTTTGCATCCTAATGCGCCGTGAGCAGAGAAGCCTGCCAGGCGCTGGCTTGGCGCTACAGAGAGAGGCAGAGGAAGAGAGGGAGAAAGCTGCTTTGAGAGGCAGGAGGGAGGATGGTGTTAATCACTTCAGTCCGTATGAAAAGGCCAGAGAACTCCTTAGCAATTCCTTACACAGTTTCTTTCCACACACACACACACACAAACACACACAGACATTATAGTGACTTTCAAAACAATAAAGAACTTGGATTAATTCTGATGTCTGGTTTATCCTTAAAACAGTGTAGGATTTACTTCTATGGATTCTCTATTGTTGATAAGATTACTTTTATTCTGAAATACATTTGATTGTGTACCACTAGAACATCTCATACACATGTATTCGATCTCAGCACATAGAAAGACAGATTAGCGTGGGCACATTTAAGGATCAGTGCTCGAGGAAGCCAAAGATGCTGTTACCTTTTGTAACAATGCGGTGCATCTATTGGTAAACACCACCTGAAATAATTACATCTAATTTCTCCCTACCTCGTGGTGATTCGAGGCTGTATATCTTTTCCTCTACTTCCTTAGACAGAAGAGCCAGAAGGTGCCAGGCTTTCTCCCCAGTTTTAATCATTTAAATGAAGCAATCAGCAGCTCAATTGGTGTAACGGTGACTTTGGATTGCTCTCAATATTCAGCTCTGTAAAACCTGGCAGATTCAAGACTCCTTGAGCAGTCATAAAAAACTCATATGTCTGGTTACTCTCGAAGACACAGTAGCTTTCATGGCTAATATCCATGGATATCTGAGTGCCCCAGTGAATTTGATTTATTACAAGTAGCTGTGTAAATGTGAAACAGCATGGTACATCTACAGAGAGGTCAGTTGCACAGGATATATTGGGAACACGGGCGGGCTGCATGCAAATCTGCTAAATTACTCGACTTGAGCACAGCACAGGCCTTTTTCTACCGTGATTTTAACATATCACAGTAGAAAAAGCTCAGGTGTGTATAATGAAATTAAAGATGGCTGAATTTAGCAGCTTTAGTGTCTGTGCATGCTGGCTCACAGTCACACTTTCATTACTAACTGCTTGTACTTACATAATTGTTAAAGTGTAACCTGTGTTTTTCCTACATACATACTTTATTTAAACTTCAATTGTGAAACTGACCAGTTGATGATAAGGCAGTGATTAAATATTGAAAAAGATATACCAACTTGAAGTACGAGACAGGGCCTGCTTTTTTAAATATTTATGAAGATTATGACTTTTACTTAGCCATAACCAAGTGTTTTAACAGACAGGTAAATATGGTTGTCAGTATGTCTCAACGTTTTACAAGCTTTGCATCATGTTCAGGTGATTTGGTTCAATTTTCTGCAGGGTTTATGAGGGAATATTAGATGCCTGAGACCATAAATATCCATGTGACTGTGACAAAGGGAGCTGTTGGCTACCACATATCCCCATCCTTTGCCTGAGCATAGATGAGTCCCAGGCTTTATTCAGACCTGATAAAGGCCCTTTGATCTGAGCTTAGAGAAGACATTGAGAGCGCTTGCCAAGTCTTAACTCCCATTGATCTGCCTCTGGACAGCTGGCACAGGTTACAGGACAAACTCAGTAAAGGTTGATGAGGGAAGAGGGTGACTGGTGCTGCTGCCAAGTGTGATTGTTTATAGATAGATGTGGGTGTTAGAAGGACACAGTTTCGGCTACCTATCACCACTCTAAGGACATGCAGCTACCTGTCTGTGATCGATACATAGCCAATAAAATTTAGAGTAGTCTGAAAATGTTTGTCCTCTGTCAAACTGTCTCACCTGATCATACTTTCGGTGGCTACAGATAAAGCAGTGAATGCAAATTAGGATTCATTACAGTCTATTTGGCTCAAGTACAATTCAAGCCTGGAGGTAAGAAATGCTTTCATACAAATTTGCCTGCCAAAAACCTGTTATTCAAAAAATACGGCTTATCCACAGAACATGTCAATCTGGATATGTTACCCGACCGTAGTCGGCTCCATGGCACTGCTACTCAATGATATGTCTGTCAAAAAATCACAGTGACAGGCTTCAGACCGATAAGACGTGGCAGATCTATAAATGGTTTAATCCTATTGTTAGGACAAGACACTACCCATTTTGAGACTACATCTTATTATCGTTTTCTTCATGATAATTATATAATTACATACATCCCCTGATGCATTTACACTATACAGTTCATGATAACGATTACAGCTGAATCAGTTGGACTCAGTGAATGTGTGGCTCAGAGATAAGCACTCCCACTGTCTGACTATTCCATTGTGCTGCCTTCTGCTCTCTGTTACTGTTTTCAAGGAGAAGCACCAAGAACCAGATGAACTAGAAAGTTACATCATTATAATTGACAGCCGTGACAAAAGGTTGGCAGCAATAAAAATTGATTTGGTGATCTGCAGGTTAAAAAACGCATCACCATTATAACCAGGCTCATTTACTTTCACAATTTTTTTAATCCTTAGATGGAGTTCGGCCTTAATTAAAATACAGTCATTAATCCCCAACCGCATTCAGCCCTATTTTTTTCTAGGTATGCAGACGTATTTTAACCTCCAAATCACCAAATCAATGATTCATCTGTGATAATTAGCCACATGCAAATCACTCCTCAGTAATGTTTCAGCTTTTAACAAATGAAGCCTGTTTGCAACAGACCCTTCCACCACCAATTAAATATGAGTGTAACCCAGCAGACATACGGTATTTCATACTTCTCTGGAGCTAGACAGTCATGTCAAATATTGTGAAATAAGTATGATCTTTGAAACATACGTTCAGGGTTTTGGACGCATGTTTCTTAACCGTATTGTATAATAATGGCATATGTTTCTGTGCCCATTGGGAAAATTGTTGTTGGACAGCTTCCAAACAGTACATGTCAGTGCTACTGCGGGTTTTGGTGTCTTGTCCAAGGACACCTCGACATGTAGCCAGGAGGAACTGGGAATTGAAACATTCACCCTGGGGTTTGTAGACGACTCCACTGCCAACTGAGCTACATGCCGCCCCATAAGAAGATGATGTGGAAAAACTTAAAACACTGATCTGGTCGTCAAAGATGGTGAGCAAATACCATTATACCTCCGAAATGTGACCATGTTTGTTGCTTAGAATTTGAACCATGCCGATGTTGGCATTTACCCAATCTTACAGAATATTGCTCATTTGACATAATTATTTGAAACCAGCAGCAAATAAAGACACTAGTCACTGTCTGTCTCCCATTGATTGCATGTCTGAGTAGACCACTTATGTTTTCACAGTCTCCTGTCCATTGGCCAAAAATTAGAGCTAACAGCCTTCCTTCATTGTAGTCCCCCTACAGCCCTCAGCCATCCACTCCCATAGAGATTTACTCTATCTGGCAGCCAAACCTTGACCAGGCGCCCTTGGGGAGCCCAGAAACAGCAGGCCTACCCTGAAATGCCAAGGGTGTCACTGTGTCCTGTCAGCCTGGATTAGTGCTCTGCTAGCAGCTTCTGCAGCCCTGTTAGTGCGGGTGTGTTTCGTGTGTATGTAGTGAAATCAAATAAAGAAATCAAAAAGGGATGGAAGAAAATTAGAGGAAGAAAGAAAATGTGGGTAGTGTCTGCCTCCAAGTAAATTCCTCTCTTTATATTTATAGGCCGGCTGCTGCTTGACAGAAAAAGAAACATATTTGAAGAAATTTATTTTGATTTCTTCCGAAGGGAATACTCATAAATAGTTACCCAATTTTTGGTATGGTACTCTTCATAATGAGTAGGCCGAATGCAATAACAAGACATTTAATCATGAGTACAATCCTATTGTTATCAGGTTTTCATTTGGGTTCAGGAAAACTTTCTTTGCCAGCTCTTTGAGCCCTCTAATTATCTGAAGCTTAGCGGTGTGTATTAAAAACAACAGACTTAAAAGCCAGACAATGCAACTTTCTGCTTTGTTTGTACTGTAATATTTTCCCACAGGCACCCTTGCTGTGGATCATTCCAACCAGGATCACAATGCAGATGAGCAGTAACTGTACTTCAGTCATAAAGCTCCATCTGTCCCTCAGGACTGGTGCTGGCAAAGGGAAATTTCTCACCTCGCCCTGTAAATAGCCAATGAACCACTGAAATCCTATAATTCTAATTTAGGGATTGGCTGCGTGTGACAAGGGCATCAGGGCAGTGGGAGATAAAAGGCTCTCCGAGGACCTATTAGTCCCTCATACCATGCCTTTAATCAATGGGCTAATGTTTACTCTGCTTAGTGTGTCATTTATAATTAAAACTAGTACTGCTCATTAGTGTCCAACGGGCCCAAGGTAATAATTTTAATTCATAAAACATCAATTACATCCTCATCCTCTAAAGGCGCAGCCATCAAATGGCGATGCCACAGATAAACTTGCCGTCATTGGTTTAATGAAAATTTAATGACTTCTGAGGAGTGTGTGTTGAATTCCAGAGGAGATGAGTGTTTACCATTTTTACAGATGGGGCAGCATTGCTCCGGCTCATACACTGGGTTGACACACTCTGGGACGGCGCAGTCGGACACCACACAGTGCACCTCGTTATTTGGTTCGCAGCGGCACCATTCACAGGGTGACGGCTGTGGACAGAAAAGTGAGGAGAAGCAGGGAATGGGTTAGAAAATTCAGCTGAAGAAAGAGGTTGTTTCTGTACGGTATTTTCTAATTAAAAATGTTCCCATTACATGCATCTCAGGCCATCTTCATAAACAAAGAAAACTTCATAAATTATGCACAAACCCTGTTTTATTAGGCCACTTTCATGCTTAACAAACAGGGCGTGTAGCTGGCTTTGAATAAAATTACTAGAAGTAACTAATAGGAGTGTCTATACAGTGGTGTTTGTGATATTTAACATTTTGCTGCATTCTGCTGCGGCGTGCCTCGGGAAACAGTTCAGAGGCTTATCTTACCACCTCTGCAACATGTAAATCAGAGCTATGCAGCTCTCCTTGCTGCTGCCTCTTACTTGACTCTATCTTTACAAAGTCTCTTGACTGGTAAATGAACCGTAATGCAATTACATAGAGTGGAAAAATACAAACTGTTTCCAAATCACAAAAGGTCAGCTGTTCATCATATTAGTCTTTTCAGGGCCCGTCTATGTACTGGAGATGCTCATTTTGCGACTCAGTAATCCTGTAACCTTACAGGATACAAATGTTCCATATTTGATAACCCTCTTGCACTTTACATTAGATAAAATACAGACTTTTTGGGGGGTGGGGGTGTAGAAAGGTCAATGTGTTGTGGAGAGCAGCAACCACAACCAAACAAATTTGTTCAGTTATAATACATTCAGATGTCAAGTATCTGGGGTCCAAAATGTTCCCAAATTGGAACAGCTGGTATTTTAATGCAAATCAGTTTATATTCAAAATCAAATTCAATTGTTTATCAAATTTTTTTTAAAGTCACTCTTGAATGCGCACTGAGGTGACAAATAATGTGCTTTACTTTTTGTTATATAGTATTGGTATGCACGGCAGGCATTTTTTAGTTTAACATTTTGGAAATAATTATTATTCAGAATTTGTTGAGAGATAAATGAGAAGACTGATATAAGTCTCACACACACATACCTGAGGTTACCATAAAGGCTGGGAATGGAGAAACAGCTAGTCAACTCTAAAGGTCACTTATTAAGTCATTATATCTTGTTTGTTTTGTTGCTGTGTAATGAGCAGAGGCTCAACAGAGTTATAGATCCTAACCAAACCATAAAATAGCAAACTGTTGTCCGTACACCTCGGTTTTTCTGTGGAACTATGAAGTCCTGGTGCTGAAAGACAGAATTGATTTTCTTTGGACACATGCAGGCTAGCTGTTTCCCCTGATTTTAGTTTTTATGCTAAGCTAAGCTAGTCAGCAGCTGGCTTCAGTAAATTTAAATAGTAGATAGTATTCAGTAAATTTGACAAGAAAGCAACCGATTCTATTTCCGCTGAACACTGTTCTTTAGATTTAATGACTTATTTGTTATGAGGCCACCAACTCTTCCATCTGTATTAGTTCCAGCAAGATAATTATTTTTTTTATTATAACAGTTCCATGCTTCATACAATCCAGTTTTGTGTAGAGGTACGTGAAAAAGGCTGTCTTAATATTGGATGCTTCAATGTGAATTTTATAAGCCAGTTTTGCTTTCGGTGATACAAAACAGGAATTGGACAAGCTCGTGTCTTTATTTTAATTTATGGCAGACCAGATGCACCGCAGTCACAAACTGAATATGAGCATCATTAGAGAAGAGAATGGGTAAACAGCACAAAGGAAAGTAACTGCATTACCAAATTTTTGATTGTAAGATTGTAAAATTTAGGTGTGAAGAGGGTCAGATCAGATCCTACATCTATTAAGTTATGAGTGTATTTTGAAAGATCAAAGGTTTTGTTACAATGAAATAATTAAGTGTAGAAACAGCAGCTACATGTATCTCTGTAAATGTATGTAGTCTGGTAGAAAAAAAGCTGTGCTTTAAGAGATTCAAACTCTCAGTTACGTTAATCATGATTGATTTCTTCTTTGTTCATTGTGTCTGTTGCACATTTTGGTTTGATTTTCCAGAATCTAATGAAGAGTGGATCTCAAGGCCTTTCCTTGATTAGGACCTTTAAGAAAAACACATTTGAATTGCACCCTAACCTCCATAACTGCAAGTCCTGTCAGACATTTCTCTCATATGTCACCCACACAAGTAGTCGACATCACTCTAGCATAAACAAACCACTGAAAAATTATTTGTCTTTCACACAGTGACAATACAATTATCCATCCCTCTGTCAAATTGCACACTCACACAGAGATGTTACAAACAAAAAACAACATATTAACTTAAACATACCAATATACGTTTTGTCAACCTGACAGGCTTAGTGGGATAAAGTGGGATTCAGGGTCAACAGTGGAGTTTGGGTCTTTCAAAACAATGTGAACTTGTGATATATTTGCTGCATATTAGGGTGATGATTAATCAATAACTGGTCTTGAGAACAGCTTTGTTATAAAAATACCTTACCTTAATATGACCAGCAGCAGAAAAATAGTTCAGTCAAGTTTATGTTTGGTGATAATAAATATATCTCATCAGGGAATTCAAGCAACATATTTGTCAATAATGAGCTGCATACTGTGTTTATCACAGTGTTGGAATGGAAGTCCAAACTCAGTCTGTGTGTTTACATGCCGACTAGCATCCTGAAGGCTGTTTCATAAAGGTGACTGAGAAAAGCAGAGCTTATTGTAAAAAGCCTGTATGAATGAATAAAATGATAACTGGATCAGAGTGAAGATGTTTTACAAAGCCAACGGGCTAATGAGATCACAAGCCTTCTTTAAGATCTGCTTGTTCATGACTTGGAAACAAATACCCAGGACATCAAGCACAGATCAAATCAAGACAAAACCGCTGCATGTGTGTTGGTACAGAACAGCATATACATGTCTGCTAAATAAAAAATATACAGAGCAAAACAAAAACAAAGATGAAGCAAATGAGAAATATTGGCTGTGTGCTGTAAACAGGCAATGAGCACAGACTTTGACAAAAGTAGAGGCATCCTCATCAGTTATGTTTAGTATATATAACATGTTTAAGTGATATTTTTAAAAAAGGATATAATGGTGAAAATGTTTCTTATGCAGTATTTGTTTATAGCCAGGGGTCAAAGTTGTCTATTCTCTTTTGTTTTTGCAGTGAGTTTTAAAAGCACTTACACGTTAACTGCATTAACAGTGCGCATACTTTGCACTGAAGTTCAGATTTCAAATGCACAAGAAGTGCAACCCCTGTCAAAATGTCTGCTAACTGTCTCAAGTTTTATAAATGTTTTATGAATGCAGAAGATAGGCTGTATTGTTGCTCTTGTCTTTGATACTTTAACCAGAATGTAGCAGAGTCCTGGCAACCAGAAACAAAACTGACTTTAATGCTGAAAGAGCTCAGTGGCTACAGAATCTCTCTCAAGACTGGAAAAGGAGCTAAGGATAGAATTAATCTAAACCATGCATCCAGCATTTAGTGAATGCAATGTTACTACTGCTTCTTCTGGTAACAAAGGCAACAGGCTAACACAGCATTGCTTTTTTTTTGTACAGGTCCTTTACTTAACAGTAGATGGTTGATTAAATACCAGTTAGAAGCATCTAATTATAGGTAAAAACACAGCACAGATATGAATTCACTGCAGGAGCAGGATAATTAGTTAAATGAATGGTAAGGATCCAGCTAACACCAGGTTTGATTCATATTTGATCAGCTGCCAAACATACAGGAAGGAAATTACTATAAAACATAACAATGGGAACAATTAGACACAGTTTCACCACAGTCTGCCTCTGGCACAGATACAGCTTCCCTTTTCCCTGCATATTACAATCTTAAAGAATAAAAAAGGACACTGACAGGCATTATATAGTGATCCTTAAGGTGCACAGTAGTGATGCACGACTAAATCTGCTGAACATTTTATTTATTTTGCTTTACGCTTAAATAGTAGCTGCTGATTAATTTGCAGGAACAAACTGACGTTGAATGAAATATAAGACATAATGTTTGACATGTTTGATTTGATCCCATGCAGACTAGATATGTGAAACAAAAATGAGGGTTTGTTTTTATTGTTTCTGGCTCACATTCATTTTATTATTGTACAACTGACAAGACATAGGCAGGTGGCTTTTTGACATACAGAATAGGATGAAGTGCTGATTTTTGATCCAGGTGGTATTGATGCACAAACAAGGGGACTATCTAAAAGAAACAGTGGGGTTTATTCTACTTCTATCATAATATATCATTAAAAAATAAATAATTTCAAAGCTAAAGTTGAGTTTCTTTTTAGGTTAATCTGACAAATTACCATGTGAAGCTGCTCAGATAGAAACCTGCAGATGCTGCATAGGTAGACATACATTAAAAATGTAAAAATAACTTCCACTTTAACATATTCAGCACTGTCTTGCACTTTCAACGCATCCTTTATATATATAATGTCTACCGTAAAAAGGATCACTTATGCCTTAGTACAGACTCACAAAAGTGAGTGCACCAGCACCAAATTCAAACATGCGACAGATGTTTTGGAGAAGAAAAGTCTTCTGTTGTCCCTGTGTTATAGGGTGAATATTAAAGTGAATTGGTTATTATGCTTTTCATTCCAACTTTAAGACAAGTGGAGATGGGACAAGGAAGCAAAGAACAGTCAAATAACCCTCAGGGCCAAATGGTAATGTAAAATACTTTGAGGCTGGACAACAGGGTCACTGGAAACTCAGCCATGCGGATAATAGAAGTGACGAAATGGGTTGACAGTAAAACTGCATGCTGCTGTTGTCCAAGTCAAAGCAATATTTTACTGGTGGTCAGAGAATACAGGGACAGAGGGTGTAAGGCTTGTGGATATGAGGAGCTAAAGGCTAAAAACAATTAATATTTGTATAGGGGTACTTCAGGTGTAATTTTAAAGCAGGAAATAACTTGAACCTACTATTTTCTTTGTGGCCTAATTGTCAGCTCTTACTAATTTATTCAAACTAGGACCCTTGTTGCTTCTGGCAAATTGGATAGGAAAATCAATTTGAGCAATCATTTTTATAGCTTTTATGGCTGTTTTGTCTCATAGGTGTCAGTACTGAAATGTTGAGTCACTAATTACTGTTATGTGTGATGTGTAGTCGGCTCTGTGTGTGTATGTGCATAGTGTTTTTAAGTAGTTTAGTTGTCATTGTCTGCACACAGCATGTGTCTGTGAAACATTCCGCGTTTTGCTGATAGAACTACTGTTCTGAGAAAACAAAGTTAGAAAAACCCAGAGAAATCACACAAAAAAACATCATTTCTATCATTTGTACTCATTTTAGGTGTGATACGGAGTGGTAAAAAGCAATGTGAAAAAAAGCAAATGCAATTGCCTCATCAGTAGTAGACCTTAACTGTACTGATTCGCTTAGATTATTTCCTGTCTCGTGAGGATTTAAGAAAAGTTAAGAAACCGAAGAATCAATGCTGCATGTTTCAGCAGTTATATTACTTGCACATTGATCAATTAGTGTTACTTGCTCTCAAATGGTAAATTATTCATCTTAGTTTGATGGCTTCTATTTACTGTATGTACATTTAGCACTGAATGTTGTTAGAGCCTTGTCCCCTTTTTCAACTCTGCATCCCTTTACTAAAGCGGATCGCAGGAAGCACGGACGGGATTGTTCACATTTGAGTTCACATCCCAGCCCTAGCTTGACGATCTGGGATCTGAACTCACCCTATATCTCCTGGTTCTTGATTGCAGCTGAGCTGAGGCCAGTGGCACGCCGGTAGCCATTCTGGGCAGACTGGTCCCTTCCTCATCTGATGGGGAACCCTGTAGGTGAAACACCTACTAAGGTTGAGTGGCATTACTCTCTTACAGGGCAACAAAACAAAGTAATGAAAAATACACTGCAAAATGTATGTCAGTATTAAATCTTACTTTGTTAAAAGTTAACAGGTTGCTACTGGGAAATCCCCTATTGTCAGGTTACTGATGCACAAGTTATACAGGCAATAGATTCAACAAATGACAGGCTGTGCAGTCTACTTACATGAGACTTAATACTTTGCCTGTTGCATGATGGGAACTGTTGCATTTTTGGCTAATGAAAGTGTAAAATTACCCTAGTGTTAGTTGATGCACGAATATGGACAGCTACATCAATTCACCATTCAAACCCAAACATCTTCCTAGAAGCTTCAAACCAGCTGCATCTTTCTTGTTTTTGTTCTATTATCTGCTACTGAATATAAATGCAAGCATCCTCTCAATGTAGCATGATTACTGCAAAGGAAATGCCAGTGAGGCCCACACCAAAGGTTACCTGTCGGCATCTCTAAACAGGGATCTGTATCCCAGATACTGATGGCCTTTGATTTCCTTGAACACTGCAGGGTTCTGAGGCTTTCATGGCCTCACTGAAGAGACCCAACCTCTGCACTGGATGTGGACTTTAAAGTTACTTGTGTGGTCTTAGGTGGGAGAGGCTGATCATACTCAATCATACAATATTTCCTCTCTCTTTATTTCTGTAGCATAATATTCTCCAAGATAACAATAAAAAAGAACAAATGGTTATTTTGTTTGTCCTGTGAGTATGAAGAAATTCCCTTCCCTCTGCATGGCCTCCAGTCATGTTTAGTATGACACTGAGCTACACCGTTGGATGGACTTGATCTCAAATCAGACTGTGAGGCTCATGCAGACCTTTACAAAATCTGTGGGCTTATGTCCTAACACAGGACTCAGCTTTATGCTGTCTGACATGCAAAAACACCAATCAGTACAGATTATTTATGTAGGTTTTATTCAGGCAGATCCCACACACTCCACATTAACAGCAGTGCTATGTCATTTACATACTGATGTGCCAATGCAAAATGCAGGACTGTAACTAACAACTATTTTCTATAATCAATCTCTTGTATTATATTATTATTTCTGATTATTGAATGATTTGTCTAATATAAAAAATGAAAACAAGGAACTGTGGCAGAATGATTTATGATGATCCTCGTCTACATCCACTGTGTTGCCCCCTGCCTGTTCAAATTTGCTTAAGTGAAATGACATGCTAATATTCACAGCTGTGACATGTTCAAACATCTCTCAGCAGATGTTTCTGAATCCAAAGTGAAAACAAACATACAATAAATCACCGACTGGAAGTGTAAGCAAATATTAATTTACTCAAGTATCATGATGTTATGTCTTGTGTGATACTGTATCACTTCTCAAAACCACTATTTGTGTTTAATTAGTTAGTCGTTTATAATATACAATTTGTGGGAGACTGGTTTATTTTGTGTTGTGTTTAAACCCCTAACTGCCACATAACAGTGTTGGAATCTATCTTTAGCCATTTGACTCTTCCAATTCAATGTAACAACACAAATTGTTCTTCATGCTATGACAGTTTTCCTAAAATTAGATTTTAAATTTTTTAAATGAGTAATGCAATACAATGCAGTATATGGAATCGTAACACCTATGTGAAGATATGTATTATATCACCAGATTCTTTTATACATTTTAGCATCTTTCAGCTAATTATTTTAATTTAATTTTGTATTTTGGTTCAGTGATTCCATCAACCTTATCTTAAGCTGCATCACCCAGCACTGTATAGCAAAAATGGACAGGCAATGTTAGCACGTAGCTGGTGACAAAAGTTTAAGTCAGTCAGCAGCTAAAGCGTCAGATATCTCTGTAGGGTTTGGTACAGACTTGTAAAAAAACATCTAAGAGGGTTCAACCTTAACTGCACTTTTCCATCAAAGGTTTGCAACATTTGGCTAACCCAATTATCATAAATGCACTAATCCTCACTCCTTTCTGAACCTGTATATTTACACAGACATGAACAAATGCCATGATGAACCAAAGAACTATACTGCTGTTTTGGCTGCATTATGTCGTGTTATATTTCAATCACTTACAGCCCCAATCGACTTGTGAGGAATTTGAATGAGGGGGTTTCCTCATGGGCAGCAACAGTTTAAACACAGACTGTAGTTGTCATGCTCATAGTGTCATTTCTAATCAGGCAGTACTGTCATGCTCTATTACAAATGTAGAGACACTAGTCTGATGGGTAGAAACAGTGCTCCCTTTGCAAGAGGCATGGGGAACCCTGATCTGCCAGCAATTACTCAGTGTCCACAAATCAAAGCATTAATATAATTTCATAGCATCTGTCAGTTTGGTAATAGTGCAGGAAAGGGGGGTGACATCATTCTCTGAATCAGCCATCTTTTTTCCCTTGGCTAATAAACAGATTGTCATGAAACCTTTACAGTATACCAAAGCAGACAGAAACTCACACTAAGTGACCCAAACCCTAACAACCCCAGGCCAACGCTGCTGTGGTAATGTGTTTTGCAATTTTTAAAGACAATTACTATAAACAGATTCAATGACCTTAGTCAGTGTGTAGGTGTAACTAAAATGACGCCATCAGTGTTTGCATTATTCATTTGTAGACATAAGCATGCATGTCCAACAATCATATGGAGTGTCCATATGATTGTATATAAATAGATCAGACAAACAGGAAGGAAGACTGTTTTAGTGACATCTAGACTCATTGGTTGTAACTTACTGAACCTACCTAGGAAGATAAAACCAACTCATGAGCAACAGCTGGGCACAGAGTCTAATTGTATTACCATATTGGAAGACAGACATCAAATGTTCCAGCTATTAGGCTGGACATTGTATCACAAATATCATAGATGCTCCTCCCATGACAGAGGAAGTAATGTGCTGAAATGTTGACGGCACATGAATCAAATGCCTTAAAGTTGGCGAACCCTAGCCAGCTGGATTTAATGGAGAAATGTAGGAAATAAACTGCATTTGTTTAAAAATCACTGATCCGTGTTAGACTTTATCTTATAAACTAGGTCTTACCTTGAATTCTTCCAGAATTTTATAGGTTTTCCCCCGGTACTCGCAAAAATTTTTAACCTCCTTGCACTCGGGGCAGCATCCATTGTGTTCCACTTTGGTGCACTTGGGATGAAGTTTCGGGCACTCGGGCTGGTCGCACACGGGCCCATCCTCCGTGCACACGCACGGACAGTTCGAGTGTCCTGGGTAGAAGCGCTCCCCGAGTTTGTAGACGAAGCCACTGTCATCAACGCATCCCTTCCCCCGATAGTCATCGAAGACGATGTTTTCGCCGGCGCTTCGCTCCGATTCGTCTGCGGCGTAATCCTCGGGGTTACCCACCGAGGCCGGAGACACGGTGCTCAGGGCCAGGGAGAAGATGAAGGCGAGCGAGAGGAGAGGGCCCATCCTTCGCCGCGACATCAAAATCCACATTCAACAAGACTGTGTGGATGTCATCCCTAAGCTCCTGGTATCCTCTCCGGATCCGTGCTCCACTTCATTATACTCACCACTTAAGGGAATGAGCTGCAGTGGAAAAAATAAGAGACGACATCATGCATAATAATTGTAGTGTTGTTGTTTTCCACAGCATCATAAACCAGTAAACCTCACCACCACAATACTTTTCACTTTTGGCCTGTGTATATTAACTGGTGTAACCAATTGTCACCAAATGTCAATCATTTAAATCTCTTTTAATTGATGTATCTCCAGATACAAATGGGATTGTATGATTTTGCTCACTTAACAGACTGATTCCATTATTCCTGAAACCAAACATCATTGATGTTAGGTTACATATGCGCTGGCGTGTGCGGTGGTTGTTCTGCAGAGGGGGTTGGAAATCTAATAAACAGCTACACGTCCAACAACAGGAGGAAAAAGGTTAAAACATTTAATATGTGATGTGGGTGAACTGAGCTCCTCACATTTTTTTATTTTCTAGTCAATAAAAGCCATCTTATTTGGTTACAATTTTACAATGTCAAACTCTAGGAGAGCAACCAGAGACAACAGGTAGCTGTAGTGAAATTCCCCTGAAGCCAATAATTATGCAAATCACTGTTTAAACACCGGATTTACAGTAACCTGTTCTTACTAAATCAGCCATGTAACATGCAAATGTCCGGAGTCATTGTTAAATGCGCAATGATTTACCGCTTCGGAAGGGAAAGACACAGCGGAAATCCAGGCATTTAGGCAATATATGGCCGAAGATAAATAATTCATCTTGGCTTGGAATCGTTTGATTTCAAAGCGCTGCGTGTCTTGACAGATCAATTGACATGCCGGTGACAACGGTGATGTAAATTAAGCGATAGGACAAACTCACCGCGTCGAAATTGCCCGATATCTACTTAGTGGATGCCAGAGAGCACAACACATCGAGGATTAGAGCAGATCACAGATAGTCCCTTAGCCTTTTGGAAACTTCACTTTATCCACAGGGTAAATTCACCAGGCTCCACAAGATGTAATAATCCTTCCCCCCGGTCGTAACGATGGGTTTAAAAACAATTTAGCACCAGCCTTTTGGAGATATGGTTCCCCCTTTCCAGAGCAAGTGACATGATATCCAGGTAAAAGTAGGTCTGCTTCATGATCATCCTCATCAGACTCACCTTTTTGAGACAAACAGTTCACGTCCAGACATGCAATGCGCAGAGAGAAACAGAGACCGACACAGAGAGAGAGAGAGAAAACAGCTCGAAAAATCCTCCACAGTATTCCCTGAGAATTCAGATTCAATTCAATATTTCCCAACGACGCAGGTGAATTTTAGACGCAGCCAGTCTTGTTGCACAAGATAGGCTGTATGTAGTCTATACATCCAGTGGCTGCATGAGAAGAGAAAAAATCCAGATGCGTAGAAGTTAAGTAGCATCAAAAATGAAACCATTACAGATTGAAGCGAGTCATTATTTTTGTTTAGCTTTTTTTATGAGAGGTCGCATTCATCGTCTGAAGGCGAGACTGAGGAGGGAGCGCTCCGACTTTCAGCACGTTGGAGAGCGACTGTCTCCTGCGTCCTGCACTGAGCAGAGCAGAGCCAGAGCAGAGCGCCCCCCCCCCCCATCTCCTGCTGTCAGCCACAGACAAAACAACGCTCACATCGCACGATCCGAGCACAACTCCGATTGCATTCAAGAGTTTTACAAGCTCAAATCAAGTCGAAGGACGAAATAAGTGGTGAGTAGTCAGAGAGGAGCACACAGGAGCAGCGGGGTAAATTGAGGAGGTAGGTTTGATCTGTCCGACGTGTGTGAGTGCCTTTTTGTGTTTGTCAACGGGTTCGCCTGTGTGCATATTCGTGTCATCGTCCCTCCGTGCATGTGTGTCTGCTTACGTGCACACGCCTGCCTGTGCGTGCCACAGTGTCGTTCACACATGACCTGCAGCCTTTTTTTTTTTTTTTTTCCCTGAGTCACTCGTTATTTGCAGCACAGCTTACACAGACCCATTTGTATTCCGCGGTGCAACGCAGGAGAGAAGTCTGACTTCTTCTCAGCCCCTACGCCAACAGAAAAATACAGTATGGCTTTGCAGAGGAGCATCATTGTTTTACAGATGGTAGCCCGTAGGGGCCACTGCCTGACTACGTTCAGTCTGTGCACAGATGACTGGGACCCAAAAGACCTTCATTTAATTAATTATTCCCATGAGGATCATACACATCTTATCAGTGTCGACCTTATGGCTTGTCTTGTTCAAATATAACTACGTGTTCATGGCCTCAATGATTAGAACCTGCTATTTTATAGAAGCTCTTTTCCTTAAAACACCTGCCAGTCCCCAGGGGATCTCAGCCCAAAACTCATCTTTATTAATTTGTATAACCGTATTTACTGTGTGCCATTGTTTACCATTCACAGAAGGTCACTGTCATCTGGGATTTTACTGCACATTTTCTACGTGACTGAAAAATAACCTTTAAAAGATTTATGAAGATGTCCAATTATAGTGTTGTATAACACACACACAAATCAATATTCGGAAAATTTTTGCAATGCAGGTATAGTTTCAGGCATGAACTGGGTCATGAACATATCTCTATATGCATATATACACATAAGGTAAAACACTAGAGGGACATTTCATACACTGATGAGGTGAACTGATTTAAAACCCCACACAATGAACATAAAGAGAAACTGTCAAATTGGTGAAGGACAATGAAGGTTTGAGACAGATGAGATGTGAATTGTTCAAGTATAGCTGCAGCTTAACGTCAAGAAAATGTCCTAAATATATAAAGTGTGAGTGCACATTAATGCATACACACATCCTTGGACTCTTCTCCTCTGAATATGACTCTGGGCTGCAAATAGCAAGTCTGCTGTCTGTTAAAAATCGTCAACTAAATTCAGCATCACACTCAGGCTTGATGACATTCAACCTCCACAACTAACACTCGATCTAAAAAGCAGCCAGTTCCTGTCAGCTGCACTCCACTAATTATATTACTAATTCCAGAAAACCTAAAAGTTCAAAAATCCAATTTATAATGTGTATGTGATGTGTATTATTAGAGTCAATAAGACAACATCTCAGTGCAGCACTAAGTCACTCAGGCAGTGAGACAGTACAGTCAGCGCCACTGACAGGGATCATGCAGGGGTTAGTTAGCTCTAAAAGATGGCAGGTGTTTGAAATGCAGATGCTGGCAAAGCTGCAATCACAACAAAACCTGTGGCTAATGGGGGTTTGTCAAACTCCGGGTAACATGCACAAACTGCCTAATTACTGTGTCAGCTGGAACATTTAAGAGGCAAAGACACAGGGGCAAACTGAGGTGACATTGTTAACTTATCTTCTCAACTGAATACAAAATTGCAGAAGGCATGTTTTCATAAGATTGTCACATGGTCTTCACCTCACCGACTGCTTTTCTCTCTTGTAGTAGTTTGAAATTTACATTTGACTTCATCAAGTTGCATGCGTGGGCTGCATTTCCCATGTTGCTTGAACAAAACTTGGGTTCTCTTTCTGACTTTGTTTCCCTACAGATCATGCCTCCTCCTCAAACAGACGTGTTTTTGTGTCACATGTGTTAATAAAACTAAAAACAATATTGTGTGGTTTCTAAATGCCGGGTACATTAGAGTGTATATTGAACTATGCACCACAAACTCTTAACAAACACCCTTTCATCCACTCTCTGTATGGAAACATCTTGGCTGTTGACCTGATTCCAAAGAAAAGGAGCACTCATGTGGTTTTTAAAGCCTCTCATCTTCCCCTCGTTTCTAACACTATCTTCCACGATAAAGCCAGAACAAGTATATCATTTATTAAATCTGACATTGCCCTTGAGTCAATGTTGGATCCTAATGTGAGGTGTGTTGTGTAAGACAGTCGGTCAGCTATTCCAGCGTGCCATGGTCCATTAGGCCTTCACTCTGGGTCATGAAAAACATGGAGTGGATGATACAAAACAACACCGCTGCTGAGAAATGTACTAGAGCAACCACTTCTATTAACAGACTACTCATGGCTTATTGCTGGTTGGTGGGACAATGCTCTCATAGGCTTTCATATGACATTTTCCTGAGCCCACTAACAGAGATGTTTCCATTTCAGTTGTGTTTGATGTGAGGCAAACAATTCCCAGCCCACATGACTGGGTTCCAATTCAATCAGCTAATGGAAAGGGAGCTTCTCATCCCCCTCCAACACCGCCACCCCACCCCCACCTACTCTTGCCTTCAACCACCTCCGCTTTCCTGCAACAATACATTTACTAAAGCAGAGCATGTACCAAATGTTATAATGGTTTAGCCATTAGGGCTACATTTATAGCCTGCTAGCAGGTCTGAGGTATTATATTTGGTCACAGCTATTCATGCTAACTAGACCAAACCAGTGACAGATAAAGCATAGTGAGCTGACGCTAGTGTGTAGATGTGAGAGGGAGAGAGAAAGAGAGGAGGGGGACCTTATGTGAAAAAGACATCTTGTATAAGTGAAGCATAAATTTTTTTCCTCTCGCATGGAAATAGGGTTTATGCTTAATAAAGTAAGGGCCTTGCGCTAATGTGTTTAGCAGGGAATTTCCCGTTTAACAACGCAGCTCTTTCTAAGTATTCTGTTCGTGGTTTTAAATTAACACTAGAGTACTAGTACAATTTTACTGTGACAAATTTAATCCTTTGCTTGAGCTTCTGCAATCCCCTCCTGATTTAACTGCGTAACAATGTGAATTCATGTCTCTTTGGCTGATCCACACACTACTTTAGAGAATGTCTTGCAGATTCCGCTTTGAGCCAGTAAAGTAATTTAGTCCTCACGTCATGATGAATGTATCTGCACTTGATTTTATAAATATTTTATCTTCCCACATTGTTCTGCGCATGGGACATGAAGTATGGCATCAATGTACAGAGGCCGCATAATGGAAATTAGATATTTACAGTTTCCACAGAATATGTGGAAAATATATCTAAAATGATGAACAACACATAGAATATTTCCATTTTATAGGATTTTTTTGCTACCTAATCTTACAACTACATAAAAGGAAACAAAGAGGAAACTGGGTGTGTTAAATGGTTAAGAAAAGTTTGAAACAGTGTATTAACTTCCAACTGGAAGCTTTTTGTAGTCTGTGCACTGTGCAGATTGTGTGTCTAAGTGCTCCAAGCCTGCCTTCCAGAGAGTGCATCTTATAGCCTCACAGTGTTTCACCTCATCCATTTTCCCCTCTGGTCCTATAAACCACATCCTGTATTACATGGCACACTGATTCAGAAATAGACCCTCTAAAGCAAGAGGAAGGAGATCCATTGACTTTTGGGAATGAGTCAGCTTGGTGGCAACAGTGAATGGGGAAGAAATCCATGCACTGGTCTCAGTTTGCTGGTGGATCATGGGTCTCCCTGTGGTACTTATTATCCCAGCTGTGTGTAACGTTGCCCCTGTGGGTGCTGGCATTTTCCACCAAGTTAGAATAAGAGCTCTCTTCCCCCTCCCATAGGGGACCTGTAGAGACTCTCTGATTCGCTTTCTCCGAAGGCTGATCATGCTTCAGCAGCTCCGGGGAGGTACTGAGCACTGAGACTGTGTCGCTGTGGTTGGTTGCTTCTTAATGACTCTGCTGCTTTAGACATGCAAATGGAGCTGAAGTAGAGAGGAGGCCTGGAGGGACAATTTGGCATATGAATCAAATGCAATATACTGGATTTTACTGTGTAATATGTCACTAAGTTGTATGAATGAATGAATTCAATAGCCAACAGCACCAGTATGCATCATGAGGGTTTCAACTGCCTATGCAAAGTTTTTGTAACTTTAAACTTGGCCACAAAATTAAAATTTTTTACTGCAAATTTCACATATTTCTAAGCCAAGAGATTAATTAAAAATGCATCCTAGTAAATCAAGAGTTAATACACTTAAGTTGGAAATGCAGTTGTTTGCGTATTTTGGCAGGAGTTAGATGATTAGATTGATACCCGTGTCATATCTGTCCTGTAAATATGAAGCTAGAGCTGAATCATTTTTAGCTTAGCTTAGCATAATGATTGAAAGCAGAGGAGACAGCAACCTGGCTCTGTCCAAAGTGAAAATAATGTGCCTGCCAGCACCTCTAAAGCTCACACATTAACACATTATATGTCCATGCTGTATCTTCAATTATTTATGCTATGCTAATGCCTCCAAGCTATAGCTTCATCCTCAGAGCACAGACATGAAAGAGATAACAATATTTCCATCCATTTTTCCACAGGAATGCAAAAAAGTTTCACCAACATGTTACGTAAGGATAATAGTAAATTATAAAATGTTCACTGAATTTTATTAGTGCACCAAGCTAAAGCTAGTGCAGTCTAACATAACAGTGGAACAGTGGTGGAATAGACGCTAGGCTAAACATAACATCATGACTTTTACGCTTTGTTCCTTTTTCCAAAGGTTACAAGGCAAAACAATAATGACAAAATAGCATATTAAGAGGAATCTTGCTGTTGTCTATTAAAAGGGCATACAGGACATGAATGAAAAGTATCAAACATGTTTAGAAACAAGAAACAAGATTAAATGTTCAACTGAATACAACGACCATTTTGACAGTAGTTGTTAGCTGCAGCAAAATTATATTAAAACTTGATCCTTAAGTTAAGACTTTGTGTTATTCTAAATAATACTAGAATAAAATCATCATTTGTTCTACATGTGGTCATCTTTGAACATGGGAAAACATTTGTGCGCATAACCATATGAGCCAGTTCTCATCTTTCATTTTGTCTTCAGTGTGCAAACCATTGCCCCATATAAACGGTCAATGGTTTAATATTTTAGTGCTGGTAAATATTCCAGTCTCCAGTTTTAACTCCAGTCATTATAAAATTAACTACCATGACTTCAAATTCTGTCAACATACACAACGTATGAGGAATTTTATTGTTGAGGTGACAAAACCCCTGGCAGCCCAGTTTTTATATTTTGTACACCTTTCTTTGTATTATTTAAATTATTTTCAAGCAGTGTGAGTATAGTGTCATTATAATCATTTGTGATAATGATTTAAATTAATTTGGATAGATGACAACCACAGTCTGAGAACCACTGCTGCTTAAGAATACAGTAAGTCATAATAATAACTAGCACTGAATGCTTTTGTTTTAGACATACAGAGGTGTGATATGACATGCCATGCTGTGCTATTGCACAAACTACTTCCAGTTTCATAATAATCAAAATGCTCACAAGCAGATATTATTCCACAGTAAAATAATCACTTATGAATGTGACTTTTTTCCAAATCCACAATGAAACTCAAATGATACAATCTGTTAAGCAGCAACATTCAATCAGCTCTCACCACTAATCCCAGACTCAATTTGCATTATGATTGTTAGAGTGTGTCTTAACATGCTAAGAAAATTTTCTAATACCAGTTGTGGTTGAAATAACATGTACAGATGAAATCATGCATCTAATTGTATCTAATTTTAAGGTAAAGAAAACATTGTTAGACCTTTAATTACATATATTTATGTCCATGTGTTAATAAACAATATTCATATGCATCAGTGTTCTCTGATGCAGTTAGCATCAGAATTTTACACAGAAAACATCATCATGTCCTGGGATAATAATGACCAATGGCTACCAGCCCTGTAATGCTCCCTTTTATTGTGACATTTGTTGATGTATGGTTCATACAGGGACATATACACTGCATGATAATAGTGTGCTTGAAGGGAAGACAATTGAACAGATGGTTTCTTTATACTGAGGGATATGTTTTAACCTCAGTAAAGTCGACCAAAGCTAAAGAGGAGTACACCAAGCTGCTGCTGTGGAAACAGAGCAGTAGTCAAAACAGATACAAAAAAAAAACAAACCTCATAAACAGAATATGATTAGTGCAAAAATTAATTAAAGGAGATGAAAAGTTTATACTTTCTTGTCCAGTGAATTTTGACTTCATTTGGACTGAATTTCAATGAAGACCTTGAAGAACTTATTATCTTTGTTAATAGCCAATTACCAGCTACCCACTTCAGTGCTGTTTCTTTGAGTGGTGTGACTATGATAAATAACAAGAATAATAAAGAAAGATGAGTCATGCTTAGTTTAAAGTTTGGTTCAGTTATACTGAATTAATTAATTACATACATACAACACGTTAGTAACCTGCAAGTGAAATGACATCTGATCAATCTGCAAATCCATATGAGTCAACTAATAAGACGATAAATTGGACATGTTTCCTAGCAAACCAATACTATACAAATAACAGGCAGTGGTTTTCAATAGAGACTGCACATAGACATGGTTTAGCAATGTACAAACACTTACTGTAAATAATGAATGTTGTTCAATTTTCATTCTATAAAATTAAAGCGCGTTGTAGCCATCATGTCTAGTAGTGTTGCTTCCTGCTCTTATGAACTGTTTGTGTATTTGGAAAATTCCAGGCGTGAGCCTCAGCTGACAGAGAAGACCACATTGTAAATCAACACATTTTATATAGTCGCTCACTACACTCAAGGGTTGAATGTAAACCTGGCTGTCGTTGAGAAGAGAGGAGATGTGATATTGTTGACACATTGGGATAATGGAGATTATTTTTTTAGCCAGTTGTTTGAATGTCAGATTTGGACTTTTGAAAAGGTACTTTTGAAATGGTTGGACACAGGCCCCCCAGTCTAATGGCTGACAAATGTAGGGGACTGCTCATTCCAAAACTGCACAGTCTTACCACCAGCAGTTCTGGCAGGGGAAATTAGTCCGTTAGGTGTGATGATGGCACAAATGATAACTTTATGTTGCAAACTTAAATGCCAAAATGATGAAACTAACATTTGTACTATTATTAAGTATTATTAAGGCTCATGTTTGTGGATTATTATGAAGACTTTCTTTTGTTTTGTTAAAGCAAGAGTAAATGTACCATACCATTTTAACATATGTAAACATTTGTTTACCTGTTTCTTGTTATTAATACTGTTTTCCCAAACTGAAGGCAAATTTTCCTCATGATAATTTGTGCTTTTAGTCTAATGCTGTGTCATGGATGTGAACAGCTGGTTGTTCCTTGTTGGGTTGATAATTAGTCAGTAGCATAAAGAAGAGTTACTGCACATGGCCCTTCTACATATTCCCTATTTCTGCTGCTCACAGACTGTTTCTCATGGGAGTGCTGGCTTTCAACAGACTCAAACCCCTCTCACTGCAGGGATTTTCATCAGCTCTATTCCTGATTCCGCTTCTTCATCAGCTCTTTTTCTTCCATATAACATCACTGATTCTGAGAGATGTAGATGTGGGAATAGTTACCCACTGAGGTGCTGACATCACTGTTGCAGATGGCAGAATGTGGATTTGTGCACTATACTAATAAGACCAGGTGTTCCACCACAAGAGACACTGCATTTTAAATGGGCCTGCAAATGACATGCAAACCCATTTACCTGTTAAGTGCACATAAGGTAGGCAGCAAGCCCAGAATCTTGAAGGTTTTTAATATTCACGCATTTATGAAAGTATTTTCCAAACATAAACAGCCACCAATTCCTGACTTGTTGAATAATTGTTCAGCGAATAAAGCAATGACAAGGACTAGAGAGCAAACTGTGACAAATACATTTTCCTCAGGGGCAGCACACTCTATCTACATAATGAATAAGGGCAACAGTCCTCCTGATTTATAAGCAGAGTTAATGGTGGACTGATTTTCACTGCTGTACGTATCATATAATATAAATAGAACAACCTGCTGCAGTTTCAGTGTCTGCTGACCGTGTCAATATTACGTATGTCATCCATCAATGCAGCGTCAGTAAATTGTCAGAGTTGTTTCTGCATGTTTAACTCTCGAATGAGTCCGTGTCCATCTTTTGGAGCTTTACCCACTGAACTCCATTCCACAACATATGTCTGTGTTTTGTCTGATAATGGATGTCTCCCACCGTGCTTGCTAGAAGTCCACTGCAGTTATTTTTTTGTCACAGTTTAAATGTCAGACCAATCTCCCACATTATTACTTACCACTTTCACCTGCTATAAAACTGATAAAATATAATACTATTACAGCCACTTACCTGTACCATAGACCTGACAACTGAAGGTACTGCAAAGCATTTAAAGTGCTTCATGATGCTGCATGCAAACATTACAATGGTCATTAAGGAAATAAAAAAATAATAAATTTAAGTGATTAATTCTTAACACTACTATGGTAGATATTATTGAATGTTTCAGTATTGACATGGCCTTGGCCTTGTCAAACAACCTAGACTAAAAATAATCTTTAGTGTAGAATGCCCATTGACAATGTACATTTATCCAACTGAAAAATGAGAACTGACACCTCTAAGAGGTCAGACTGATACTTTCTACTACACAGCCCTCTTTCCTTGGTATATTCATATTTAGAGAAATCTACTGTGTTCAGATAAAGCAAAATCTTACCAGGGATTTCTTATAGTCTGGAATGTCTGCTCTTTATACTGATTGTTTCTTTTTGTTGTTGCACCATTGTCATGACAAACTATATTTTGATCACTGCTGTGTAAAAAGTAATTTTGTTTTAACAAATGTATTAGAAAGAACTAGAATTTAATGAAAACAGCAATTAAAACCTAAGCACCATAGCTTAATTATATTATGAGCCAACACTTCGATAATTCATTTTGTTGCTCTGTATTAGTTCAGTAGCAGGTGCCATCACAGTGGATGATAAAAACTGCATCAGTTAGTTTCTGCTAAAAGGTGTTTAGCAAGGCAGCACCTTCCCCTCTCTGAAAGAAATTTGCACATGCCAGAGTGGTTAAGCTATCTTTAAATAACAAATTTAATCATATGCAGAATGTATTATATCAACTGTAACATAATTATAAACAATACAAATGATAGATAGTTAAAATGGTAGGTAGGCTTAAAGAACATGCTGTTTTTTACACAGGCATTATCTCCTAACTTTCTCTGAGAACTTTCCAAGGATAAAAAGGTATCTTAATGTTTAGGCATTTTGTCTGCATATATGTATATCTGTATGTATCTTTGGAGTAAAATACTTGCAGTTTTGCACAATTTCCATTGTGGTTCCTCGGCAGCAACCACTTCTAATGATCCATATAGAGTTTAGAAAATGCATGTTCCAGTCATCTTACCACACAACACAGAAACACAAATAAAACTGATTGATGTTTTTGTTCAGCAACTGTGTGTGCACCCATTAATACAGTATAGCAGCTCATAGAGTGGACATGGAATAACATTTTTCACTTGGGTGTACAATGTGCTCCTAATGCAGTCTCCTGTGGAGCATATTTTATGCATGACAAGAATACTAAAACCGTGTTAGAAAAACCCTCTCTCAAATCAAGAATATTAATTGAGAAGTCCACCTAAAAATATTTTTTACCTGTCTTTGTGGTTATCCTAGCTCTAAGGAGTCTCTGAGGCTGTTTCTCTACATTGTACTGTACTAGGCTACATTCCCTAGTCTGGAACTGATCCATTCCACAAAATGCTGACAAATGTCCCTAATAATCACCACTGGTATGGCCAGAGAGCCTATTATGTTGCTATCACTTGTAAACTATAACACTCTTGGCAATTGGGATACTGCCCCAAGATCACAAGAATAGCAAATGTGAATTTCGTTTTGGGGTAGACATCTGCCTTAATTTGCATCACAATTACTCTACAAATTAATTCTTAATTCTCGTTTTGGCATTCCACAGCTCCTGTGTTTGTTCTGAATAATTTGATGCAGAACATTAACAAGGTTCTAATATGAAGTCTGCCTGTGAATAGGGCAAGTCTAATGTTTTGAAGTCAATTGAAATGAGGCTGCGTGTATAAAGGCCAGACTGACTGCTTAATTATTCACAACTTTATCACCTTAATGAAATGAAGGGCTCAGTGCCTCTTCTATACAGTGGTAATAAAATTGCTGAAAAATATATTTTTCTCTTTAGAAACATTTTAGGACTAGTATCAACATAAACACAGTCTAAACTAATCAAAAATAGAAATAGAAATATTGTAAGTAAATGCATATATTAGAACCAGTATAAAATTAAATGTGATCAATAATGATTAAACAGCACTTGATGTATAACATGTGCAGGTCCCTACAATTTGCATACATATCTGCAACCAGAGAAAATCCAGGTGCTCCCTGGACATATGAATGTGCCTAGAATCTTCTCTAATTATTTGAATGTTACCCTGATTTAAGGTTAATGTTATGTATTTTATATAACAGCAAATAATGTACAACTATTTATAAATATATATATATAAAGTTGATAATAAACACTTTCCTCTTTATTCTTTTAATCAAGATTTAAATCTAGATTTAAATAGCAGTCAAAGCTGTGAAAAATGAGAAAAAAGCAATGTTTTAAGAAAGTTCAGTTATTCAGGGACCTCTGTGTGAATGACAACCAAATGATTAAGGATGATTTGCTTTCTTCCTAGACAGAATGACATGTTATTTATGATAAATCTTAGGTACATTGTCTTACATCCCAGTGGAACAGATTTCTACTTTTTTTTTTTACTGACACACGTAAAACATAAAGATGAAACAGAGTGAGATAACCAAAATGAAAGCGTGGTTTGAAGCTCATCTGCAGTCGCAGAACAGAGTGAGCCCAAAACACAAGCAACAGGCTCCTCAAAACAACAAGCAGAAATAGACAATTGGCTCCTCTTCAGAACAATCCCTTAATGACAGACTGGCTGATTTATTGCTGCTTTCATTCTCAACAACCTTCTTTGGGACGTGGCCCATTGTGCAAATAAATGCAGTTCAGTTGATAGGCTATTTATTATATAAATGTGATGACCAGCCAAGTCCTCATGCAGAACAGTCACAGCAGCAGACTGACTGGCTGACTGCAGATGCTCCTCTAATTCATTTAAAGGGAAAACCTGCTGAGTGTAAGCTTTCTGCTCTACACATTACAAAGGTGTCCAATTGGAAACATTTCAGAAGTTGTTTATCGATGGAAGCCAACCAAGAGCAAGTACAGACAAATGACAAGAATGTAAATTTCTTATATTAATGTCTCTGAAGATTCTCAGTCATCCTGGTGAAGTTGTCTGGAAGTTGAGTCATGACAACCGGACTTCTTACATTATTACGTAAGATATTTGTCTTAAAAGAAGGAACAGGGTTATGGGTGGCAGATATAGATGGTTTCCTTTAGATATCATTTTGATGACGTAGTCACTGGTATACTGAAAACCCTGCAAATCAGTGAAGTTTATTAAATAACCTGAACAAGGTATCTATACCCTGAAGATTATATATACCTGCAGGCTAGAGAGGAAATTCAGTAGCTGATAAACAAATTAAAGTCAACAGAGGAACATCTACTACAACTACATAATGTTTTTTTTTTCAGTTGTGTAGGATTATAGGCTTTCTTACTTTCTCTCTACACATCTTCAGCTAAATCATTCATTTGGAGCAAATGTTGTACAAAGAAGAGACAAATGCACTTTAACTTCAAGCTATAATACAAAATAAATAAACAAAAGAAACAGAAAGAAATCGCCCTTACTGTGGAAACTGTACAAAAATTAGAAAAAACATCCCAGTGACACATACTACATACAGTATATGTCCTCATAATTACTTTACTGCAACTTTTGCAACTTATTACTACAAAAAGCATATTAAGATGTGGCCTTGCAGTGTTGTGGGATTCAACTTTGTTACCTACAATAGTTCAGTCTATATTTCTGAAGAGAGAAGACAAGTCACTGTATTTCCCAGTGAAAGTAACTTGGCTTTTGTGAGCAGATGCCTGACTCCCCTGCTTTCACATGCATAATACATCTTAGCCCCATCTTTCATTCCCTTGTCTAAATAGGAGACTTGCCCTCATGACATACAGAGCAGCATGGAAACAGGCAGAGCTGGCAGCCTTGGCAGTAGACACCTTGGTCCCGTCTAACATCTGCCTGAACTCTGATCCTGTCAACTTCACTAAGTCTCTCAGGTGGGGGATATAATATATCTGGAACCTGACACCCACTGTTGTTAGTCAACAATAGGATAACTAAAATCTGACATGGACGCAGTTGTTAAAAACAATAATACTGGCCAAATCATAATAATGATAATTATCTTTTTAACAAAGCTGTGGGACTTTGCACAAGACAGATCACGGTAACCTATTAAAATATCATGTTATGCTGACAGTGGAGTAGCGCATAGCGTTATACTTATGAAACAACTCAACCTAAGCATTGAGCTATTAAGGATGCGCTGTCCTTAATTAAATGAAGACATAAACTCTTTAGATGGGTCGATAAGAAGGAGCTGCCTGATGTCATCTCCAGCAGATTGAAAAGCATTTAAGGCAAAGTACTGGTGACTACTCAGATGGTTGTGGACAGTGATTTGGTCCCATCAGCATTTAGCTGCACTAGCCCCAGCAATATGGCTGATTTAGGGAAAGGAAGAGCGATTGCTGATGCACAACAATCAGGTATGTATTCCTCTCGTATTTTCCTTTTTTGTCAAATGTCAACACAATTATATCTCATTAAAAATACACTTGTGACATGTTAGGTTTTAGTATAGTGTGTGACTCACTGGGTTTCTGGGTATATGTATTTATCATCATGAGATAAATAAGAAACTGCTCTATCACTGTTCCTCTGTCACTGTGTATATAAATCAACACAGCTATGGTTACCACAGGGATTCATTTATGCTATTTAAAACAGTTCTACAGTAAGTACATGTATGACATTTAGAATTATTGTGATCACTGTGAAGTGTTACTTAACCTGCCAGTGAAGAAAACAAGAGTCTACAGTTGTGATAACAGCCTGTGAGAGCTGTATTTGGCTGTTAAATGCTTACAGTGACTATAGGTTTAATGTTTTTAATGTTCATCATCTTACCAGCTAGCTCTTGTTAATTACCTTAGCTAAACTGTTGCTGTTGCTGTGGCTGGTGGATCATTAACCAAAGTATTAGATAAATTAAAACTTTGACCTGATGTTGATGCTATATGTTCACCAAAGTGATTATAATTAATCCCCAGAGGGATATGAATGTCTTCTCTGTAAGCTCTAATCCATCCTAGAGTTGTTAAGAAATTGCACTAAAAGTCAACATCTCTCTACAGCTCTAGAGGTAAAGTCACAGGATCACCAAAATCAGTAGAATTTTCAGGAATGTCTGTACAAAATTTCATGGCACTCCATTCAGTAGCTGTTGAGATATTCAGACTGGAGCAGGGTAGTAGATCAATTGATGGTCTGACCTGGAGCCATGACACTACTGTGGCTAAAAAATGCAACAAGGTGATCTGGCAACAGTCGAACAGCATAGACCTCAACATAAAATGAATAAAACATTCAACAACTAAACCAGACATTACATAGAAAATGATATATTGTATTTGAAACACACACAGCTGAAAATGTTAGCATATCATGAGTCAAATACGTTGAGAATGTTTCGGTAAAGTCAGGACAGACATCTCATCAGTGATATTATCAGGATGACAAATAATTGATTTTTATGCCTGTTTATCCATTTACTGGAAACCAGACCTTCTGAGTATCTCTGTCTGACAGTTTTGTGGCCTGTCATGTAGACGGTGTAACAGTGACCCTTTGCAGATATACAGTTGTAACCTAATCTACTAATAGTTCAAGCCACAGTACAAAGCACTGACACCACAGAACCGAATACACCTCAGCATTAATCAAAATGGCACTCTTATCTCATAACAGATAAATGTTTCCAACAGCAAGAAGTCATCATTTTTCTGTCACGGTATGAACACTGTTTTAACTTTTATTTTTTAGGAGTAGATTGAAAAATCACCAGCAATGTTATGTATTATCAACTCACGGGGGGAAACAGGAATAAGGATTCTCAACTCTGTCCAAATTGTTTAATGTCATTCTCTACTGCTATACGTTATCTGCAGTGTTTCCTAACTTGGAATATGTCTCTTGAGCAATTTGAATCTAGTTAATCTCAGTATGAGCTCATAAGTTAGAATTGATAAAAAAAGAAAGAAAAAAAAAGTATTCTCAGACAGTATGGATGGTGTGGAGTGTCGTCAGATCAGCCTGAGTGGTTTTAATAAAACTGAATGGCAGCTCACAATAACACAGATACATTTTCATTTTTCATGGTGCCAGATATGAAATATAGATACACTATATCAGGAAGACTTGGTGTGTTAAAAACCAAGCAATATTCCATCTACATCGGTGTAGTGGCAGATTTAAAAACTATTTCATAAAAAACAGAGTGGAAGGACAGAGCATAGTGATAGAAGGACATTTTAGAGACTGACGTTTTATTCATGAGGCGTGCAGCTTATGCTGTTCCTCTGAGTTAAGAGGAGCACTTAGATTGCGTGGGGCTTTTCGAGTGTAATGCAATGTGGAGTCACAGATTCTTCCCTTGTTCATTTCTTGCAGAATTCAGTCTTACTCTTATCCCTCTCAGTCCTTGGGTTTATGTTTTATGTGTTTGTAGTGACAAACAAATTTTGAACTTCAAATTTTTGCTATCCCAGCCAGTACACGATATCACGTCAAGCAGTATATTAAAATATCAAGTTTAACAGTCAGTCAGTTTTCTTTTTTATAATGCTGCTGTTTAGGGGACCTTTGCCAGTACACTGCCTTTAACTTTGTTTCCTCTACATCCCCCATTTTTAATACATTACTTGAATCCATATAGATAAACATCAGGCACGTTCCTAAGCATACGTGACCTTCTGGGAAGTGTGACAGTGCTGTTACAATATTTATGTGTTCAAGAGTCATGCAAAACCAACTAAACTGCTGGGACTGATGCACAGTGTGAGTGGCCCTAGATTTCATTATTGTTAGGCTCATGGTATTTCATTGGTATAAGTGATGGAGAGTGCCATGGCAATTGTTTGGGGACGTAGTTCCAGTGCAACAACTTCTCACCACTAAGGAATATGTGGTAATATTTTCTGCTCCTGGATCAGGGATGGTACATTGCTACCTTCTCTGCCGGAGCTCAATAATAAGCCTGTCAGCTTGATTTAAAAAGCCTGTGGCAGTATTATGAGAGACACCATCAGATTTACAATAATTCATAAATCTCAAGCAATAAAGGATAAATCAATAGAGGTGTGAGTTTAAACTGTTTTCACTCTCCTTTCTCTTTATGTCATAGCTCAAAGGAGAGACACAATTCAATTGTGGAGGCACTGCTGCACATTGTACAATAAACTTATATTGTTGGCAGTGCAATGAGATACAGTATATCCTCCTTGTGCTTCAATTGGCAGCATATAAAAAATTCAAATTCAAAGTGATTGGAAAAGTGTTGATTATTAAATTAACTGGCTCACAATTGACTGAATTATATTGTAAACAGTGGCAATCACGAATCATTCTCCAGATAAAGGACGCAGTGCAGTACCCTGATGATTTTGCTAGTTTCTTATTCGTCCTCATTTATGCTTATTATTTTAGTATGCAATTCATTTGTACTCACTTAGTGCATATTTTTAACATACCTGATGAGTATAGTTCAGTTCTAAGTTTAATAATTGTACCTTTTCTTTGTAATTGTTCTTTCTGGAACAAATGTATTACAGTAACAGTGTTACATCAGTCTGGTTTTAACCCAGATCACGACATAACAAACTATAGTATTAATGTCTTGATAAGGTTTCACTCAACTGGCTTCATGCCTATGTTACCAGAAAAAACTATAGTGGGTGATAGTGTTGAACCAAGCTGTCCTACCAGCCATGGAGTACCACAGGGGTATATTCTTTGTCCATTATTATATTACATGTGCTATGGTAGGCATACATAACGTCAATTTTTATGCAGATTAATCTGTTGTTTTTCAATTATCACTTTTAAATCATTCAATTTATATGCATTTAGATGCAGATGAAACCAGTTGTGTGGTATTTCCTACGTACTCCACTAACTAATTTTAAATGCTAAATAAAGTCATGCAGATAATGAAATCGAATTTGACAGATAAAGATTTATAGTCAATATTTTGTTTAACTGACACTTCTTATTAGCACTTTGTAGGTCGTCATCTGGCTTTATTTGTTTTGTTTTTCTATGCTGGTTGATTGGTTGTCTGGTTATGAATGTTTTTTGTTGTAAGGTCTCTCTTGAAAAAGATCTCAATAACACTGCCCCATTGAATAAATTTATGCAAATTCAAAAGTGGTCAAAATGATACAGATTTAGAAAATACGTACTCACACCAGTAATGTAATGTGGTTTGTACTTTAAAAATGTTTACAGTCGCCACAGTAAATAAAACTGAACAGATAGTCATTGATGTCCGTCTTACACAGCTGATCAAAGTTCTCACTTCTCACACAAGTTGCAGGGAGTTTAAACCATGGAAGGTTAGCAACGTGTGCTCACATCTGTGTGATCATTATTAAGGCTACATTTAATTACCTGGTAATTGCTAGGAGAGAGAAGCCACATCATAGTTTGTCTGTTGTTTATTTCATGCATCACTTGATTTTTTAATTCCAAAGGTGCCGTAAATACACTTACTCATGCTGATGAACAACCCAGACTGTAGCCAGAGGGAAGAAAGAAAAAACAACTTTCTTAGCTCACACTCTTGGAATCATGATGATGGACACATAACGTATCCAGTTAGCTTAAAACACAGCACTTTCACTGTCACACAACAAAATATGTTCCACATTACCACCTTAAATTGTGGCATAACCTTGCCAATGCCTGGATATTTAAATTCCCTTCAGTAAATCAATTCAAGCCTTTTCAGTGTCGAGCTTTACATTTTTTTGTGTTTTAATACAACAATGCACATCACATTTTTTGAGTTGCATTAGTAATTAAGATACTTTACTCTTAGTACATAACAGGACTGGGCAACAAAATGAAATTTCAATCAAATCAGATTTCAGTTGTGTACTATATCTGTCCTGCAAACATTTTCATAAATCCAGTTTATGCAAGCATGCATTTTTGTAAAAAAAAATGGTACTCAGACAGATTTGCCAGCTGATTAACCCTAACATATTTTGCCTTCATCAGGCAGCTGGCATTGTTAAACAGCAAAAGAACATCAATTATAATTGGCTGCCTGGCAGGCTACCTTGCAAATCATTCCTTCATCGCTTTGCTTGAGGCAGTTGCTGCTAAATATCCATTCTTCTGTTCCCCAACCTCATATGCTTCAGAACAAAACCAAGAATCAACGAAAATGAAAAAAAGTTCCTTCCAAGAGACTGTTAGGTTTTTAGAATTTTTCACTTAAATATCACCCTCAGGCATAAAACACTGAATTACAGTCAACCTAAAAAATTTCAACTTAAAATTGAAATTTCTTTTCAAAATCTTGTAGTGTAATGTGTATCCAACATCACATTTTATTGTAAAAAGAACACTGACAGGAATAAAAATAAATACAAGATACTGGTAAACATAACTAAACTTCACATGAAACAATCAATTTCCATTTTAAAGGACTGGCAAGACACAAGAGGCAGGCAGGAACAGCACACCCTGATCAGCACAACCAAGTGGCTGGCATTGTGTACAGAAACATTTTCGCCAGCAGGACTTAAAGATCCAGAATAACTAGAAGGTGCAGGTTAGCCAACCACATAATGTGGTAGTAGACAAAGTACAGAAGAAGTCAGTTAAGATAGATGTAGCAGTTCAAAGTGGCAGCAACATCAAGAAGGAGAAGTGTGAGAAGCTGGAGAAGTATACCCACTGTTAAGCACTTAGGGTTGTGACTCACAGGAACAACATCAGAACTCTTTGTCCAAAAGAGGTACAGCTAAGATACTGCACAAAACCTTTAAACTCCCAAGAATCTGATAGAGGACGTGAGGCTGAGGAAAGACACATACCACCCACAGACGCACACACACACACCCACAGACACACACACACACACACACACACACAGACACACACACACACACAAAGCACACTTTATTTTGCATGTGTGTGTGTGTGTGTAATTATGTTAAAATAATGAGATGTCTTCATATATTTGTGGAGTGGATTCTCTCTCTAAGTGTGAATAAATTATGATCCACTGTTGATTGGATTTCTGTCAAGAGAATGAACAGGAAATGAAAGCCTTTGTATGGGAATGGGTTACAGTGGAAGAGAAAATTGTATGCTGTGATTAATAGTTTTGTGCAATTTATGCAGCCATTTTCGGTCTTACAAATACAGGAAGTAAACAAGGGAATAGCAGAGACAGCTAATCCCTTGCATCATTCAGTCCTTGGTGTCCGTCTGAAAGGGTCAATGATTGACTCTGATTTAGCCTGTTCCCAGTTCAGAGGAAATGAATAGATGACAATCACAGTCCTGCAATTCTGTCAGCAGGGCTGCCCAGCTATGAATAGATGGTGCACAATGCCTTCTTTATACCAATCCTAAGTTATAATTATATAGTACATGGCATGTTGTTGCAGCATATGCAGACCATATGAGTGTGGTGTAGTGTGTAATATAATAATACAGAAAAAATGTATACTGTGAATATTTGTGATGTATCAAATCATTTTTTCTGTTGCTTGAAAACACAGCATTAAGAGCTCCACTTATGTTTGCTCACCCATTAGGTTTTTTTTTTTTTTGCAACATACACTGTTGCTTACACAATTTGATTAGTTATTTTTTAGTTACAGCTACACTAAGCTACTATATTTGAAATTGTTGAGTCTAAAAACACAACATAACATATTCACTGCAAATATTCACCCACTGAGTTTGTCCAACTGAACATGTAAATACATTTGTTTGTGATCATTCTTAGCTCATCCCTCTCATGTTCTGGAAGCAATATCCACTTACATGGAGGAACTCAAGAAGTCTTGAAGAGTAAGCTCTGCTTTG
Source organism: Ctenopoma multispine (assembly GCA_034779795.1). NCBI lineage: Eukaryota > Metazoa > Chordata > Actinopteri > Anabantiformes > Anabantidae > Ctenopoma > Ctenopoma multispine. The sequence continues at coordinate 13,410,335 of JAUYWH010000013.1, forward strand.
TTGCACTACTTCCAAAAACCTTTCAACCCATCTGATCTCACAGAACATGTTAACCAACCACGCAATGTGTAATATTATCAGGAGGTGTATAAGTGTAGTATTCCACAGTAACTCCTTGTCAGGGGATGCTGTTGGAATAGCAAATAGCTGTGTTCGCTCTTTAAGAGGAAGAATTACATGTCATGAAAGGTAACAAATCCCACCCTCAATGTGCCTGTACTCATGACACATTTGTGCCACATAGCTTCAAAGACAGACTTCCCTTATTCTACATGTTCTCTTTAAGGTATGTATCTGTGAAAACCATCGCATAATAGGAACTCTAAACCATGGCATACAGACTATCAAGTGATAGTGTTTGAAATGATATGTCTATGATCAGGTCAGTGACAGGATGAGACTGTCATCACTCCACTCTGCTCTGTCTAGTCCTTTTTCTACCTGCTCTGTTGAGCTCTACCATCTGGTTTGCTGTGCCTCATTTTTCACTTTTTTTCGAAGTTGTTGAAATTCTCAAACAGGTTAGGAGGGTGAGATTTTAGAAGCAACTATATCTGCACCACTGCCAGTGCTGTTCTGGGAATCACAAGAAGCACTGACTGCTCCTTCCATAGTAAAATAAGTTTTGGAAGTTACACACTGTAGCTTTAAATTTTCTGAAGTCTCGTTGTGTGCAGGAGCAACAGTGAGACCAGTGGGTGGGCTGCTGCCTCAATGCCTAACAGGAGTACTTTGCACTTTGTGAAATAATTGGATTATCATAATGCTTCTAGACTATGATAGCCAAGTGGAAAAGTAGCAGAGCTCAGCTCCAATCAGGTACAATCTCTGCTGGCTGGTCAGGAGGGGCCTCTCCATCTAGTTAGTTGAAAACCCTAACTAGTTAGGTGCAGCTAATGTAAAGATAAATCATTTAAACATGAAAACATTAAAAGAGGGCAATTTCCCCTCTGTATTTTGTGCCAAAGCCACTTTGTCTTGTCATGCAGCATCTTAGCAGAGTGAACAGTTGCTGTCATACAGCCCTTATTATTAGAAGTGTCATCACTTCTGTCTTCAACTGCTTCATCCCTTTTTTATCCTGCTGTGATTTTCACTGAAGATTCTTGTGTTTCAAGTATTCCAATATTTTGATTTTTGGTCCTGCGAGAGATCCTCATGCATACACTAGTGTTGCTCAGACAGTTGCAGACATACATATTTTAATGGGATTAAATTATCCTAAGGTTAGACAAACAAAATGCTTTGTTCTGTGTTATAATTTTACAAATTAACATCACAAACCACCTGGGTGCTTTAGATTTAAGAACTAATAATTCTACACATATGTGGATTTATAACAGTGCAACTAAAAATTAAATTCTCCAAAGTTGCATTCCTCTAATAGAAATTTGCTAAACCACCAGGACAAAGTCAAAATCTGCAACACCTGAAAAAAGAGAAATTTGCTGTTAGAAGGCCACATACAGCCACAAAGTATAGTAACCCTTAAGTCACAAAATTACTTTTATCTGGCAGTACTGGTTGCTGAATGGATTCTCTAAATGTGTTTCTTTCACAAGCTCAGTGATCATCCAAGGCCCTTCCAAGCCTATAATCTTTAGATCTCAAAATATATTTTATACAAGACACAGAGTGAAATACTGCTTTTAGGAGGTTTATAAAATTATTTCCTTGACTTGTTCTGTCTTCTACTCACTTCATTATTACATCATGATTAAAACACTAATGAGAAAAATCTAATGATGAAATAAATTAAAATACATTTATTTTATTGTCTTTTCTAATAATTCTAATATTAATATCTCATTTGTTCTTTCTTGAGGAAGTTGCACCCCAACCAATTTTAAGAGAAGATTTGCTCTTCAATTGCAAGGTGAGTATACAAAAAAGAGAGTATTTTCAAGGTGTAACAAGAAATATTCATAGACCAACCCTAAATGAGGAGAGAAGGAAAAATATTCTTGTTTCTGATACCACTGAGAATCAATCATCTGCACCTGGTTTGTTTTGCCACTTTTTTGATGTTCCTCCTTAGCTTATTTGTGATGTAAGTGATTAGATATTTATTGTGTTTTGTCTTTAATCACTTTTCTTTCTTTCTTTTTTTTTGCTTTGGGGTTGTTTTTGTTGAAACCTTGAGAACAATGTCCAACGGTACTTGAACCTGTCATGATCTATGTCAGGTGCCAGTCACGTGTATCAGCCAATCAGTGATGAGTTTTGTGAACAGTGATACAGGAGACCGGGACCGGGAGTCAAACGCTGGTTTCAAGTTTGGTTAGGATAAATTAGTGCTTGATAAGAAACTGATATTGATCAAAAGTGTAAAATAGGAAAGTGATTCCTTTTTATAGGTGTTTTTTGGCAGTATTTTCACCTAATCTGCCCAAACGGTGTAACCGCTCACTGTTGCTAGCTAGCGTTAGCTGCTCTTAGCATTAGCCGTTTTCACTAACTGGGATAACGAGACTGCGTGGGAACCACGTTTTGCACCGACTTTCTGTGTGAGTATGAGACTATAGGAATTCACATGGATATTTTAGTTTAAAAGAAATTAAGTTTCATTAGTGCTTGTGTCTTTCAGGGTGGTGCTCTATGGATGTTGCCATGCACACTGCTGCTGCTGCAAAGTTCCTCGGGCCTCGGGATGTGCTGACCTTTGAATAAACTGTGAGTACTGACTAATGCTGGCAGAAATTAAACGAACAAATCGCTTACACTGATACTCTCGCCAGTTTCATACAAAATGGAGTTCACATTGTACTGAATCCAGGAAACAGCTACAGTTTATGTGCTTGCTTGTGAGAGTTTACTCGTTTGATTGATGTGGTACAAAGCTGACCTACTCTAAACAATACAGTATTGATAAGTGTTTAATTAATGCCTTCTCTTCGTGGTTTATGGTTGCTGTATACATTACATTAGTTGTTGAGGGCATTGGGTACCAAAGCTGTTAGCTACTTATATAATTTCTTTAACATACTTGCTGCCCTTAACACTTTTGCCTGCCCTGGACTGTATGCTTGTACATTGAACGATGAGATTCATTTTTGTGTTGATTTTTGTGAGCTTAGGGGAATATTTTTCTACTGGCATTACAGCTACTTCACTCTAATATTCATGTCAGTATAGCTACAATCCATATAAGTGTGCACCTTTTAGGGTTCTGTTTATATCTTCACCCTTACCTCAACTATCAAAGAGTGCTAAGCCAGATGATGGTTCACCCACAGGGTAGACAATATAGGACTTAGTTTTCTTCAGTTCTGAAATCCCAGAAAATCCTTTACAACAGCCTTATGTCCAGAGTGAGTGCAACACAAAGTGGGATATGAATGCTAAGATAAGGGTTCCTCTTAGAAGCACTGAATGATACATTCACGTTTTGTTTAGTCAACTTGTTCTTTGCATTGCTGATTTCAGCAAGACCTTCTCATCTCTGCTAGAAGTAAATTATTGACAGCAGACTTCCAAGGTGATTTTATTTAAGGAGGTTATGTTGTAGTTGAGGGTAAACATAATTTTTTCCCTGTTTTCTACAATCTCTGAATTATGTTCAAATACAACTGTTCTGCAGGGATGTAGGCTGTGCGTTTAATAGCCTTGGGCACCAAATGCAGAGTTATAATAATTGCTGGGTTATATGCAGTATTGTTGTGTGTTCCAGAGTGTGTGACGTGTGCTAAGGATTACTGAAAATAGCAGTAGGTATAGTTCTTTATTGATTTTTATTTCCTTATTTCTCATAAACATAGGAGCATTTTGCCACCAGATATTGGATTTGGGGAATGTCAAAGGAAAACATACAACTTATTGTTTTTGATTTCTCGTGTCGCTGGTTCTTATTTCTAATTTGTCTTTTAGAACTGAATCTGATGCATTACTTTATCACTGTTGCTGTGTTTCAACTGAACTACAAAGTTGCTAAAGGGCAGACAGCAAACAGACATTTTTTTCATCCTTTTACCTGTTCACCCAGCCAAAAGAACTTTTTTTCTTAAAGCCTTGGAGAGCAGCATATCCAATTCATAAGGGTCACTGCCCTTGCATTTCAGAACAGAACAGGAATATCACAGCCTTTTTGCCCTCTGTTTGGCCTGCTGTGTTTGTGCAATTTTCCTCCCATTTTGTCCTCTGTTTGTCACCCTTATCTCCTTTGGTCAGGCCACTGCTTACAGTCCACCCTCTAGGGAAGCCTACATTTGACCTAAACTGTGAACATACCGAGAGACCTGCAGAGATTGTCGAGACCCTGAAGCCACAGCCTACTGCTTGACTTTGCCAAAGACTCTGACTACTATTCAGATGTCACACATTGTAATACTAGTGTATATTAAGAACAAAAGTGATATTAATATTTAGCTAAATCCCCAGCACACCATGAATCCTATTTATAAAACAACATACATCCAAAGTGAACTTTGTTAATATATTGAAGCCTGATCATTATCTGTTGACTGATGAGAATACGAGAAGGCACCAACCTCATTCCCTACCATTGCCTGAATTCAGTGATGAGTCGCACATCAGTTCTACATGAACATCTTTGGGGTTGACATTAGATTTCTCTGGGACTCTTATTTGTATGCAAATGGAATACTGTAAATGTTTTAAACTAAAGCATTTAAGCTGCATGGAGATTAATGACAGCTTGGCAGGGCATAGGCTGGCGAATTAGTATTCCCTTTTTTCGGGGCTCTGTCCAGCTCCTGTCTGCCACAGAGATGATAGGTCCAACTCTGCAGACAGGGACATCCCTGAAAATGTGACACCAGCATCTCGGCATTAACTGCTAATGCATAACAAAGGGTTAGTTTGGACTGATGTCTGCGTTGTATATTAATCAGTCAGTGGAACACTTAGTAGCATATGCAGATGTCATAAAGGGTTGGGTGATATTAAGTAAATGCTTAAATACCAACCAAACTGTGTTAAGTTGGTTTTATAAGATACCCTTTTATTTAGTCTGTTATTTTTGGTGTAGTGCACATATCCAGCAACCTCTTCCATTTGTCTGTATTGGAAGACTTGTTTTTGTGCAACATGATAAAAGTTTAAGAGTCTTACAGAGTCCTTTCATGGGCTAGTCGGTCTCTTGAAGACTTTTGTCGATATTTAACCAGTAACCCTGTATTATAACTCTGTTTAGAGTGTATCTTGTAGCATAGTATAGCCTGAAATTATGTGAAATAGTAACTCCTAAATGTTTTTTGTTTTGTCTTCACTTAAATTAGTATGTGCTAGAACAGGGGTGCCCAATACGTCGATCGCAAAGGTAGTGCTGCAGGCTATTGAATAAATATCACATGTCTGTTGATTGACGGCCAGTCTGTAATCTCCTCTAACGCATGCAAGCTACTGCAAAACTAAAGCGAACTAAGTGAAACGTTGTGTTTGATTTAGTCTCATCAAAATTAGCTTTAACATTGTTTCTACTGAACTCATGACGAAGATCATTTTGAAGCCTGCTTGAGGCTGGTTACTGTGCAACCCTGGTTAACTTTATTCAGTGCAAGTGATCAGAGTATGGCAATATAGAGAGTGTCACACAGTGCAAACAAGCATTAAACAAATGTTTATTTTTTGCCATTAAGTTTTTAAATACTGAAATTATTTCACAATTAATCTATTAATATATAAATGACCAAATATACAAATTCATTTGCAGAAAACATAATTATTTCACTATTTAATTATTTTTTCATGGTCTGTGTTTATTGAGGGTTTTGCATTGTAATATGGTAATATTATATAATATAATATAATATAATAAATGTATTAAATTGTATTATGTATTAAATTGTATTATGTCATATTAAAGTATAAAGTTGTATGAAGTATACTCAAAGTGTGTGCGCGCGTGTGTGTAGGTATGTAGGTAGGTAGGTCATTTTGACTTGGTCATTTGAAAAGTAGCTCACAAGCCCAAAAATTGTGGACACCCCTGTGCTAGGATAATCAAGTTCTGAAAGCCAGTGTGAATATTACATTAACCTCAGACAGAGTCCTTGATTCTTATTTAAAAAGCTATTATGTCCTCAATAAAAGTTTTCATCTTACAAATTCAATTGATTGTATGATATATAACATGTTTCAGACAATTCAAATCAAAATGCTGATCATGCTAGTCATATGTTGATCATCAGCCAAATGCCTCTCTTTGTGAGCTACTCACCTAGACCTTATGCTTAAAATTTACTATATATAGATATTAAGGTTCCAGGGACCCTTGAAGACCCTTAAATTGCAATGTTGTCTCTGAATATGGTTGGAAAGTGCCATTAATCAAATGTAATTAGTGATGTCCAATATTATCGCCCTACCGACATTATCGGCAGATATTGTCAGTAAAATGTAATATCAGTATCAGTTTTTAGTCTTTTAATGACACAACTTTTACATACCATACACATATTATATGTCAAACTCTTCAGCTACTTCTCTCTCTCAAAATGTCAAAATATGACAAATCTGAGGTATAGTTTTTGAGAAATTTTTTTTTGTTTGGCACACCTTACTATAATGTTTAAAGTTTAAGTATGCATGGTGAGATATGTGATGTTAGTTACCTAAATTATTTAGTTTTTTTTTTTTATGAGGGGGGATCCTACATATATTGGTATCTGTTTATATTGGTATTGGAAATTAAGAGGTAGACAATATCAGTATATCGGATATTGGTAAAAAAGCCAATATCAAACATCCCTAGAAGTAACCTATACCATCATTGGATAAGCAGAGAAGAATTTTGTAATACAGTGTAGTGCTACATGTGTGTATTTTACACATACCATCCAATGGTGCCTTGTCCATGTCAATGCAGTGGGTTCAGACTGAACTTAGTCTCTAGTGAGTGGAGCCCTATTATATGATCTACTGACTGGACCGACTGAATGTCTAGATGATGTCTTGGCACTGGAACAGTTCTTGCCATTACCACTAAAAGACTCAGACACTGAATGACAGAGAGGAGATGACACAGTGGGATTATAGTGAGTACAGTGCTTATATACTGTGACCAGTAAAAACACACTTCAGTTTGTCACAGTGTCATAATCCTGAATGTATTACCTTGATCCTCAAACTTGGTAGTTGATGTTGAGACTGCAAAAGTGGTTGGGAATGTAAAGATGCTATATGGAGCTTTGTCATATAAAATCTATAAACTTGAAAGTTTGGTGGATAGAAAATACTAACTTACATTCTGAAAACATTGATTTGCTAATATTAGTCCAACAGAAGTACAATTCTGTCTTGTTTGGGCCTTTCTAATAAAGACTTTAAGTCAGTAGAAAAAGGGTGAAACAATAGTAATTACAATGTATATGCCTTGACTAGGCAAACACTTCACCTCAGAACAGTATGTTCCAAGAACTGACTGAATGGCTGTGGACTCCTCTGGAAGAAAACTGCCCTGTAGCTGAACTTGCTCATCAAACAGTCCAAAGAAAGCAATATTTTGTAAATGAGCTTTACTCCTCAAACAATTTAGTCTGTTTTCTTTTCACTGAGGATCTTAATAACCTCCTGCTTGAGACAGGTGCTGTGCAAATTGCTTCCCCTATGTGATTAATGAGGAAAGCTCTGTTAATTTTAAACAGAAGCCTGTGTGATTAAAAGTAGGATATTAAATTTATGCATGGTAATTATTTAGAAAAACAACAAACATTCAGAAGGAGAAGAGTATTTTTTTCTTTATTGTGAGCTGTAAGCATCATCAGGTGTGCATAAAGCAACTTTTGACTGATCAGCCGCAGCTAATTGACTCAACTGACAGATCTCTAGTGACAGCACAGAGGCCTGCCTTTGACATAGAACACAGTCAGAATTTAATACACAGATAAATATGCTAGCCTATTACAACAATATAATGTAAAACAAAAGAGATGTCTTTTGTATTAACGTCAAAAGAAGAAAAGAATTAACGTCAGTATAGAAAAATATTGAGTTTAAATGTAAATGCAGTGTCTTGAATTAAAAAAAATACTATTATGCTGTGACAATGTTCAGTATGTTTAAGGCAGGGCTATTCAATTACCTATTAAGTTAGGCTAGATTTTCAAATCTAGAAAGTTACATGGGCTGGAAATTTTAACAACTAAAATTTCCTAAATTTATACTAAACAAAATGGTGCACAGTATCACCAACAATATCTTTGGCTTTAGAAAAAAATAAATGTTTTGGTCACATTCAAGTTAATCTACGGGATAATAAATAATAATGGTCAATACTGTCAAATCTACAACTGTGCAAACCCATTGCAAAAGAAAACTACTGAGGTTGTGCACTGATGATATGTATGCAACAGTTAACAACTGTTATAGCTGTTACACGTCTCTTGCCTTTCACCAGCCAACCCTGTCTTCTAAAAATTACAGAGAATGTAATTGTTACATTGTACTGAAACATATTTTTGTTAAAGAATAACATGATACATTTATTAATGCAAAGCGATTAGGCGAGGTGGTTATTTAATGCGTGAGTATTTTGATGCCTGCGACCTGTGGTTGCACATCCTGTTCTGATGTTCACGTGACACTAGAAGTCGCTAAATTATGTCATCATCTAATTTGCATAATTGAAATTTAGAACTACAAATTAGCTTTCTTCTGCCGATTCTTGTTTTTTATGACGCTCCTTCTTTATCTGGGCTTGGGACCAGCAAAAGTGATCCAAAAAAAACACTCTGATCAAGTTACTTAGGTTTAGTTTAAGTTTTTTTAATATTTATTATATTATTAACAATATAATATTACATATTATTTAATTACCCCCAATCTCCTGTCTTTTTCCATTATATCGGTCTAATGAAGTGAACCTAGTCTAGTTTCTCCTGTTGCAGGATTCAACCGCAGGATTTTTTCCTCTCCTCTCCCCTTCCAATTTAATTAAATTATAATCAATAGATGATCTATCAATGATGGTTTTCAAGTTTCTTTAGCTACTTCCGTGTTGGAGCTCACTTTCATTCTTTAGTAGTTCACTGTGAAATACTTAAAATATGAGTGGGAGAAAGAGGTTTGAATTCAAGTGGGGTGATTCAAAGACTTGCAGATTCTGTAAGTGTGAAATACGTGCACATCATGTCAATCTTGTACAACACGCCTGCAGTGATAAATATCAAAGAAACACAGCACTGTTTTCATCAATTAATTACCTGCAGTTTGTTAAATGGAACTTCTTTACTTTTGTTGTCACAAGAGCGGTACATGAAGGTGCTGTACTGAAATCATGCTGTATGTAGGATGACGTTTTTTTAATTTTTATGGCACGTTAAGTGAATTATTACAGGGAAATGTGTAGTCTTGTTTCAGTGAAGAGAGAATCACTGCCTCCAATAAAACAGTAAATCTTTTCTATTTAATTTGTCATTGTGTGGGAAAAACACTACTCATAAGGTATATTAGGTTGCATGTGTTGTTTTTTACTTCACATTTTTTCACAAGAGCTGAGTCACTTAATTGGGGATTGTTTCCATAAACCTGGTTGGTTATTCCTGTCTTGCGATCTGGAAACACTCACATGTACAACAGTATGAAATCAAAGCAGTTGAAGTAGTATTATTAGTATTAATATGCTATATATCAGTAAGAAATCAATTCTGGTTTGAGAAGCTCACTGGTTAAGAAGTAGTAAGTAGTTTCTTAAATCAACAATCGTAAAACCTACACTGACTGTTGGAGTAGACGTGACACAAATCTGTCTCCAGTGTCAACATCAAGCTTTTTATATGTCTGATCATTTACCCTGTGCTTTTCTTACTATGCATTAAGTACATTACACTCCCTTGTGCTTTGTCCAAGGACACACTGAAATGTAGCCAGGAGGAACCAGGAAGCAAACCAAAAACAATGTCATTTTAAGGCTATTAAAAAGCGCATGAACAGAAAATAATAATAATTTTAAGTCTTTTGCTTTTTATTCCAAATAAACTTTGTCTGCATTACATTATTGTCATTAAGTTTTGATGTAGACAAAACTTGTATCTATGCCTCCTGTTTTGGAAAATTGTATGCAGAGGATAATATGAGTAGAAATTTCCAACAAATGTCTGTGTACTGTAGGTCCAAGGATGTACCGCATTTGTATTCTTCCATTATATTTCAGGAGTTGAGGTTATGTCTCCCATCAAGTAGCTGTCACCCCCTGCTGTCCTCAGTGCCTCAGTTTCTGCAGTAACAAGAGGGCAGACTCTGTCCATTACCCCTTTTTTGTGTGTGTGTCTGTGCTCAAATGTGAGGGATTTGTAAATGCTCCCATCCTTCTTTGGCAGGGGTTTTATCTCACAGACACAAGCCGTCGGCACAGTCTGTTTCTGGTCATACCAGTGTTCACCCCAGCACAGCAGTGGCCAGCTGTATTTATTTTCTCTCAGTATTGCTGTTTTGACATTGTTACGTGGGCCAGGAAAACCTTTAGTCTTTTTCCCTCAAGTCTATTACATGTACCATAAACATATAATAAACATTTATTAAAACATAATGTAAAACTCAACAGTGCCCACTCTCTTGTAAATGAGGACCACTGTACCAATGAAAATATTGCATTATTTTTAGGGATGCTCCCACCAGGTTTTTTGCTGCTGATTCCGATACAAATTACTAATGAGTGCCGATCACAGATACCAATCACATGGGTTGGCTGTAATTTTTTCAATTTTTTATAGGTAGAAGACTGGTGTTACGTGTGGTATTATATTATAATACTCCAGAATGAGACCTGGCAGAGTTTAATGGCATATTTATGTTTATTACTTTTAACTACTATGTATCTAAATGTCCCACTGATGATTGTTGACTGCTAATTACACTGATTATTTCTGGCTTTGTCCTTCTTTCTGATTGTATGACAACGGAACAAGCATGCATTGGATGTTCTCTGGATCTATAGTGCTTAGGAAAAAGAAACTACTACTAATTTACCTGTAGTTTATTCATTGTGTTGAAGCATTTTAAAGAGCTTAAGCAAGATGCAAACTTTACATCACTCTCACAGATGGTATAAAAGTTCCACACGGCAGACATGTTTGTTTTTAGTTCGCCACCACGCGTGTTGGAATGGGACACTACACTGCACACAGAGCATCTTCAGGCTGCAAAATATGAGCTACAGATGATCAGCTTTTGTGATCGTCAATGCAAAGCATTGATCAGAATACGCAGATCACGTACTTTTTCACGGAAATCTGCCAATAATAATCGGTGGCCAATCGATCGGGTAATTGCTGCAAAAGTGGTTAAATCTATCAAATCCAAATCCATCACCAGTGTTACAACCTTGGCTCATTTGGAAGTTGTGATATAAAATAACAACCGAGACCGTACAGGTTGTAAACAGTATCAAGCTGCCATCTATTAGTTAATTTTTAAAATAAAATGGTCTCAAAGGGAACAAGACAATTGCACAATTATATAACCAGATACAAACAAAAAGCATCCCATAAAGCCTAGTGTCACAAAGAAACTGTCCTCAGTTTCAAAGCAAAGGTATTAGTATGTACAAAGACAAGGTATATATATGTGTGAGTGTTTATGTAAGTATGTCTAAATCCTATCTGAGTCTACAATTAACAAAGTTTCACAAGAACATTTTCATTCATCACAGTTACAAAAGTCAGAGGACCAGCCAGCACCCAGACAAAGAAACAGTCTGGTGCAGAGGTGTGCTCTTCAAAGTACAACTGCCCCAAATGCAGTGAAGTGAATTGAATTGGTAATTTGAATTGAAGTAGGGATTTTAACCAAGTTCCAATGAGGAGTCCTGGACCTTCATTGAAGGATCATTTTTCAGCCAGACCAACTGGAAAGCAGAGGTGGCATATGGAGGTGGAGTCTGAAGGGGGAGTGGACCAAGGTAGAAGCTGGGAAGATCAACCAACTGGGAGCAGGCTCTGGCACAGCCAACTTTGCATATCAGACTGAGGACAAAGAAACACTGAAAGAGTACAATTAGGCCTGGGGCCGTAACAACAAGTCTGTATGTTTAGTGTATGTGTTCAATAAAGACATAAAAAAATGATGACCGTTTGTACCTTATCAGCTTAGAAATATTTTTTCTAAGAAGATAACCTGTGACTTTGGTGAAGATTAACATTTTATAACCAAGTTATGCAGAAAACCAGCAACTATGTTAACTTACTTTTTCAATATACATATATTTATACTTTATAGCATTTGGGCATTCCAAATATAAAGTATAAGGATAAGTGTATAAAACATTTTTTTGGTGCAGTGAAAGCATATCCCAACGAATAAAAGACAAAGCTCTTCAGAATGTCATCAAAACCTTCAGGGTCCTTAAGGGAATGCTGTTGTGATCATAAGCTGTCAAAAACATGAGTTAAAGTTAATGTTTTAATGGAAATACTCCTCAAAAATTCAGTCAACCCAGGTAAATCATCTCCATTATGCTCAAGGCATCAAACAACCTACTTACAATGAGCTGCAACAGACCAATGACCCTCCCTTAAACAAGGATTGTCACTCTCTGACCGTTTCTGAGAAGTATTTAGGCTAATAAGGTGTTTTGTTTCATATGACACCATCAGATACACCTTGGTTATTGACTTTAGGTGAAAAGACATTGGAAAGGTGCTTTGATAGACAGCAGTTTTCAGTATGCTGATTCTTAGCGCAGTGTTTTGTTTGTCTATTAATTTCCTTTTTGTGCATATGCTATTAAGCACATGCTGTGTGGTCTGAAGAAACTGCTGGGTAGCAGCCACATTAAATCAAATAAAACTCAGCAGAGCAGGAAAACCACTGTGCACCATATCCCAACTGTATATCATGTAATCACTTTCAAATTGCATTTAGGATCACTGGCAGTTACAGATGAAACCAAAAACTCATCATCATTATTCTCACAATCATGATCACAGTTGTCTTTGTTGTCACTATCATCATTTGTGAGTACATAGATGCCAAAATAAAACAAATAATTATACTCAATATTAGACTGGTATCATTTACAGATTTCTGAAGACATACCAATCTCTCATAAGTGAATAGCTATAATATGAGCTTAAATTTTTTTACTTGGTTTTTGCTGTTGAATCCACGCCTACCACAGTGAATAAGTAAAGGGTAGGGGTGTAACGATTAGTATTTTTAAGAAATCTTAAATGATAAAACACATGACAAGAAAAATAGCCAAGTCTCTTGTTACGACCGGGCTCGCAAGGGTGCGAGAAGCAACATCAAACAAACCAGGTGTTAAGGGTTCAAAAATTATATTTATTGTGGTGATCGAGATCACTTAGCAGAACAACAAAAATAAACGTAAGCTAACCAGTGGGAGCAAAGATGTGGGCCGGTGGGTGCTTCTAAAAACAAACTTTCACAAGCTATAAAGTTTTCAGACTTTCACAAGCTATAAAGACAATAACAGCAAACTGAAAGAGGACTCTTATAAACAGAGCTAAACACGTCTGTGATATACTAAAAGAAACAAAAGAAATACAACAGTGAGTGGCACCTCACGCTTAATGACTTTCACAAGCTATCCCTAGGCCCAAGAATCCAGTTTCAAAACAACAGTTCACACAAGCACAGATAATCACAGAGGCAAGGGTGAGCTTTTAACATGGAATCACAATCGCACCGTCAAGTGGTCTCAACCGTGCTTATAAACTTTGGGCGAACTGGAGGCCTGGGTGGAGCAACGGGTGAAGCACCAGTCCAATTGCACAGCGGAGAGTGTGAAGGGGTCTCCGGCACCAATCCCAGGCAGGCATCTGCACAAGTAGATTTGCATATGCAACACAGGAGCAGGAACGTGAGAGAGAAGATGGAGCAAAGACAACAACAAGGGCCATCTCTTCAGCTCGTTTTTCCCCAGGGAGCATGAGCCTTTATCTTCTTATTGAGTTTCTGTGTGACCTTCTAACTGAACTCCTTTCCACAAACTGAACATAATGTTTTTCTTGATCTTATTATCTTTAGTGCAAATTTTAATTGCAACCATAATTGAAGTAGTACTCACTAAATACTAGTGTAAGCAGCCAAGGAGGGAGAAAAAAAAAAATTATGGTTGGGGAAAAAAAATACTAATGCGAGATCCAACTCCTCAAAGCCAAGCGCACATCCTCCTTCCTCACACTCTTTAAGTGTTTCTCACTTACATATAGACCGTGTTTACTGCCAAACACTGATATAATGTATTTCTATTTGAGACAAAGTTCAAAATGGATGATGAGTGAATAAATGGCTCCCACAGTTGAATGCGACCATATTTGTCATCTCTATGGTGACCGGGAAGTATTTTTACAATCAAAACATTTGAGATCTTTTTGCTGGATCCTGCAATGGTTTAGCAGGATCTCACAAAAGTATATATATATTTTTTTCCATCTTTTTTTCTTTTTTTTTTTTTCCGGCTTGTCAGTAACACAGATGACACATGACAGTTTAGCTGTGCTATCATCATTCACAGCCAGTATTTTTTTTATTTTATTTTTTCAATCCTTCAACCATTAATTATTTTTCCCATTTTGTCCCATCCTGGACTCCGTACAAGTGCAGACAGACAATTTTTACAGAGATGCTTACAACTCCGGAGCCCAGACTATTATATGGTCATATTGTTTTTCAAAATATAAGCATGTCTGCATCTTCTGTCAGTGTTGACTATGTCTACTGCACTCTATTCAAAAAACCTTGTTTGAAACATCTCTGGTTAATGGAAGTCTAACATAACACACATAACGCGTGGAAGTCTAACATAACACAAACTGTAGCGTTTATCCTTCAGGTTTAATGAACTTGTATATCAAGTGAGGGGCCCGTTTGCGTTCAAAATCAGCTGCGACTATATTTAAAGTGTGCATTTGATAAGACATGTATGGTAAATGTGTTGAAATGACTGAGAGAAGTTGTGCTAATGTAAGCTGCAGTGTACAACAATGTATCCCAGCAATGCTTACATTTAATTCACGTATTCTCTGTCACTTTGTTGCCGTTTGTTTCCCCCAGTACCCAAAATACTGCCATGCAATCAATTTCACCATGTGTCTGCAGCTCTGGTTCTATTATGTACTGATATCCTGAGGCAGCTTTTCACCTCAACAACAGGTTTTAAAATTTTGAGATTGTGAGTATGGCACGATATCTCATCATGAGCACAACTGTTAACCTATTTATGCCTCTAGAATTATAGGGTTTATTAGCAAAGGCTAATCAGGACCAGAAGTTGTTCCACTCATTAGCTAGGTTTGGACTCACAACCTGCATGGAGAGCAAAATACTAAACCTGATTTTATGGTTTTTGGAACAGAGCAGAGTCAGGAGAATACTTCAGATTTAGATTTTACATTTGATTCAAGCAACCTGTTCTTGAGCCTATGCTGTGCCTTTGCTGTGAATGAATTTACACTCATTGTTCAGTTTATTAGATTAAACTAGATCTAATACAACAGGTTAAACTGTTTATACATTTTAAAACAGGTTGAAGTATAGAATAATAATAATATACATTCAACATGTGCATTAGACCTCAAGGATAAATACTACAGTATGTATTATGTTAGGCTTCCATTGATAAGAGATGTCCCAAACAAGGTTTTTGGCCCCAGTCAAACTCCTTTATATTAATATTATTAAAGACTCTGATCTGATATTCATATTATGTTTATCAACCTAAAGTTTTCTTATGTATAAAAACAGTAAATGACTTTAGCTTTAGCTATGAGTCTGTTGTCTCTTTACTTCACTTTGGGTCTATTTTAAGTTTGTGTCTTTAGTTAAGACCAGTAGTACACTCGTTGAAGTATACTTTACATAATTTTAATACATTTCTGGCTTAAAACTATTAAGTTATGGGCGGCAGGTAGAGCAGGGTGGGAGAAATGCTTTGAGAAGAACCAAGCTGTTTCTGCAGACAAACTTTATATGTTTACACCGTCGCCTGATAAAATGAGCCAATAGACATATTAATGACAGCAGCTGTCCTGAGATCAGTTATTCTGATACTGAAGTTGTGATTAAAACTCCTCTCTGCTGGTGTCACTGTCCACTGTTTTAACAAACACAGAGGAAAATATTTGTTTAAAGGTTTTAGAATTAAGAATAGACAGTTTGAAGGTTATATTATGTCAGTGCCATTTCAGCAAATATTGTATTTGATTGATCTTCATAAAGACAGTAGGCATTGTAATAAATACTAATAATAAGAAAAATCATCATCTTAACTGGGTGAAAAAAATAAGATTTATATTTTACCCAGAGTCGTACAGTCTATATTTTACAAGTACACTACTTTACACCACAGTAAGAAGTAAAAAGGCTGTTCGTGTTGTTAAGTTTGTATAGGAACAGTAGCTTCAGTGGCATGCAGCCAGTACCGTTTCTTGCGCTATGCAAACTATGCAGAGGCATAGGTCCCCATGACCACTAATGGGCCCCCAATCTACCACTTTAGTCTCAAAATATTTTAGTAAAGTTAAATGTAATTCAAATATCTCTCAGATTATATTTGCTTTGTAATGTTGAAAGAACTTTTATAAACCACTGGGATGTGTCTTTGATATCAGTGCAGAAACAACTGCACCAGAGAATTAACTTTGATTTGCTCTATACCAGACATGATTAATTATAAGCATTGTCTTTGATAGCTCAACTATTATGGAAATGCTATGGGAGGTGGGAGTCCTGGGTTCACAACCAGCCTTGACCATAGTCTAATCACTTTTTAAATTTTTTTATTTTTGATCATTCCTGTGTGGCTTCATTGACATTTAAAAATGACAATTATAATAAAATTGTTTTTAAAACATTTGTACAACCTTTGCTGTAAAAATCTTTGATTTGCAGGTACCATTCTAAAGTTTATCTCGAAAACATTTTTTCAATAGCAACTGGACTTGTTTTAGTTCCTTGACTATGTTTCACCCTTCCATTCCAGAGGACTTTCTTAAGTCTGACTGACTGGTAGGAGTAGCAGTTTTATAAACCTGTTGCTATTGAAAAACCTTCTTCGAGATAAACATGACCTGGATGACTGAGAACCTTCATGGATTCTAAAGTTTGTAAGTTTCTGCACCTGTATGGTCATAGAGAGGATTTTTTTCCCTTGATTATTTTCTATAGTCTATTGCCTGGTTTAGATTTAGATTTTTTTCTTTGTTGTTGTTTTTAATTTCAGTTTTGAGAGCCTACTGTGATCGATTGCCACAGATCATTGAAAAGTTTAAATTCCTTATATCAATTAAAAACGGGCCCCCAAAATAATCTTGCATAGGGCCTCCAAAGAGCCAGAAACAGTCATGCATGCAGCAAACATGTTTCCTTTGTAGGATTGCACACAAAGTACGTTGCTGGTGAGTGCACACTGTCCAAAACAATCAGTGTCTTCATACTTGTGAGCTGGTCTTATCTTTGTTGTGGACAGTCTGCTGTAACATGAGGACTTCTTTAAAAGAAGAAAGAAAACCAAAGCCGAACATAGTTTTGTGGTAAAATACATTACAGCCCATGGGCTGAGTTTTATTTGCCTTGTTACAGTATGTACAGAGCTGTGAAATATTTGCTTCCTTGCTGATACAGATAATCAAACCAATTTTAATGTTTCACAAATATAACTTAAGTGAATACAAAATACTGTTTTTAAAAGCTGTTAAAACTTGCCAGATCCTATATGAAAAAGTAATTAAACCTGAGGGTTTAGGGGCAATAATGGTCTTTCGCATCACTGTGGAGGAATTATGGCCTACTCTTCTTTGCATAATTATTTTAATTTATCCACATTGGAGGGTTTTATGAGCATGAATAGCCTATTTAAGGTCATGCCACAGCACCTCAATCAATCAGATTTAAGACTTTGACTAAGCCACTCCAAAACCCTCATTTTGTTGTTTTAAGCCATTCAGAGGTGGACTTGCTGGTGTGTTTCAGATCATTGCCTTGCTGCAGAACCTAAGTGTGCTTGTGCCTGAGATCACAAACTGATGGCCGGACATTCTCCTGCATGATTTTCTGTAGAGTACAGAACTTGTGGTTCCATCAATTATGGTACATTATCCAGGTCCTGAAGCTGCAAAACAGTATCAGACAATTACACTACCACCACCATGTTAGACTGTTGGTATGATGTTCTTTTTATGAAATGTTGTTAGTTTTACACCTGATGTAACAGAATGTAAACTTTCCAAAAAGTTAAACTTTTGTCTAATCAGTCCACAGAATATTTCCCCTAAAGTCTTGGGGTGTTGTGAGATGTTCATTTGTCTCCTTTTGGTCAGCAGTGGCATTCACCTAAAATCTCTCCCTTTTTCTTAGCAAGATTGCTTTCAAAAATCTGCAACCTTAAAGTACATATTTATGGCTTTGCCAGACATATATCTCAAAAATGAGCTGGCATTTTTGTTGGGGGAAAAAATCAATCCGAGAGAAGAGGCAGAAATGTCAACAAAGCAGCTCTATTTATCAGTTCATGCGTATTTTAAACTGCACTGACATTTCCTTGTCAGACTTTAAGATGCACAGAAACACCAGTCATTTGATTCAGCTGTTTGCTCTACTCATTTTGAGGGTCTGACATGTCTGTAAACACCAAAGACATAGCTGGCTTAAATTCTAGTGATCACAACTATAAAGACTTAATACAAACCATGGGGGGCAGTGGCAAAATGAGACAGAATTGTCACTGAAGGAAACGGGCTTTGATTAAATACACAATCACATCGCCGAAGCGAAGGAGGGTGTATGCAACTATGTTGCTAAAATTACATATGGGCTGAACAAAAAAAAAAAGATTAAAAAAGATATTCTCTATATTGTTTTCAAAACATGGTTTCCATAAACAGGCCCTTAAAATTATGAAGGCCCTTGTAGTTTATTTATGCCAGTGCTTTGAAATAATGCACTCGATGAATATAAGAACAATGGTACACTGTGATGAATATAGAGGAGATAAGCAGGGAAGGCAAGATCAAAGATTAATTTTTTCCAAAGCCCATGAGTAGTCACCTGAAGATGTCAAGTATGTAAAATCCATGGAAAGCTTTGCCTCTGTAACAGTTGATGCTCATCTATCTATGGTGTTGTGCAACATGCAACCTCAGGGAAGTGAGATGCTGAGGTGGGAGTGATCCAGAATTTTAAATCTAAATGTCATTGTCATTTTTTCCAACTTGTCTAGTAGAGGGGGTTATGTGCAGACCTCTGATTAAGTGAAAAGCATTTGTACTATATTAGTACTATATGCATTATGTTATGAACATGTGCTGTTATTACGCAATATGCGAAGTGGCTCATTAATACTTCTCTCCTTTTCGATTTTTCCTATTCGATTATTTGAAAAGGCATTGAAGTGTGGCTTAACTAAATATTCCTGAATGCGCTGCTTATTTCTCAGACTGCACTGTTAACTGAATCTGACTTTCTCAAAAATGAAGCATTATTAAAATATGTTAATTCATAGTATGCAGACTTTGGCGTGACTGTAACCTTTCTAACCCTGTGGCAGAATATGACACAACAGAGAAACATTATTAGTGATGCACAATAAATGATGACAATATCTATATAGTTATCTGTCCTATATTAAATAAAAATCTATACTGTATGTCTACCTCTGAAGGTCTTGAGAAGGTCTGCTCTGTGTGGGATAAATTAATATCCTGTCTTATGTAGTTAGGCACTTGTATCATTTGGCGGTGATTATTCCTACTTTTATTTTTCTCATTTATGGGTCATCTCTTGAGGAATGTCTGTCATGTAACATTAGGTAACCTGTTATTTTATATAGGAAATTCTGATGGGACAATACATCATGTATATTCAATAGGTAGCCATGTAAATCATATTTGTGAGTGAAGATAAGGAGTTAATAGACTTACATCACATACTTTCACACATTGTAGTAAAAAAAGTATTGAATACATTTACAGTTATTTAAGTTTACAACACAGGCATGCACAGCTTCAGAACAAGAAGAGATGATTGGTGGTGAGGAGGTGTTTGATGAAGCTTCTGAAAGTGGCTAAGCGGATACTTAATGCTGTAATCTGGTTTCATCCACATACATGTTACAACATTTGTAACGCGATTTTACTTTACCTAGCCCTTAATGTAAGTTAAAAAACATTTTTATAAAAGACTAAATATAGTGCCTGAATTTAATGATAAGACATAAAATGTCCGGAAATGCCTGAACACTTCACTCTTTTGTATGGTTTTCTTTTTGGCTTACAGACCTTGGGTGCCAAATATCAGGTCTGCAGTTGGAACCTTCTCACCTCCTCTGTGTGTGTGAGAGTGTGTGGAATTTTTGTATTTTTCTCTTTCTTTATTTGTTGTTCAGATTCTCTCTTTTCCAAGGGTTCTTAAGATATATTTGAAGGATCTAATATAGTGAAACCAACCTAAAAAGTTCTAGGCATGCAGCAGCTTAAAAGTGGCCTTCAGCTTCTTTTTACTATATCTAAATGATCTGAGCTGAAAATACTGTATGTACATATCTCCGTTGGCACAGTTTTTTAAAGTGATACTGAGCTCAGTGAATGTGAGAGAAACCTTGCTCCGTTAATTAAATTAAGTAATTTGTTAAGTATAAGTACAGCTTAAGAATGAAAATGTCCTTGGTATTAAGAGAGGCATGAAAAATTACTCTAGCAATCTACCAATGAGGGTACCAAATGTGCCTAAATGGGATAGCAACCTTAAGAGTGCTCGGCAGGACACCTAATAAACTAAACTGCTGTGTCTGAAACTTGTTTGTGAGTTAGCCTGCAGGTTTAACAAGGATAGCAAACTCAGAATGTAAAACGGTGCTGTATCATACAATCATATGTGTCTTCGTAGTAGTAGTAAGTAGTTATTGGATAGAACTTATGTAACATTAAGAAAAAGTCCAATATTAGTCTCACAGAACAAACAAAAAGGGTGGGTTCTTTTCATGCTGAGCCATCCTGAACCACATTGCTAATGTACATGAGCCATATGATATGGATGTCAGTTTCCTTCTCTGCATGCGCAGGACTCCAGAGCATACTGTCAAAAAACAAAGGAAAACTTTGAAAACACATCAGATCTGAATTGGAAAAAAAAAACTCATACTGGATATCCATACTGCTATGGGATGGGTAATGTGTTAGAAACAAAAAGATGTCACATCATTTGACAAAAATGAAAAATATCAACCTACATAGGGCTTAATTTGAAGTCACCAAGAAATTTAAACTGAAAAACTGATGCTCCTGGCTAGTCAAATTTGCTGAAATGTCATTGCAACAACTCAAAATAGTGGTAGTTTGTATGGACCCCACATGCTTATATGCATGCCTGACAACATCGGGGCATGCTCCTTATGAGTTGATGGATGGCGTCCTGGGGTATCTCCTCCTCTGCTCGCTGAGCTCCCATTTAGTCTAAGGCACATCCTGGCTGAACAATGTTGAAGGCAGCATAACTCTCATCGCGGCTTCTCCAGACCCTTTCGCCTCTGTCACATGAGCTCAGAGTGAACCTTCTCTAATCTGTGAAAAGCACAGGGGGCCAGCGTTGTACCTGCCAATTCGCTTGTTCTCTGGCAAATGCCAGTCTAGCTCCACAGTGCCAGGCAGTGAGCATAGGGCCCACTAGAGCGGGGCTATTCAATTACCTATTGAGTTGGGCCAGATTTTAAAATCTAGAAAGTTAGCTAGGCAAGCCATTTTCAGTGACAGATAAGCAGAAACAAACTCAAATAAACAAAAATAAATGTCTCCAAATTCATACTAAACAAAATAGTGCACGATATCACCAACAATATTTTTGTTTTTAGAAATAAATAAATATTTTGGACACATTTAATTAAAAGGCACAGGATAAAAAATAACGATTAGTTCTGTCAAATCTAGTGTGCAAACCCGTAACAAAAGAAAACAACTAAACCAACTGCGCACTGTTGATATGTAAGCAAAAGATAACATAACTGTCTTAGCTGCTACACGTCTCTTGCCTTTCACCAGCCAACCCTGTCTCCTAAAAATTATGTTTGTATACAACTAAACTACAATCCCATTTATGTTTTTCCAGAAAACATAATTGTTACGTTTCTGGAACATATTTTTGTGAATGAATGACATGATACTGTTATTAACGCAAATCAATTTGCAAGGAGGTAGTTGGTGTGGATGGAGGGTGTTTACTGTGCAGGACTGACATGCTGGAGACCCCAGTTGAAAGCCTTTCTGAGGTTGGGTTTAGAAAAGAAATTTACTGAGGTTAGGAATATATAAAAGATTGTGTATTGGTTTCATTTTTAATGCAGACATTGTGTTTGTAAACTGCATTTTAGTTGTATGAATTGTAATTTTTAGGAGACTGTATTGCACAAGCATAAGTTAAGCTGAACATAATCAGCACTAAAATTGTTACTTTCCCAATAAGAGGAAAGTCTGTGCAGAAACTTTGGTGTTTTCTCCGCACATTATAATCTTTGAATACAGCAACACACTCACTGTAAATTAAACACATTTGTCGGTGCAGGTTAAATCGATGTTTTTTGTCCTCTATTTTACACTGGTAAAATGATGCCCACTATTTGGTCCACTATTTGAATATCCTTGCACTAGAAGATGTCGGGCCCTCAGGCAACCCTCGTGTGTTTCTAAGGGTTTGGTCATAGACATTCACGCTAGTGGCCTGCTGGAGGTCAATTTGTAGGGCTCTGGTAGTACCCATCCTTTTCCTCTTTTCACAAAGGAGCAGGTACTGTTCCTACTGATGGGTTAAGGACCTTTGACGGCCCTGTCCAGTTCCCTTAGAGCAGGGGTCGGCAACCTTCAGCATTAGAAGAGCCATTTGGGTCTGTTTCCCACCATTTAAAATTCATCAGGAGCCGCAAAACCAAAATGGAAAAAATCAAAAAATGATCATTATGTAATTTGGTCGTAAATACGTTCCGTAAGAAAACTTATTTTTGATGCAGTTTAATTGTATGTGAACGTAATTTTTAGGAGACTGAGGACAGCAGACTCCATATATCTGCATCATCTATTTGCTCAATATCACATCTTTTGATTCTTCGTTGATTTGAGTTCGCTGGAGCCAAATTAATGCTTCGTCAGCAGTGAAAGCAAATTAATTGGTCCATGAACTATTAAGTGTTCCATTTTCATCAGAAACTTTGGATTAATACATTAGCTTAAAGTTTAACTTCAAGCTCACCTGCTGAGCGGCGGCAGGTGACACACAGGTGACACCACTACAGAGCTTCTTCTTTTAACATTGTAGTTGCATGTATGATGTTATTAATCAGTGCTTATTCTATGATATGATTATGATGATTATGTTATGATTGTATTATGTATGTTGTTCTACAGATACGAATATGTTGTATTGTACTGCATTGACTAAGGCCTAAAGCCTAATGCCTGACTCACCATGAATTGACAGAATGCTCCGGACTTTGGCCGACAATAGCCAACGTGTCTGTTTATTATGGACCATTGGTCTTTTGATTATTTGTATAATGTTATTTTGTGGCATATATAATGGATTGATAGCTTGCGCAAAACAGCTGTTCTCTTGTACTGGCCAGAAGAGCTTTGTTACCTAATGAGCCGAATATCGCCGAAAAGAGCCGAATCTCCGCTGTCAGAAAAAGATTCTTTTAATATCACGCAAACGGTGAAAGAGTTACTATGATTTAAAAGCGCGGAAGAGACCTGTCGGCAGTGACAGGTTCAGTTTGAAAGGGTAAATAAAAAAATAATAATTACTTAAATTGCCATTTCTACACCTTTATTCAAAGCCAACGGGCGGGAGCTGCAGCAGATTAACGAATGCTCCGGAGCCGCCCTAGAGTAACTGTCTGTCTCCTGGAATCTCCTTCACGTTCTTGAGACTGTGCTCGGAGACATAGCAAACCTTCTGGCAATGGCATGTATTGATCCTGATCCGCCATCCTGGTGGATCTGGACTGCCTGTGCAACCTCTGTATGGTCCAGGTATTGCTTCATGATACCAGCAGTGACACTGACCCTAGTCAAATACAAAACTACTGAAAAGCAGTCAAAAAAAAAAAGACGAGGAGGGAAAAAGTGTCTGTGGCCTCCACCTGCAAAACCATCCTGTTTTCGGGGTTGTCTCATTGTTGCCCCTTTAGTGCACCTGTTCTTAATTTCATTAACACCAAAACAGCTGATACTGATTAACAACCCCCTCTGCTACTTAACTGACCAGATCAATATCCCAGAAGTTTAACTCTGATTACTATGATTCAAAATTGTAAAAAGAAATTTGAGCAGTGTAGATCCAAGAAGTACCTCAAACCAGTTATTACCATACCGTGAAGTTTTGATACCGTTACATCCCTACTTGTCATGCAAAACACTTTTCTGTTTAATAATACACACATATAACATAAGCCTTTATATAGAACTCTGTGGTCATTTATAATTTAGCACTCCTTGTGCTAAAATGGAAAGAAACTAAATCATGGTATTCAAGAAAAGCTGCTTTCTATAAGCAACCTGGTTACTTAAGTGCATGAAAAAGTTGTCAAAAGGACAAAAAAAATGATCAAAAATGCGCTTTATTTTGTTTTCACTTAAAAATGTTGCTGCCTGCATGCTGCAATCATCGATGAAAAATGTTCAGTAATGTTTTTTTATTTATTTTAATAAATATTATATAGCAGTGTACTTTATATTGTGATATAATGTTGAGGCTGCTACTTAGTAGTTGAATTAACGTCTGTTATTAGAATGGCTTAGAATGGTGCTTATTTCTGCTAACAGCTTGATTTTATTTAAACGAATGTTCAATGAATAACCCACTTTACGGTGTAAAATGGCAGATGTTAAAGAACACTGTTAACATTTCACTAATATCTGAAACTCCATAATGTAGTCTGATTCCACCTGCAACTCCCTGGCAGCTGTTTTCATCTCATGCAGGCAGTTGGCAGTGCTCATGTGATTCTGATCAACAGTAGTTGTTTTGCTTGGAGCAGCTGGTACAGAAATGAAACTGTGCAGATCCTTAATTCAGAGCAGATGGAATTTAAATAGATGTGCCATGGACTGCACAAGGTCACACTGAAAGACTCAAGTGGAGTGTTTGCCTCATTCAATTATGTGACTCCTGAGTCTCACAACAACCAGGTGAGACTCTTATAATTGTGTTTCTGTCTACTGCAACAACTGCAAAACTGCCAATGTGTTATTAGAAAGTAGAAGTGATTACATAATTGTGATTATTTATGACAGTCCCTCCTCACTGACAAATTTTGATTGGAAAAACCAAGTGAATATTATGAGAGGCTTTCATTGCAAAGCTTTGTAGTCTTATTTATGATTTGTAATTTGTATTTGCAAATAATATGAACTGATGTGTGATATGTCTTTAGATGTAAAGCTTAAATGAGGTTGATGATTGAAGAAATGTTTCATTATAAATATAATGGCTGAAAAGCCATGAGGCCAATTAAATGTGAGTTTTAATTGCAGACAATTCTGTTGGACTCTGAAAGACAACAGTTAGATGACTATTCAAAATAGTTATTTAAGTCACTTCCCATAGATTTTTTATTTGCAGTAAAAAGCAGCAAAGTGTGGCATACTTTTCTATTAATTTTAGTGGCTCGCTGAAGGTCTGATTATCCCAAGAATTTATTATTTACCAGAAGCTACAGTAGCTAAGAAAAAGACACGTGAGATTTTTGAAAGCCTCAATAACAGTACATTTATAATATGTCCTACACAAATGATAAGATCTAAATATGAGTACTAGGACTGCGACCTGTGGTTGCACATCCTGTTCGGATGTTCACGTGACAATAGAAGTCGCTAAATATTATCGGATAATTTGTATAATTGAAAATGTGTAATGGGGAAAAGCATCGTGGGAGAGAGAAAAACTAGTAAAAGAACAAACAAACACCCTCTCTCTCTCTCTCTCTCTCTCTCTCTCTCTCTCTCTCTCTCTCTCTCTCTCTCTCTCT
>JAUYWH010000013.1:13436364-13448974 GCA_034779795.1 Ctenopoma multispine
ATGTAACTACAAATTACCCTTTTTCTGTCGATTCTTGTGTTTTTTATGTCATAATTCCAACTCTCCTCTTTCATCTGGGCTTGGGACCAGCAAGAAAACGCTCTGGCAAAGTTAGTTAGGTTTAGTTTTATTTTAATTTTTTGTATTTATTATTATTATTTTAGTTTACCTTTCGTCTGGTTTAATTTTTAATATTATGGTTCACTTTAGAGACTGCGGCGGCGTACTTGATGTACGATTCATGTGCAGTCTTAACGCGGAAGACTGAATACCTCCTGCTCTGACAGCAGCAGGGACTGTTCGTCTGTGAGTGCTTTGAGACAGGGGAAGAGCACACAGAAGCACCCGCTGCATGTTGAGCACAGGGGTCTGAAAACTCACTAAGTATAGCAATTAAGTCGCTAGGTTGGCAACACTGCGCAGACATTCTTCTTCGTCAGTGGGACTGTGTGCAGTCTTGACAAACAATAACAAATGATACTGCCCCCAGATATTCATGTAGTATATTGCAGTTACAAAAACCAAAGTGGTTTCCTGTGACTGGAGCCTCTTTTGAAGGTTCTGTTCAGGACGTGTCCACAATAGAAAATCTGTGTTGATGATTTTTTTGTATCGTTGTCGCTCTAATGAGTACATCATGCTCATGATTTTTCAAATGTAATGAAAATGCAAAAATAATATCCTTTTTTTTTTAATATTCATAAATAAAACTAGTCCTGTAAATGTGAGTCCTGTATATTTTGTTTAGTTTGAGTCATTTGTTCTGTCATCAGTTGTGTATGTTTTGTCCTAGGAGTTTTATTCGTCCCAGCTGACTTTTTACAGTCAGGCACCTTGTGTTGCTTTCAAAGCTCAATAATACTGTATCAAAATGTATTTCACTGCTGCACATTTCATCTGACCTTATTCTGAGCTTAATAATAATAAACACTGTCTTGCTTCTCCAAACATTTCCTACCCATAAATCTAATTAGAACAAACATTCACCATCACCAAATTTATGCACCAACCCTAGAGCTAGCTGCTGCATTGTAAATGCAAAGAGATATCTGGACTGCTAATGGGAAAGGTTAGAGAGCTGAGGTCAGCAGCTTTGGTTGATCTCAACTCTACTCTGTGCTATAAAATGTTCATAGGAAACTGAAGCCTTTAGGGACTGTCACAAAGTACTCAGAACAGTGGTCACCAAGTGATTGCCCTCATTGCATAGTTAAGAACAAGGGCCTTGGGGATGCTTCTGCTGTGTATGCAAAAAAAAACTAGTAAAGTCGTTATATCAGGCAAGTCATTCAAAGCAGACACATTAAATTTAAAGACTACTGGTTTTGACATTACAATCATACTTTAATTTTTACTGCAGTCTGATCAATAATATAACCACATATTCATCAAGCACTAGTTATTTTTTTTCTACATAGCAATTCAGGTCTCAGCTTTTAGTGACAAGTTGACAGAATAGCTTGTAGAGTACAAAACAAAGACTAGCACAGCTATTGTAAGTTGTTAAATAGTTCACCAATAGTTAATTAAGAGTACATGTACTGAGTGGATAATTGTAAAATAATAAAATACAATATGAAATATATAGAAGCGCACAGATCAGTTTTACTTATATGTAATGCACTATAAATCATAATGTATTCAGCTTTGAGGTCGCAGAATTATTTGTAAAAATTCATTCTTTTGAAATATTCACTCATGCATGTTTAGTATTTTTCTTATTGCTGTTGACAACATTCTCTTGACTCAGTGTACTATTTCCATCTATTCACCTTTAGAAGGTCTAAATGATTTTGACACTAATACAGAAACGAGCAGAATTGAAATGCCCTCTAGATATCCATCTGTATAACTGGCCATGAAGAGAAGCTCAGGCAGTAGCTATTCTAGTAATTATAGACACATAAAAATGATCAGTCAATACACGGCATTACACTCAGTTGGCACAGCATTATGTAGAAGGGTCAAAGGGAAGAAGAAAAAACATCACTACTCTCATACCACCAATCAGAATGAAGGGGGGGAAATGGGACACATTGTTTTGTGCTTACCAAAGAATGTACATGCTATTTTGGACAGGAAATCAATCATCAAAACAGTAACACATCTATAAAATGTGTTGAATGGCTATACACAGCAACAGATGGCACATGGCACTGATCATTGAATCAATGATGCACATAAGACATTAGTAGTTGTGCTGTTCAGCAATAGTTGTACTGTAAATGTGTAACAGTTTTCATGTTAAACTAAATTAATGTCATCAGTATTTTATTGTATATCTGTTTTAATGATGCTCTGATCATGCTTATTTTCAGATAGTTTGAGCATTGCTTTGGTAGCTTAATAAATTTAATTAAACAGGCATGATAGAATCTGGCATAGACCCTAATGGCCAAATCATTCATTCAGAAATGAGCTAATTAAGGAGGGTCAAGGCATAGTATTTGCTAAAACTATAAAATTGTGGATATCTGTCATGAATCTTGTGAGCTTTATTACAGTATCAGACAGGGAGATGGTGCAGCTGTTGTTGGTTTATACTGTTCAGATGGTTTTGCACAATTGTGATATACATTTTGTCATGTAGACACAGTTGGTGCCTCAGATGCCTACATCTGAAATGTATAGATAAAAAAATGGTTAATAAAAATAATGCTTTTACTGGATTATGGCTGTTCAATAAAATATACTGCTATATATACTGTATTGTTTGTATGTATTCACATTGTTGTTTCATATCATGCACTTATATCATTTGGATGAACCTTTGCATTCTTCCACACAACGTGAATGTGGGCAGGAAACAGACAAAGATTTCTCTAACATCAACACAGGTTCAATTAAACATACAGGGTCAAAACTACACATACCCCCACTCAGATTCTTTAATCAGTGATGTTGAAAGCTCCAAAATGTAACACGGAGCCAGTTCTAAAAAACTAGATTCCAAGATTATTAGTTGATAATTCTACATAATTGCAAGTTACCAAGATGGCGGCACGCATGGGTGCAGCGGCTCGGAGCTCTATGTGTTTGCATGTGTATTTCACATTTTTATGTTTATTTGCATACTTGTCTGCAGTTTTATGTCAGGCAGAATATGTTTCCACTAGATCAGAACTGGCGAAAAATCTGATTTATGTACAATATGCTAATTTCTGGGGATTACCAGGAGGCTGACAACATCCCACTGGACATTGCTAGACCACCAGACTCACAGTGGATTGTATACTGGCCCAGAAGGTGACGGAGACAAAGGAACAGAAGCAGAAGTGGGAATGCAGAGCTACAGCCTAGGCTTAGGAAGCGAATCAACTAAACCTGCAATCCTAAGCATTTTTCTCACCAACACCAGATCTATAACAGAATGGATGAACTGTAGCTGCTCATCACTTCCAATTATTTCATTTGAACAATCATGATCGCCTCCGAAATGTGGCTACATCCACTCATCCCCAACACTGCAATACAGCTAGCAGGCCACACCAGCTACCGGCAAGACAGGAGTATGGAGTTGGGTAAGAGCAGCAGTCCACATCCACAATGCACTGCTGCTCCGATCTGGAAGCCCTCTTTGTGGTATATAGACCTTTTTATTTACCTCAAGAGTTGATTGTTGTAGTCACTGTTATGGCTGTTTACATGCCACCCCAATGCTAATGCTAGAGTGGCTCACGGACAATTACTAGCCATAGTAAACAAACAGCTGAGAGCCCAACCTAATGGAGCCCACATTATTGCAGGGGATTTTAATCATGGAGGACTAAAAACAGTGCTTCCCAGCTTCTATCAGTATGTGAACTGTGCAACAAGGGGAGAGAATACCCTGCATGATGTCTACTGCAACATCAAGCATGCATACAAGGCTGGTTCTCTCTTTGTTTCTCTCCCCCACCTAGGCCAGTCAGACCATCTCTGCTCTCGTTATCAGCATACACCCCTCTCAAAAAATCTAAGCAAACTATAAAAACTATTACATGGCCTGAGGGGGTAACATCCCAAGTCTGGGACTGCTTCAGTAACTAACTGCTAACTGAAACTTAATCAACCGGGAAGACCTAGAGGAATATACATAGACTGTGTTGTGTTATATCGAGTATTGCACGTACAATGTCACACTCAAGAACAGCATCCGTAGGTTCCCTAGTAAAAAAAATGGATGATAAGTGAGGTCACAAAGACCAGTACAGTGCCACCAGAGCTAAACTAAAGAGAGGCATTAAGGAAGAAAAAAAGGCCTACAAGATCAAGATTAAGCACCACTTAACACAATGACTCGCGGAGGGTGTGGCAATAGCGGCAGCAGTTAACAAACTACTAGGACAGACCTCATGGCACTGCTCCCACTGATAGCTCACTGACTGAGGAACTTTTCCAGATTGAAGATAAACAGGACTTTCACCACAGTGCATCCGCCTCCACTATACAACTTGCCCTTCAAGACCTCTTCCATCTTCCATCCCACTTCGACCTATATCAGTTCACCTATAGGGCCAACAGATCGGCTGAGGACGCCATAGCCACCACAGTGCACACAGTGCTGAGTCATCTAGAACGCCAGAAGAGCCATGTGAGGATGCTCTTTGTTGACTTCAGCTCAGCATTTAATACAACTATCTCAGATATTGTGGTTGATAAACTGCTGAACTTAGGCCTTTCCCCCTCTATTTGGACTTGGATTAAACAGTTTCTTACAGACCGCCCACAGAGAGTAAAATCTGGCCCTCACATCTTCAGGATTGTGTGCTGCTCTCCTCTTCTCTCTGTACACCTACAACTACTCTCCAGCTCACTGGTCCAACTCATGAACTCTTAATTTGCGCAACCATCGTCGGGCTGATGCTGCTCCATAATTCCACACTTGACTAAAGTTTTTGAAGAAAGGAAAAAGCCCTCTGGAGGAAAGTTTTATGGTCGAATAATACAAAGATTAAGTTGTTTGACAATACTGACCAAAGGTATGTTTGGAGAGGTAAAGGTGAGGTAATCCCTGCAACCGAAGAAAACCATACCCAAGCAATTCGATGGTAGCATGATTGTCTGGGGCTGGATGTCGATGGAATAAATAAGATTCAAGATTAAAAAAACTTTATTAATCCCAGAGGGAAATTGTTTTGCCTTGTTACAGCTGCTCTCATTTCAGAAAAGAGAAGAAAGAACCACAACCAGAGTCAGCACCAACAGAATACTAATAGACAAAGCACAAAATATTTAAGAACAAAAAAAACATGATAAGAACATAAGTTGATGGGTGGATGGATAATTATGATTATTGTTCTCCTTGTTGTTCTCCTTGTTCTTGCCAGGACACTGTGAAGGGGTTGGGAGGGATTGTCCAGGACTGAGAGGAGTTTGGTCATCATACTCCTCTCAGCTACAACGTTTAGAGGGTCCAGCTCTACACCAAGAACAGAGCCAGCCCTCCTGATTAATTTGTCCAGTCTGTTGGTGTCTGCCACCTTCAGGCTGCAGGAGACAGGACCGTCCCCTGTGGAGCACCTGTACTGCAGACCACAGTGTGAGACACACAGTTCTGCAGGCGGATGTACTGGGGGCGGCCAGTGAGGTAGTCCATAATTCAGGAAATCATGGGAGGGTCAATCAGCATGTTTTTTAATTTCTCCCCCAGCAGTGCATGCCAAATAGTATTAAATGCACTGGAGAAGTCAAAAAACATAATCCTTACTGAGCTCCTAGGTTTGTCCAAGTAGGTATAGGTGCAATGGAGCAGATGGATGATTGCATCATGTACACCTATTTGGGGCTGGTAGGCAAACTGGAGGGGGACGAGCGATGATTGGACCAGAGGTCGTAGGGACTCCAGGACCAGTCTCTCAAAGACCTTCATAATGTGTGACATTAGAGCTACTAGTCTGTAGTCACTGAGGGCAGAAGGACGCGGTTTTTATTGATGGTTCCCATCAATAAAAAAACGCGTCCTTCTGGCATGACATGCCATTCATGTCATTTTTTTCCACCCAAGAGGAACTTTGTCCAAACGCAGGGTGAGGTTGAAGATGTGTTGGAGGACCACACTGAGCTGGGGGGCACAGGCTTTGAGCACCCGTGGGCTGACACTGTCTGGTCCTGCCGCCTTTGTGGGGTGAAGCCGCTGAGAAGGTCCTCTGGGTGGTGCCTGAGTCGCTATGGCTGAGGGGCAGATATTACTGTTGTGGTACTGAGGTGGGGGTGGTTCTGAGGCTCAGTGTGGAATCTGTTGAAGAAATCATTAAATTCATTGGCCCGATCCACCTTCCCCTCAGTCCCCTGGCTCCTGGTCTTATAGCCAGTGATGGTCTCATGCCCCTCCACACCTCCCTGGTGTTCTGCTGCTGGAGGCTCTGTTCCAGTTTCCTCCTGTAGGCCTCCTTCCCCTCCCAGATCCTGACAGACAGAACCCTCTGGACCCTCTTCACTGCCTCCCTGTCACCAGATCCGAATGCCTTCTTCGTCTCATTCAGGATAGATTTTATATCCTTGGTGACCCAGAGTTTGTTGTTGGGGAAGCAGTAAATAGTTTTTGGGGGTACATGGGTATCAACACAGAAGTTAATGTAGTCTGTGATGCAGTCTGTCATTCCTTTAATGTTGTCACTATGAGGTTCACAGAGAGTCTTCCAGTCTGTAACTTCAAAGTGTGCAGGGCTTCATTAGCCCTCCCTGTCCACTTCTTAACTGTTTTAGTGGTGGCAGGCTGCCGCTGAACCAAAGGTATGTACTGGGGAAGGAGGTGAATCAGATTGTGATCTGACTTTCCCAGGGGCGGGAGGGCCGTGGAGCTATATGCTTCTTTAACATTGGAATACATTAGGTACAGTGTCTTCTCCCCCCTGGTGGGACAGCTCATAAACTGGCTGAATGTGCATCCCTCCGCTCTTCTCCTTATCTCATCGGGGATATTTAAAGTTCTTGCCAAAGTTGAATCCTTACACTGGCCGTCCTAAGTGCGATCAGTTAAACCCATAAGTAAACAAAGCTGGCTCCATGGTGATGCAGCTGCTGCGCCCCAGTCTCACAGATGAGCGAAAGTATAATTCCAAGAATTAAAAAGGGGATAAAACCTCAACTTAAATTAAGCTAATCAATATGTTTACTAATAACTAAAGTTAAAAAGTTCCACAGTGTGAAGGAAAGGGGGAAGGGGACACTAGACTGCACGAAGGGCCTCTGCATGCTGCAAAATATGAGCTACAGGTGATCGGCTTTTGTGAAAGGCATTCATCGGAATGCGCAGATCAAATACTTGTGGAAATGGAAACCGTCGATAATAATCAGTGGTCGATCGATCAAAACACCACTAGTATCCACTTTATGTAATGCTAAAGCTAGCGCTAACTGGCTGTATAAGCACGCTGCTGTTTAGCTGTACTGCTATGCACTGCTAACGTTCTAGCTGATGTCAGCTCAGTGGTTCCAGGTGTCAGGTTTCAACAGACAGCATCGAACTCTATGCATTTGCATATTAAACTGTGATTGGCCGTGAGTTTCCTACGTTGCAAAACTCATTTGAGATGTTTTGAAACCAGGTTTTTCAGGAGGTATACCTACACCTAACCCCTTTACCTGAACAATGTGAAAACACCTTCCTACTGACAATATCTGCACATACACCACCCAGTATAGTAGAAATCAGATAATTTAGCATAATAGATAATAAGAAACATGTTTTTGAGTGGAGTGGGTTTAAATTGTGAATAAAACCTTACAGGATAATACATTAACAAGTGCAATTTGTCTTCTTCCGTTACAGCTTTGTCTGTGTTGTTATAACACATTCTGCATTAGAAATATGCAGTACTTTCAGTGAATGATGCCTCTGAATTGTTGTCACTACCAGTCAGATGATGAAATATGAACCTGGTGTGAAGACTGCTTTAAATTGCTGCCAAAAAAATGATGTATAAGGTCTATCATCACAGCTAAATTGTAAATTTATTAATATTAGAAATTATTCTAGTGAGCTTGCATGTCTGGCCTGTACATTACCTACCGCCTGCTACACCACATCACATTTTATATGTTTAACTTCCTTCCTCACATGATCTTGCAGGTTTTTTGTCCTCTTTCAGCCCTGCTTTCTAAACACAATGGCGACAGTAGAAAAATGACTTAAATATCTGCATTTCTTTCTGAAAACTTCCTTGAAAGTGTAAGGCAATGACAGAGAGGGTTGAGTAGAGCTCACTTGACAGTGATGGAGGATTAATTATGTAATTATCTTCAAGCGTACTAGAATCTTCAGCCATAATTACAAAGCCCCTTCATTTTTCCTTCTGCCACTGTTTCCAGTCATTCATAGTCCCACTATTTTCCAAAAGCTAGGATAACTTATGGCTGAATTTGAACATCCATTTCATTTTTGGAAAGAAAACTCTGAGAGAGGCTTTGTAGAGTTCTTTGAAAATAGTAATTCAAGAATGAACCTCCTTTAAGAGAAACATAGTGAAGCCTTCTCAGTCCACCCTGCTGTGTCTAGCCCTTCCTCTCTCTGCTTTTGTGTGCTCTGCTACAGTCCTGTGAAAACGTTTTTGTTCCCTTGCTTAATAATTTTTTTATATTTGGCACACTGAAATGAATCAGATCTTTAAACTAATTTTTATATTACATATAGATAACCTGAGTAAATGCATGCTTTGCTGCTTCAGGACCTGGACAACTTGCCATAACTGATAAAACTATGAATTCTTTGCTCGATCAGAAAATCCTGAAAGAGAAAAAACGTCCAGTTTGTAACCTCAAGCTCAAACTCACTTGAATTATGCAGCAGGACAAGCTCGAAGACCCTCTAATGCAGCTGAATTTAAACAATTCTGCAAAGAAGAGTGGGCCAGAATTTCTCACAGTTATGTGAAAGGCTCATTGCCAGTTATAACATTTAAGGGGCAGTTACTTTTTCACATAGACCCAGGCAAGTTTGAAAAGCTTTTTTCCCTTAATAAATGAAATCTTCATTTACAGCTGCATTTGGTATTTACTTTGGTTGACTTTGTGTAATATTAAAATTACTTTGATCTAATTAATTTAGCGTTACAAATATGTGAAAGAAATGAAAAATCAGGAGGGGGGACAAATACTTTTTCACATAACATTCTGCCATATTCTGCCCAGTGCTTCAGGAGGTGGTCATTATGAAATTACAACAAATGAGAATGTTCCAAGTCTGTCAAATAAATCAGAAGTTCTCATTAGAAGGGTAGGCCTCACTTAAAAAACTTTTAGAACTGTATGTCTTTTCACTGTTGCTCAGTGAATCAGGGTCACAGAAGGCTTTGACACAAAAAAGCCGCTAAGAAACTATGAATAACATCTATCACACCTTTTTTGGTGTGTTGACAGTTTCTTGCTATGTTTCTAGTCATTTATAGCCCCCTTGTTTTCCAAAAGATAGGATGACATATAGCTGGATTTGAACATCCTTTCATTTTTGGGAAAACTTAGCAAGAGGCTATGCAGTGTCCCATTGAAATTGGATAGGTTTGTCATTCAAGGCTCCACTCACTGTAAAATAAATACAGTGATGCTTTATTATTAATTAACAATAATACTGCTAAAGTTAATTTCTAAAAAACATTTTTAAGCCTGCATTTTAAAACACTTGATTTGACTTTACAAATCAATAAGTAACGCTTCTCAGTCAGTCTCAGACTTCTTTTTTTAAAAGTCAGCGAGGTTTGGGATGCACAAACAAAACACGCAATCTTTGTGAGTTCAGTATTTGCAGGAAAGCCAGCTATTTGCTCATTAACTCTTATTCTCTTTCATCCCTCAAGCTCTGGGGCTTGTTTCTCTTGTCAGATTCTGCCCCGTGGCAGTCTCTACCTGCTGTGCTGATACTGATGTTTCTTTGGAGTGAGAGTCTCCACTCTGTCTCTCTTAGGTCTCCAAGGGTCGTGACTTTGGAGAGAATATGCAGTAATGGAAATCGAGTTGAGGAAAACATGTCTCAGATATTTATTCCAATGTTGACAAAGGTACATGGTACACAAATTACACTAATTACAGTGTTGTCAGACTTTTTTGCATGCTCTCAGTGCTTTCAATTTAAATGCTTCATGATGATATTACCTGAAGAATATATTCTTTCAAACATAGAAATATATTCGTATATTCTTTATCATACGTATTGGTATGATAAAGGCTTGGCGCAGGATGTGAAATAAACTTCACGCTAATGGTCAGAAGATGCATCTAATATTGTGCCTTAATATTTTATTATGTTAGAGTATTAGTATTAGTGTGAGTATTAGTATATATATATTTATATATTTTGTGGTTGGGCACACATCAGGGCAAAGGTAAAAAACTATTTCTAACACTTGGTCTCAGTAATAACAGAGACAGAGGAAGCCTGGAACCACCTGGACCTTATTAACTGGACAAGATGAGCTTGGTTAAGAACCCAATGGTCACTGTAACACACCTTCATAAGTCCTCTGCAGACATAAGAAGATGTGCTGGGAGGACAGACATGTCAGCATATGTTAAAGAACTGTGAAGAGCATGAGGAAAAATATTCTTTGGTCTGATGAGACAAATTTGAACCATTTGAGTAGAACTCCAAGCACTCTGTCTGGCACCAGGAACTCATCATCGACTCATCAAGCTACAGTGAAGCATGGCAAGAGCAACATTGTGCTGTGTCGGTGTTTCTCAGTGGCAGGAACAGGGAGACTGGTCAGAGCTGAGAGAACATCTGTGGAGAGATCTGAACATGGCAGTTTATAGGTGCTTCCCATACAATCTGATGGCACTACTTTTGTAAAAAGAGATCTCAGTTTATCTCTCTGAATTAATGTTTAAAATTGTCACAAAGTTGATTGACAAAAATTAAAACTCTGTAAATTTAAAGTTAAATCAGCAACACAAAATGTAAAAAAAAAGTGTATGGGTGTCTTGAAAGTTTCTAAAGCCAAAACTACATGTCTGAGGTGTCCCTGAAGCGGTGATACTGAATCCCCGTAGTAGCGCTGTCACAGGTCTAGCAGCTGTCCAAACAACAATTTCCCCAAGGGGATCAATAAAGTATTATTATTATTATTATCATCATTATTATATAGCAGATCAAAGTAAACTGTAAAGGAATCTGCTCTTTGTCCTTCCTATAAAACCAAGTATTCAGTACATTTATCCACCAATGTGACCTCTCCTTCAGAGTTTTCATCTGCCCTTCACTAATTAGGCCCTTGATGGACATTCTCATTCTGAGTGCTGGTTCACTAGTCTCTGCCATGGCAAGGTCGTTCACCTACTGATTATGATACTAAAGACACGTTTAGCATTACAACAGAGGGAAAGTGCTTCCTTCTTCACTCTATTTGATTGACTGATAGAATACCAAATTTTGAGGAGCAATATAATTCTGTGACACATGGTGGAGAGAGATGGCAGTCACTATGTCATGAAAAGTCAAAGACTAATTTTCATTCAACTTGCTCTTCCTGACATTGTGGAACATCTGTCTTTCCATTTTGCACCATGCATGCTGTGCATATCTAGATATAATTATGGATATTTTATGTGAAAAAATGGGGGTCATGTTTTATTTGGGAGGTAGATAATTATGTGGTGACATCAGATACTATATGCATTATTGATATGTAAAGTGTTGAATTATGGATTTTTTTTGTAGTCTTAATTTTGCTAGGTTTATAGTGTCTTCCATGAGTCAGCTCTGTAAAATATGATTTGATCATTGTTTAATCTGCTGGGGTTTCTGAAAGCTAATATACTGTGTTTTGCTTTGGAGGCAGTTCATGAGCGAAAATGAGTTTAAACATCTCCCAGTGCATTAACTGCATAAATAAACCAGGGAGAGAATCAACAAACAACTAAGAATTACAACCGTCACACATGACCTCAAAAAGACAAAACCTAAATAAAACCCAGTCTCTCTATACCAAAAAACTTTATAGAGAGACTGGGTTTGTAGTTGGGTTTGTCAACACTAGAGTACAATGACCTGATAGTCACCCCTTTTTTTCAAATTTGTCCCAGCGAAAAACAGCATTCACGGACAGTTAACTAGAGAACTGGCTCCTGCTCCTGTTTGTTATGCTATTGCAAGTGTGCTGTTAAGTTTCAATAAGCTTTAATAACATAGACCCATGCTATGTCAACAGACAAATGGATGCATTTCAGTAGCAATATTCACACTGCATCAATAATTCAATTCAAACATTAGGTCAGCTTTCTGAAGATACTGAAGTCTTTGACTACTTTTTACAGACTTGAACTACAGTCTCTTACAAACAATGAATTTTAATGAAAAGCATAAATAGAAATTAATAATTAGTTTATAGTAATATAAGTTTTTAATCTCACACTGCATCTTCACCTGGAAATATTCAAATGTACACTTATCTTGCTGTAAGCCAGAAACACGATGATTTGGACAAACCATGCGAACTTTACCATGCAAAGGCAGCCATGTGAGACTTGAAGGGTCACATAATAATATACTGAATTGTGCTGTTTTAGGTATGGTTTTAGTTGGTCTAATAGAGTACTCTGTTTTTTGCAGTGGTGAAACCATCCATCCATCCATCCATCCATCCATCCATTATCAACCGCTTATCCGAGGTCGGGTCGCGGGGGCAGCAGCCTAAGC
>JAUYWH010000013.1:13475648-13510290 GCA_034779795.1 Ctenopoma multispine
TTTTCAAACGAATAAAATGGACTGTGAATGTATGAATGATGATGAAAGTTAAAAATATGTTTGTTTGAAATAAAAATGATCGATTGATTGCTTGACTTGCAATCACAGCTTTCATGCAGCTTGGCATGTTCTTCACCAGTTTTTAACATTGCTGTTGGGTGACTTTGTGCCATTCCTGAATTCAAGAAGTTCAACTTTGTTTGATGGCTTGTGACCATCCATCTTCCTCTTGATCACATTCCAGAGATTTTCAATAGGGTTCAGGTCTGGAGATTGCCAAGGTCTTGATTTGCAGTGGTCTCCTAATTTAGCTAATTAATTCTGTAGCTCTGGGTTTTGTATTTTTGTGTTATTTGATAACTGTTGGTCTTCATCCATTATTAGTGGATGGCAAACTGTCATTGGTATCTTTGTTATGCCAGTTTGTTTGCTTTGATAGCATAGAGCAGAGAGAGCTAACAATTTCACTGTTGAAAGGGTTAAATTCTAATTGTATGCAGTTATGATATCTTATCTGTCAGGTATGTCAGTTCTCCCAGGCACCAAATCAGCTTCTTGGCTTTGTGGAGCCATTTCAGGTTCTGCAGAGATAAATTTATCCATCTGAGAAATTGTTGAGTAGAGCAGTGTCCCCGGCTGCAGACACCATTGGGAAATCACGGGATTGTCCTCGGCAATGACATGAATGACGGCTCCGGCAGCAACAGTGAGAGTTTTAATCAGGCATGATGACAGAGTAGAGACAACGTTGTGTGGAGCAGAATATACAAGTAACAAACACAGTGTGAGAAAAAAAGTTATGACAATGAGGGTGATATAATGTTTATTCTAGCCAGTGATTTAAGGATAGCAGTTTGTAAGCCATTTCAGTGCACGTGACTCTCAGGAGGGAGGGAGAAGTGTGTATGCTACTGCTCTGTAAGTTGTGAGTAAGATATAGTTATTTACTTGTTCACTGAGGGAAATAATTAGAAAAAGAAAAAGGCTCCTTTAGGAGCTACTTGTGAATTTGTCTTGTGGCAAAAAAACAGCCATAAATCAATCAATATTTATTTGACCCATATGATAAGTATCATAAAGGTATCACAAAAACTCTGTGTCTACTGAGATGCAAGTTTAAAATCTGATATAGTCATTTTATTTATTTAAGCTAATTAAAGATCATATTTAAAGTTCAAGTACGGGTGGATGCACAGTAAACCAAACAAAAGGTAAAAACTATATTAGATTTAGCCTTTGTCCTTTTTTTAAATGCAAACTTGTGAGAAGTGGATTGTTTCATAGTAATTATGCCATTTCAGTCAACAACTCTAAACTGACCCTCTTGTTTAAGTGGATTCAATTTTGTTCTGTTATCTGCAGTATGTACTTTAGATGATAAGCCTGCTTTACATTAACCTGCTAGCTCTTAAACATGCCTCTTCAGTAAAGCAGGCGGAGGAGCAGTTTTTTTCAAGTATTGTATCATGACAGTGATAAGTCAATGAACGTATCAGGCTTCAACCTGATTTGTTTTAAAATTAAGAGACTACAAGTGATACTTTAGAAGCATCTGCTTTTATGAGGAACCTAATGTTTGAACCTCCAGTTCATGTTTACATTAATACACATGCTGGTTTAACATGGTTAAATGTTTGAAAAATTATGACATTTATATTATTTAGCTAGAACATTAAAACTAGCGTATAATATTTTTTATCTTATTTAATATTATTGATGGCACAATCTTCACATTTGCTTAACCAGGCCCAGCAAAATACAGTGTAATTAAGTCTGACACAGCATGAAGGTTTAGAGGTAACTAAATCCTTAAGACCAAACTATTTGTTTTACCATTACTAACTGACATTTGGTATCAGGTTACTTCTAGTTCACAGCGATAAATTTGTTTTCTGTTTTCCACAGCAACAGCAGAGATTCTACATCGGTGTCTGAGGTGCATCAATTTGAATCAAATGTTTAATCCTGCACACAGCTTTTTGTAAATTTTTCTTCTTATGTTGCCTACTGTGTCTTTACAGGAGATAAACTTTATTTTCACTCAATTTCAAGGCGAAATCTAAAATCAAAAGTTTCCAAGTCAAACCTCATGCATTTTCTACTGCTTACTTACGTACTTAGTCATAGATAATTTATGTGATGTCTTCGTTTTAATGCCACCACTGCACCAGTGCTATGAAACATATTGAAAATGTTGAAAATTTTACTATGGTCATAGACACTCTGGATATTCATCAGGTTTTTAGGTTCAAGCCTGTCCAATTTGTCCATGTCAGTGTGTCTGACTTCATCACATAAATGTGCAATTTTACAGATGGTAGCTTTGGGTGCACAGTTCAGAATGTGTGACACAATATTATAAGATTTAGATGTCAACCATGACAGCAAATAGCTTAGCCTTGGTAAGTCTCTATGGGGACAAAGAGAGGTGAGATAAAAGAGGCTAAAGGAAATCTCCGCATGAAGCTTAAGTCTTAGTCTGATGTCTTTGTAAGTGTTGTCTGCCCCACACAGTCTGACTGAGTCAGACACCACGGAAAGCGGCTTACAGCTATTGTTGCACTTTTAGCTGTTAAAGGTCGTAAAGCCTTGCACAAGGAAGGCAGAAATGATGCTATGGTGCATCTGTTCTGCTTAATAAGCCTTAAGTGTACCATGTTGTTGACATTTAAGTAAAAAATTGAGTTTGAATATCAAATGTTTTTGCTGTTATCCTGTGCCAAGACAATTGTTTGTAAAGGTTCTTTTTCTCTGTGCATGATGTTTTCACTTTTCATGATGCCTTTTAGACACACATTCAAAGCAGTGGAACGGTTTGATGCTTTGACAGTGCTAAAAAAGGCAGATTTGACATCAGTTTGTTTTGTGTGTGTTAGGTTCTGTCAGCTTTCTGCTTAAATAAACCTTTGTTTAATAAGGGAATTTTTTTTGCACGTTAGGCTTGTGGTTGTTATTGTTCAGCCGTGTAAGTTTGCTTGGAATGAGGAAGCTAGCCTGCTGTATTAAAACTAAATTGTATTGATGTAAACTTTAACCTCAGCTGCTGACGTATAAGATTTGGTTTTATACTCAGTGTTAAACTGCACAAATGCTCACCACTACATATAAAAAGCCAAGGCTAGATTGAGGTGATAATATCACAATAACCAGGAAAAGTGGCAGAAGGTTCTTATGCAGCAACATTTCAGTAGTTAAATTCACTCAGAGGGTTAGCTCTGACACTAACCATTATTCTATTGCTTACATTCCTCATATTATACAATGACTTATTTCTGATATAAATCAGTCATGCAGTGCATAATCCATCTTAACCATACAGTGAATGGCTGTCTGGTTATACTTAATATAACAGCTGGAGCCAGAGGCAAATAAGTGTCATTTTATGTTCCTGGTAATGTTGTTTTTGTTTAAACAATGACTGTAAGCCTTAAAAGGTGCAAATACTTAAACACATTTATTTATAAAATTGTGTTTGCTGCACTTTCATATATTTATCTGACTAAGCAGATTGCTTAGTCATTCTCATTTTGAAGACAAACATCTGTTTAGTTATGACACTTAATAAGCGGTTGCTTAGTATGCAATGAAACTGTATGTTGACAGCAGCTGAGCATAAAGTTTGATTTGCACTTTTAACAATAAAAAAGGAAATAAATACCTTGAGTGTAATATATAGGATGCATTACCGTAATGGCATGACACGCAAGTGTTAAGGCCACACTTTGAAATGTTTCTTATTGTCCTGCTTTGCTGCTTCTATCTTTGAAGATATAGTGCGTGACCTTCAAGCATGCTGGCTTTGCTTAGCTAACAAATATTAGGTTATTACAGTCTTGGCTCACATGGGTGTGAAGATCACTCCTTTTTGTGCTTTTTAGGATGATATTTTTGCTTCAGTCGAGACACACCTCCAGTGCAGTTGTATCAGAGCTTGTATTAAGGGAAATACATCAGAATACCTGTGTTTGGTACGGCTATAAATCACAAACACTGAAATGAGCTCTTCTCATATGCTGTAAAAGCAGCATATCTTCCATCATTGTAATGAAGGAGGTCGCCTTTTTCTAAAAACCCAAGCAAACAGAAAAAAAAAACAATGTCCTCGTCCTCAAGGCACAAAGCAGGAGTATAGGCAACACAGTGAAATGCCTGCCATTCTGTTTTATGTTGACAGTGGTGTTATTTCTCTAAGATGGACAATCAGACAGATAAGAACAATATGCACATAATGACCTATTAGAATAAGTCTTTCTATTATTTTCACAAATTAAAAGGTGCAAAGTGTTCAACGTACAACCGTCCATCAACACGTTGTTTTTCTAATTCAAGATAAAGAGGTGTTAACAACAGGCTTCCTTTACTTGACTTATAGGACAGCATATTTTTCTTAATGCCACTATTAACTATACCA
Source organism: Ctenopoma multispine (assembly GCA_034779795.1). Lineage (NCBI taxonomy): Eukaryota > Metazoa > Chordata > Actinopteri > Anabantiformes > Anabantidae > Ctenopoma > Ctenopoma multispine. The sequence continues at coordinate 13,480,060 of JAUYWH010000013.1, forward strand.
GCTAATCTTGCAAGCAGCAGTTGTAATTATATATACATCTCCCAAGCCTTCCCTTCTCTGTTTGTTTTTCACTAACCTATTTAATCTTTTTGATTCCAAAATAATATGTAGTAACTTTGATAGCTTCATTAACACCAGTCAGCCAAAATCAAATAACATCTGCGCCCTCACCCCCCTCTCAAATTTAAGTAGAAAAAGAAAGAAAAATGATAATCAAAGAATCAAAGAACTGAAGATTGCTTATGTTGTCAGCCTTAGACAGGAAACTTAAAATGACTGAAGTACTGATTGCAATTTAATAGAAACAAAAACAAACAATAAATGAGGGAAAAGAGAATCAACTCAAGGTTTCATGTCATCAGCATGACAGATTGAAAATGTGGTGGCAGTGCAAGAAAAAAAAAACTGGATAAATGGGCTAACTGAGCAAAGATAAGCTTCCTTCATGTTCTTTGTAATTCTGAGCCAGGGATGGGCATTTCAAGCTATAATGCTATTAATAATGATATACCGCCACCACTACTTGCCGCTCACAGACGCACACCACGCGTGCCACACGGTGATAACTTGAAGCTGTTCAATTGTAAGCAAGTTGTAGTGAGTGCAAAACACTGGTGACCATTCCAATCCTGCTGCTTATTGCTAATGTTGTCATGAGAGCATGCCCTGACTTTACTGGTAAGTATCACGTGTTGGCAAAAAGTGGAAAATGCATTCACCAGGTATTTAGCCGTATGCTGCTCCAGCATCACTTTAGTCTGAAGAACAGCGCTTTGTATTTTCCAGTAGTTTATATAATGGGAGGTGACTGTCACATATGATTCAGTTGTAAGCACTGTCCGTGCATCCCTGGTCCGATAACTTCTCATATATTGGTGCTGGCAAAAGCACAGGAAAACAATGGCTCTTTGTTTTAAAGACAAATCGATAGTCACATGACATAATCAATTTTTTAAAAATACACTCCTCGACTCCTCGAATATTACCAAAAAAACTGTATTCAGTATTATGTGCTTCTGTTTTTCTATTCCACCAATACTTTAATCTAAAAAAATATTTTTAAGAAGGTGGCATCTTGCGCATTGCCTCAATGAAAAGTTATTAGAGAGAGGAAAAAATTTGTTTGAGCTATTACACTTGTTAACAAACTGTGAACATACTGTAAGTCAGTGGTGCAACACCTTGTGAACAACAACGTGGAGCATTTACACATATGTTTTAACAACTTGAGTGGATAAGCTACTCTGATTGCAGTGATTCTTTTTGAATTAAGTTAGAAATTTGAATTGTGGCATGACCAGATGAATAATTTGAAATTAAATGAAGCATTACTTTTACACACACACACACACACACATACACTTATACATAAATGAAAAACATCAAACAACCACACACATACACTCCCTCAGTGCTGCATCACAAAGAAACTGAGCATCTGAGCCAAAGGGACTAACTGTCAGAGGAGTCTCCTACAAGCATCAATGCAACCTGATGGTCCAGAACCTATATTTCTTTATTTGGGCCCTGCTGGGAAGAAAGACTCTCTGATCAGTTTCAAACTGTCTTTCTCAGTTAGCAAACACTGTTCTTGCCAGACAGAACAGCAGAAGAGTCACAATCCGATCACCTACAGCAGAGATTGGCATATTACTCTGATCAAATCAGCACAACACAATGCCTTTAACCACCCTTTCCATCAAATGAACAAATGCATTGAAGCATGTATACATACTCACACACACATAAACCAAAACACACAGACACATGTGGAGTAAAGAAAACATTTAGCCATGAAAATTCTACTCCATGCATATATTATTTTTATTCGTATGTCACCCAACTATAACAAATTATCACCTGTATTCCCACAAATAAAGCTAGATTAGATAAAATATTGGTCTGTTTACAAGGCGCACGCTTTGAAGAGTATATGCCAGAGTAATTCATCTGTAGTCTGATGGATGTCGTGGCCCCAGGCATGGTTCCTGTGAGACTACACGCTATTTGAAGCACACTCATCCTGCTTCTCACCATACGCTCAGTACACACACTGTATTTTTCTACACTCTTGTAGTGTGTGTGCCAGGAATAGGAGCATGAATTAATTATTGATGTCACACTCTATTCTGTATTTAGTTATCAACCAAGCTTAATAATGTTACTTCCTATTCAGGTTTACCAGAAACCTTAATTCCTGAGACTTGGTATATAATGTAGCAAAAAGATAGTTGTAAAAATAGGTAATTTTCCACAAATTACCTATTTTTTTGGAGTATTCCACAAAGTGCTTTTGTCTGGTGGAACCAGGTTGAAAGTAACAGTGGCCTTCAGGGAAATATCAGAACTCGCAGAAACAGCTACAAATGGTTTTTAGCGTAAAATTTCGATTTTTTCTTTTTTATTTAGCATACAAAATCTTGCTGACAGCACAAAAAAATTTTGAATTGACTACATGTAGATGTTTTTACCAGGCCACAAGGAGCCTAAAACGAACAGCCTTTTGAGAGCTCCAGAGTGCTAGTAACAATTTGCATATTTATAATGCATATTATGGGAACAGCAAAGATTAGACTCACTCAAACAGATGGATCTTTTCAGTTGCTGAAACTTGAAATTGTTATGCAGTGAGCAGAGCAAAGAGAATTACTAAGCAATTTCTTGAAATAAAGCTACTATGAAAAGTCAGCCACCTCAATCACATAAAGTACCATAGGTGTAAACAGGGAACAGTATAAATTATGTGTTTTATTAATGATCATCATAATGAAAGAAGGTATCTATTTTAGCGGAATGGTTTAGGATGGCTGTATGTCTTAATGTTTTTACAGACCAATGAAAACAAAGCTTACTTGTTGAGTCCAGCATTTTGAACAGCCTCTGCCTTTACAGAATCTTTATTAATTATCAAACAGACTTAGTATATGTGAAGGTAGAGAGCCATTAGGCATTACTTTCATAGTTATTTGTAAAAAAATGAAGCACATTAGTCGACATCATTTCCAAAATGAAAGACACATGACCACCACTACAACACAAGCATTTTGAAGTTAAAAGTTAATCAACAATTTATGTTTCAGCATCTGAAAAACTACAGGTCCTATGAAATAATGTGACCGGCTGATCAGTCCGAGATATCCGATTCTTTGCCAGTCACATTAACAAGCATGGTGGTTTACATCGCACACTGAGTGGAGAGGTAAATAGTTCTGCTTTTTGCAGTTCACCCTCTTTACTCCCCCACTCAAAGCCATCATTAAGGGTTTGGCAATGCTTTTGTGCTCTAGTAGCGCTCGTGGTTTGAACGATACTGGAGCGAAATTGGAGCCGGATACAGTCCCCAGTCTTATTAATTCCTACTACAAAATATAGAAAAGTACTACAGTAAAGTATGGCCTTCTTCAAGGACTAATGACCCCTATACTATAATCATCTTTTGATGAGCTGTTAGAAGCAGATGTTCATTAGCACTTCTTAAAAGATAATCCTGGGACACAGGGATATTTGTTACATTTGATCAGCTATTGTAATTTGGTTTACCGTACATTTTAAAATCACCTTGAGACTGGAAATTTATTCACAACAATAAAGTCATTCCAAGCTGCAAAAAATATGTTATCTGAGACACTATTTGACGTTTATTGTTACCATTATTTATTTAAAATGTCATTTAGGTATTTTGAATTTATATCTCGATTTTTTTTTTATTTCAGGGTTTACCGATTGGTTTACATATGTCAGTGTCTGAGTGTGAGAGGGTCATCAATAAGGAAATAATATGACATACTATATTGATCCCCTTGGGGAGATTGTTGTTTGGACAGCTGCAATAGATGACAGCGCTACTATAGGGTTTTGGTGTCTTGTCCAAGGACACAACAACATATGGGCAGGAGAAACTGGGAGTTGAACCACTAACTATGGTGTTCACAAATGACAGCTCTATCTGCTTACAACCCCCCCCCCCCGTATATAAACCTACATGGTAGGTGATGGTACACTGTACAGCCAGACCCACCATGGGTCTTCCTCTGTAATACATGATGTCTCTTGCATAAAATCTTGATTTATACTTCCCCAGAAGGGATGCACACGTACTGTATATACGGTACTGTGGTGCAATTTTATATTCCAAAAACAAAAAAGTCCAAGACAATGAGAAACAATGTGCATTTTAAATACCTCTTCTGTACAGTGAGCAGAACAAAAGAGGCCATTCAAAGTCAATGCCAACTTGACAGAATGTGAAGAGGCTGGGTAAACAACTTTCTATGGGCAACTTTAAATAGCTACACAAAAACAATGGCTATTTCTAAATCAGTGGAATTGTTAGTGGCTATCGTCTTTTCAAAAAATGATGGATTTGCATCTGTGTTTTAGGGATGATGACTTTGAAATATGATTGCACAAATGCATTAGTGAAAAGAGCCAGGTCTCCTACAACTGGAATCTACTGGCACAAATACATCTCTGAGATATATTTAATTTATATCCATTTTTCCCCAAAGTGGCCATATTGCATCCATCACACGCAACACCTAGCACAGTTTTGAAGTACTCATGCTTGTGAGGATTCCCTTGCCCTGGGAAACATTTTGTTCAGTGTGTCCATTGTATTTGTAAGACAGAACCTTGAGTTGTAGTAAGCAGTGGGGAAGCAGCAGGGATAGATAGTGGGTCACTGTCCAGAGTGCTGTTGCAGAACATTAATTGCTGAATCAGAGAGCATAGCCGGGGCTGTAGTGGCAGTAATTGGTAGAGGAATCTTGCTGACAAGGCAGTAAAAACTTTGTGGAATGGCTAATGGTTGGAAAAGTCAACAAAACATCAGTTGAAAAAAATCACATTCAGGAGATACTATATGTAAGAGAAACTGTAGTCAGGCTTTGTGCTGACTAGTCAAGTTAGAAATAAGAGAGCAGACACTTGCTGAGATTCAGCTGCTTTTAGTTAAATCTGTACTGTTTCAACTAGGCTTTTGTCACCATCACCATTGCTTTACTTGACATATCACATGCTAAACTTTGTATGTTTTATGTTTTGGATTCTCAGTGAGTACAGAATCTTGTAATACTGTTACAAGATTTTTGCAACAGTATTAATGGCATAAGTTTAGTGTGACATGTGATACTGGATTAACAAGCAACAGATACACTGGAGATAAAACTTATAAGCTGTTTTTACTTACAGGCAACCACTTTACCTGTTCAGCTGTGTGACGGGACATTGTCCTGCATGAAAATTGCTGGATGATTGAGTAATGAATGCAGGAACCACATGTTGTTGAAGAAGGTTTTGATAAATATTTGCGTTCATTCTGCCATGTAGCTGTATGACAGGCCCAACTCCTACTGCAGAAAACATTCCCATCCCAAAACCATGACACTTCCTTTTCCACCTTTCACTGACTTCTTAACATGCTTTGGGTTCAGTCTTTCCCCAGTTTAAGGACGAACATCACACCCATATATATTACACTTGTTTTCATCACTAAAATTAACTTTGGAGCAGTTTTCCTCTCCACTGTTGCCTTACGTGCTTGCTCAAGTGGGACTGTTGGGTTTTCTACATTAATTTGTATATATTATATAATTTGTAAGGTCTTAAACCTTACACTGTAAAGTGCCCTGAGATGACTTATGGTGTAAATTGGCGCTATATAAATAAAGTTGAATTGAATTGAATTCTCCTCTGTCCACACAACATGCTCCTCAACCTTCTGATTCTTCCTGCTAATGAGAGATTTGGTCACTGCAGATTTAGTCCAAATGCTCTGAAACGTCAAGACACTGTGATGAGACAGATTCTTAACCTGTTCAGTGCTGAACTGGCGAGCAGTTCTAACTGCACTGTTGAACCAATTGCCCATTGACAATATCCACATTATCTTGTCCTGTCTTGCACTTATCTTTGGTGGATGACCAGTCTTCTTGGGGGACGTGAATGAGTTTGTGACAGTTTGTGACACAACCTGCTGCCAGAGGGTTTCAGTCACTTTAGAACGACTCAACAAGTTAATGAAACTTGGAAAGTTAGTCTTGGGTTTGTCAGATAATTAAGGGAATTAGCACCAGGTGCCAGATTAACACCAGTGACTGGGCAGTATCTGAAAGTGTCTTTAATTTTGATCAGTATTCTTTTTTTAAATATTTCATTTAAGTTTCTTATCCTGTGCTTCAGAATATATTAACTCATAACATATGCTTAAAATACTGCTCTTTTACTTCTGTTTGGATAATTTCCAAATAGGACTACATATTGACCTTGACATTTAGGAAATTGTAGGTTGTTCTCTAATTATGATCTCCAGTGTAAACCTGTAAGCATATGCTTAGCACTATTATTACTGATTCTTAAAAAAGAGACTGAATATTAACATTTCACTTGCATTTTCTCCATAAGATAATTGATTGATTGTTTTGTAAAGATTGAAGATTATCATTGCCCCGCAGTTGACAAAAGTGAAGATTCTCAGTTATCCAAGTCATGGTTATTCCAAAAAATGCTGTTTAGTGGAAACTGGAATTGTTTTATGTTCCTGAAAATGTTTTCACCTTCCATCCAGAAAGCTTCATCAGTTCTAGAACTAGCAATTGAACAGCATTTTTTAGGCCTTCTGGACAACCTTGCATTTTCATGGGAATATCCAAAGTAATCCCAAGCTGTTGATTTTAATTTATTTTATATATTTTCAGGGGCTGGAGACAGGTTATAGCAGCCTTGTTTTCTCTTGCTGCTGCTGCTGCATGTGTCCATGTGTTGCCTAGTGCCGACTGTGCCGAAATTCTGAACTTTATTCTCACGTCTATCTTTTCATTTTTTGTTCACAAAACACACGCTTGTGTGCACTGTGCTCTTGTTGTTTTGTCTCAAGGAGTAAAAAGAAGTTCTGAAAATATCTCAGTATTGTCATGAAATACAAAATGTTAGATCATTAACACATTAAGGGGAATTTCATTGCAAAATGTTAAAGAAAACTACAGTTGGAGGTATAAGATGTGCATCTTAAATAAAGCTAAATTAGCAGATTGTCTGATTGTCACCGATCAGCATTCGTCTGAACAAATTTACAGTCACTGGAGTGTGAGCTAGTAAATTCATTTGATTGTAGAGAAATATCCCTGTTTAGCTCCAAACCATAACGTCTGCAGAACATTACACATCACAACATCTTGTGATGCAAAGTGCCTCTCCCATATAACAGTCCATGATAAACTAAAATACTCATTAATGCTTGCAGTGGCCTCTGAATAATAGCAGACGCCATGGTCATTAAAAATAATTATGATGTGCCCACTGAAGGAGCACTTGAATCTTAAGATTGTTGTATTGTTTTTTTCACTAGGTAGTAATGAAAATAATTTGTTTACACAAATTACTGGCTTTTCACTCAAAGTAGTTAAATTAAGTTTGTTCGAATGAGGACCATGTAAGCTGACTGACGGTATGGTTTTAGTTTCTTTTTTTTAGGTCAGTTGGATTTTTCTTTTGACTTTTTAATTAGCTCTGTTTTTTTCTTACTCTTACTGAGAGGTGGCAGGATTAGCAGAATAATTCTTTCTAAAATTCACCCTGATTAAGCTGTAGAACATGGAAATGCAAGATATTCAAGAAAATTTTTTTGTTTATTATCTCATTTGTAACTACACAGCAAAATAATCCAAGCAACAGGGACATATCTGTGAAACTCAGGTGTTTTCTGTGAAATGATTTTAAATTAAATAGTATAGAAAGGTTCAGGAGGAACCAAGAGAATAGAAATGCTGAGTCATGTTTAGAAACATACAGTGATTCAGCTAAATGTCTAAAAGATTCTCAGTCATCCAGGTCCTGGTCCCCCCCCCCCCTTAAAATAGAATTGGACATAAATGTATGAAATAAATGTTAAATGTTTCAAAAATCATACGCTTAATAGTGTGCAACTCTTCTTATCCATTCCATTAGTACCGTTGACCCCCTCCCCGTTTTCCCTCGGGGAGCTATACTGTGAAAATCAAGTCAAAACTACCTTCGCAAAAAGCCTATTTTTAAGCCATTAGCATTGATCATATTGGAAAAATAACAAGACTGTGAGCACGCCAAGGATTCAACAAACACACCAATATCCTTTTTTGTGTCTATCTTTAAATAAATGAGGGTTTTCTAGTGAGTAAAAAAAAAATAAAATCTCTGCTCTAAAGGAGAAATCCCAATTCAATTCAGCTTTATTTATATAGCGCCAATTCACAACATAAGTCATTTTCATAAGGTTTAAGACCTTACACATTTTATATAATATATACAGAATAAACCCAACAGTCCCAATTGAGCAAACACAATTGGTCTCTATGGTAGAGAAAATTATATTGTATGGACATTTGCGCAGCTCCAAAACAGTAAGTCCTGTCACTACCAAAAGGATAAGTGTGGAAAGAGGACAAGTTTCCCTCTGTTTTTATGTACAATTTGTTTATGAAAAATAAAAGTTGGCTGAAGAGCAGAGTAAAAAACAAGTTTATCAAAAAAAGTTGATAAAACTTGAAGGAGACTTGACACTCGACACTCAGTGAGGTGTGAAAATTCCCCAATGTACTCTAATGGGAGAAGCTGACAACGTTTCAGCACTTTTTAAAAATTGCCATAATTTCAAAAGTATAAAAGATACTAAAAAGCTGTTTTACATGCAATAAGTTGAAAGTATTTAGACTTGTTTAAAGTTTGAATTAGATTTCTAGGACAAAGTATGATGACAAAGGAAGATGATTAATAGAGGGAGTAGTTCTCTAAAGTGAAATTTTTTGTCCAAAAAATTGAAAAAGTTAAATAAAATTAAAAATATACAAGTTAGCAACAAGACAAGACAAATAGCACACTGCTCACAGCCGAGCTGGTTGATTTAATGTAGAATTTGTGTGGGCGCGCCCTTCCGTTTATGCCGCATTAAGGTTAATTAAGACACCAATGATGGTGAAATGTTTGATAAAATGCTATTTAATTTAATAAACTTGTGGACTGAGGCTGTTACTCACTCGCTATACTAGCTTCAGCAGGTTATGATTGCAATTGTACCTCAGATATTTCCTTTCCCCTCCTGCTTTTGCCCATCCCATGTAAGGACATTTTGGCTGGCAGATTTTGGTTTGACTGCACTATTGAAGTATCTCAAGCTTCAGGGGCAGAGTCTGAAATGACAGAGTGACTATGAATGATGACAGTTGCTTGGTGCCAAAGAATATGGAATCAATGCTGAATATTTATGACAACTCTGTTTAAAAATCTGACACAAGTAAATCAGATTATTGTACATTTTAACTGATCAGTTTTTTTTATTTTATTTAAGTAATATTTTACACCAGCTATTTTACTTGTACTTATAACAATATTTTTTTTATTCTTATATACAGGCACCTGCATTTAGCAGATGCCAAAATGTTCAGTGACAGTAGAGGCTGTAAGGGTCTATGTAATATAAATAGTGTCATCTGACTTTGACGGATGACACTATCAATATGAGACCATCCTCATAATAAATTTCTCATGTGAAAACATTGCAACTATACTACTTCAATTTAATTCTAGTTGCTGCAAATGCACGTCTATTGTTGCATTGTTCCTACTGTCATTTCAGTTCGCAGCTCTATATAGTTACTTACAGAGTAGAACAGATTGGAAAATTAGAGGTGGATCAAACTTTTTGTGTCTGAAAGAACTAAGCGTTGTCTGATATGCTGGTGTGCAGAAAATCTAGTTGAAACATTAAAATTAAGGTGGTTACCTTTTTCAGCTTGGTCTTTTTTTAATCTCCATAAATTCTCAGCTGGTGGTGGATGTTTTATTTGCTGAAGGAAGCACAATGGTGGTTCAATTGTAATATGATTGATTTGTAGAGTTTAGGGTTTGCTGCTGCAAGGTTAGGTGTTTGTATTTTAGGCACAGCAAAGGAAGGACTGAAGCATCTCTTTTAAAAAGATTTGATTTGGTTTGATATTTATGCTGAATTAATACAGCTTAATAGAAAATAAAATATGACAATATATAAGATTATGTAAATCAAGTGAGAAATACCTTGAGCTCCATCCAGTTGCAGAACAAGACATTTAGAATCAAATATCTTGAGCCCTACGGTAAATGATTCTATTGTGCAGTCTCAGAAGCTGTAGACTGACACAGCTTTTGGCATCAACAGCCTTATGTACTATAAGTGAATTAAATTAATGCACCTGCCTCCTTGCTGCTGCTGGACAGTATTTATTGGTCTGGCAAGTGTGCATAAGTCTTATTCTGTGTCACAACTCCATCTTTTGTGCTGCTGGCTAAGTGAAAAATGCAAGTTCCGTGCAATAACCTCACTATTTGTCTTAACAGATGGAGTATGCTTAACATACTTTTCAAGTGTGGGTGAAATGCTGTCCTATCAGTATTAATTTCTTGACCTTGTTATTCCTATATATACAAACCATACCAGAAAAATGTTTTCTTCCAGACTGCAATGCACATTACAATTACTATATAACAAATAAAATAAATTAAGTGTTTCACTGAAGAGGGGCAACTGTTTGAAGAAGGGAGAGGAGAAATATAGCACACACATGAGCCATGAAAGCAAGCAAGCATTTTCTTTTGTTGCATGGCAGCCTGGAATCTCATTATCGCTGCTGTTTAAGCATCACAGAGATTCAACCCAAGAGTATATGCCTTTGGACAGGTGGACAGAAACAGATGCCAATGATAACCAACACTGGCATTTATACACAGAAAGCTGCGACACCAACAGCTGACTTGGATTTCAAACAAAGCCAAGCACAAACCACCATGCGTTACATTATTTAGTCACTGATCCGGGCTGAGCTCAAAGCATTAAAACAATATTTAAGAGATTCTCATGGTGTGATACCAGAGAAAAGCATTTATTCACAGCACAGAAATCGAATTAATAATTCTGGTGGGGTAGCTGTCTTCTAGTAATGCATGTAATCTTTCAGCCCCCCAAACTATCACATTTCCCCACTGTTGACAAATAGATGATGACATGGTTTGACCATGAAATGGGCAAACATTAACAAACCCAGGTCACTGTTTGTTTAATGCATTACAACAGAACTTGTAACTTTTATGATTTGAACTAATCTTTTCAAGTAGCAGAAATACTGGCAAAATTACTATATGCAATTATTAATTATTATTATGTTTGTGTGACCATAAATATGTTTTATATGTGTACTTGCCCAGAAAAAAACACTGCTGGATTGTTTTGCATCCATCTTTGCGAGTGTCAAGTGCCAATCTCAAATCCACTCTTCATTCTTGTATAATGCTTCCTGTCATGTACTTTTGAAGGACATGCTGTAGACAGCAAAGCCTCTGGTCCTACTGCATACATAATGCTGTAACAAGCGTCACCTCTGGAATGCAAGGTTAATACTACCTAGCAGTGTCACAAAGACAGGTTGCCTGATTATGATTGATCAGGTTGTTATCCAGGCTTGTTATGTGACAAGAGACATGTGTGGCATGGCTGCTGTGTTATATAGATTAAAATGTGCACCTACTGCTAGGAAGGGAACTATAAAACAACGCACAAGAAACAAAACAAAACAAAACAAAAAAAACTAGCTAAGCAATGTCATCTGCATCTCAATGAACTTGGTGAAAACTGGAGGTAGAACAATTTCAAACCACAGTATCACTGCTTTTTGATTGGAACTTTAACCTGGCAGGTTTGTTATTTGTCACAAATGTTTTGCGATTACAATCAGTCATTTGTGTCTCCTGCTGTGGTGATAGCAGATTTATGGAAATTAGGGCATCATAATCCTGATCAGGTTGTGTCGGCTTATTGTGTGCACAGAGCTCTACGACCTAGCAGTAATTGCCTCTTGCAATCTTCTAAATCTTGCTTGACATACTAGCATATCCATGGGTCCCTGTTGTTCTTTTAGTTGTGACCTTGGCTTGATGTCAAAGCTTTGGAGCAGGCTTGCTCAGAACGTGAATGGAATAGAGTGTTTTACTTAAGATTCCAGGTGGATTTCACTGGCTTTTCTCTTGCATTTCTAAAAACACATTACATGCAAAACAAAACAGTGCAGTGCTGGAACAAAACAAAAAAAAAACCTGATCAAGGAGGATATTTCAGGTTAAGAGATGTGACCTTGGAATCTGTCAAATTCTCAAACTGTAAGATGAAAGTAATGAAAGGGAGGAGCTGAAATCTGAGTCCTCAAATGCAGACTAATTACCCTAAAAGACTGATAACGTTCAAATCCTCTATTTCCTGGAGGCTATGCATAATGGTTTATTAACTCTACATAACTGACCATAATTAGAAAAGGGTGTTAGATCTTTTGTGTAAGAAACCACAGCATTTTGCCATAATGGTGCCTTTTAATGTCAAATAGTAGACACTAATTAGCTTTTTTCTGTGTGAATAGTCTGAATCCAAAAATATACTATAACTATTTGCAATTATGAAAACTAGTAATAATTTGATAACTAAAATTATTAAAATAAATCTATGTAAGCAGTAATACATAATAACAATTACAATCATAAGTTGTGTGTAAGATCCATATGTGGGTGTCCAATATTATGCACAACCACACAGGTAGTTGCAGTATTCACTGGCATGCATGAAACACAAAGTAATTGTTAGACAGAACCAAAGAAACATAAGCAGAGCTTTAGGCATAAACTTACACAACTGTATTGGGTAATCACTATTTCGTGTGTGAGAGGGCAGTCCCGTTCCCACTGTTAAATTGGGTGGACATATTCAACATGTTTATTAGACCTCAAGGATAAATACTTCAGTATGTATTAAGTTAGGCTTTCACTGACTAGAGATGCCCTAATATGTCACAACCCATGTCTTTGGCTTATTTTTTTTTTGTTGTAGTTTTCCTCATCCTTTCTGTTCTCTGCTACATGTACTCAGACACATATCTAAATGGGCACGCCCCTGCTCAACCATGCCCTGGTTCTCTGCCACACACACAATCAGTCACACACCTCTGCCAAGGGTGCAGCTGCAGCCAATTCACCAATTTTTGCAGCCTCACTCACATATATCCTGCTCACACAGTCTCACATTTTCAGAACTTCTGTTGTGCTCCCCGGTGTCATGTCCATGTTTCTGCACTTTATTTGGACTTAAAGTATACTTGATTTAAACAATGATAGAACTGAAGGAGATAGTGTGATTGAGTCGTTGCAAAGATTTCTCCAAGAAGTTGTTTTGTCAATCAGACCAACACATAACATAGACGCATAACATTTACTGTAACAAGGTACTGAATCTGAAAAAAAAAATTGTATAAAACTGCACTGGTGTTGGGACGTTGCACACATCACATCAGCAGGTCTCAGGTTTCCATTAGAGGTGTGTCTGTCTAGTAAAAGACAAAAACATATTTAGTGTCTCCTTTAGTTCTTAATAATCCTTAACAATCCATTGATCAAATAGTCACTGATCTAATTCCATTGATGCAAAACAATGGCCATGTATGTATTTTTTTAATACTCTCATCTCAACCAGTCATGTACATTTTTGCCACAGTATTTGTTTTAATAATAATAATAATGCAATTTTTTACTTGAATTTTACTTGAAGGTTCTATCCTATTCTTGTTGCTGGAATGTAATAAAAGAGTTAATGCTGAAACAGATTTATTTAATCTGTTTATAAATTTGGCCATTGGTATTGAGTAATGTACAATTTCAGTAGTATTGCTACTGACTACCACATTTCTGGTATTGTGAGAACTCTAGGTGTGACACTTTTATCCACAACTCTGTACTGAAATAATTGTTGTTCACAGCCCTGCCATCAAGTAATTTTCTTTGATAAAGGCGTCAATTTGTACCAGTGCTACAACATCCTGGTTAGTTCATGTTTTTCTGCTGGACAGCCCCTAAGATTTGGCTTGCAGAAAATAATTTTAGAAGCAAATTAGCGTTCACAAATGGTTTCATGTTCTTTGTGATATATTTTAAATAACCAATGTTTAATTGCATTGTTTGGGGATTTTTCTGGTAGGGTCTGATATATGCTGGCTTTGTGTGAAATTGATGCAATGCTTCCACTTACGTGCCCAAAAGAGGCGATGAAAGCATGCCTTTGCCATCACAGATGTAAGGTTGCGTTGAGATAGGCTGACAAGACCCAAGTAACTAATTTGTATCTTTATTGCATGTGTGGGGATGACATTCATTCATCTGTGACTCAATTACAAGGAGACAACAAAGGAGCAGTACGATCAGTTTTGTCTGGAATCCACACAGCAATCATATTTGCTGCTTGTAAATTGAATTAGAGGACAGGAGCAGGTAAAAGGCAGGCACACAAGGGCTTTGCTCGTCAAGACTAATTATGTCTGAGTGTCACAATAGCTTGAATGGAGAGAGTGCTGCTGTAATCAGAGGGCTGTGCGCTTGTTTATCAGCCCAGAACCTTTCTGCACCATTGGCTGTTCTGACTGAGCCCATGACAACAGTACGCTGAATGGAGCATCAACCCTATATCAGTAATGTATTACTGTTGCATAATAGTCAGACAGTTGTACTGTATAGCATGTGTGGCTGTATGGCTGTTGTTGATAATCATAACCCATGTTCTCACACTGATACCCACAAAAATAAGGAATAACGCAAGTGTTTTTGCTACTTCATTATTACATTTAAAATGAGACAAAAATTGACAAAGTAAAATAAAATATCATTTGTTTTTTATCTGCAGGCTTTGGACATGACTTGCTGAGCTTCAATCCATATACTCATTTTATATTTTGAAGTGCTATTTACGCTACCCTGTCTGCTTCACCAGTTTGTACACAGTAGGTGAACAGCCCAAAATGAACTCTCCACAAGGCAACATACTGTAGAATTTGTGTAAACCCACTGGACCATGGAGCACCCCAGCTGAGTGCAGGCTGAAATGGACTAAGCCATCTGAAAACTATTTTGGTCTCAAGTGTACATTGGCTTCTGTGTTGGTTACATTGTCTTTCTCACCTGTCTTAGAGTCTGTAAATGATTACTTTTGAAAAGAAATCACAATGTCAATGGCCAAAAGTCCAGTGCAATTTTTCCTTGTGTGTATGTTAAGTCACATCTGACAGCAGTGGGAATAAATAAATCATAAATATATGTAGATGTGTGTACAACTTCAAGAGAGGCCTCACAAATACCCACAGCATTAATGCATACAGCCTAGAAGATTTCCCAGTGCCATCTGTGTTTACTCATGTGTACAATATAAAGCAGTTTCACAAATGTTCTGTAAGGGTAATATCTGCAGTTAAAACACCAGCAATATCATTTAGTTATTCCCCAGGTTGAAAGTGGATTTAATTAGAAATAAATCCATGTACTAACTGGAGAGGTCAGTACATCACTGCACTAGCTATTCCCCTGGCAACTCCAGTGGCCAACGAGGTGGCAATAATCATATTAGATTCACTGAGGACTGGTGAGGCAGGCATGAGAGTAGTCAATTATGAGCTATATATGTATGTCAAAAATGTTAAATACATCAGAACATAAAACAAGTTGTACTAATGTAATAGTTCTAATAGCAATATATTAACTCAAATAAAAAAAAAACAGAACAAATGCAGAAACATATACAGTATGTAGAATTTGAGTTTGACCTTATCTTCCAGGTTTTTATTCTTCCAGGGCATGAATATCTGGTGACATCATTGTATTGGGCTGTAGGGAAAGTCATGAGTTTAGTGGTACAAATTCCATACACAGTGAAAACACGTGCTTGCCATTTCATGCAGCCATCCGTCCCAAGCTTATTGTTCCATAGACTCCAACATCTTTTGTGGCTTAACTCCAGTAAACCTGCTTCAGATGTCTCAAGTGATAACAGAGTAGTAGAGACTTTTATGGCTAGTTAGCGCTTAGGTATTGTTGTGACTGTTGTGATGTTTATCATGTTATGTTATGTTACTATTAACCAGTCTTTTACAGCTTAAACTTACACATCTCATCACATAGGGCTTATATACAGTATGATTATAGCAAAAATGGCATTGCTATAATCATATAGCAAATATAGCAAATATGCCAAAATTACTTTGATTGAGAGCAACATATTTACCATTGCCTTTGGAATTTATGCATTCATTGAACTTAAATAAATGTGTTTTTTTTTACTGTAAATTGACAATAATTTAAGTAAAAAAACAATGTTGTAAATTAATAAATCGATTAATATTACAGGTTAAGTAAGACCGTGCATATCTTCTATGTTTCTGTTGGTTGGTTTTCCTGACGCACATGTTGTGAAAGTTTATCTGTTTTTTATAACCATACCAGACCAGGTTTATTGGCCTTACTCTGTTTGTTGCAGGGCAAATCAATGCATGTTTGTGTCTCATTTTTGAGATAGTGTTTGAACAAGTCACCTGTTATTTTTTATGGTTAGCATTAGATCCCAAAGCTGGGGAGAGAGGCCTGTGTGTGTTTTATTATAAGTGCACTTTAGTCTAAAATGCACCTTTTTCCTCCTCATATTTCTAAATAGAACAACACATTTTAGTATGACTTTGATATTTGATATAATCACAGATGACACATGACCTGAGTGGAAACCAGAAAAAAACCTGACCTCTCAGTGCTTGTCATAAATCCTGTTGTATATTACTAAAACTAATACAGTTCTCTTAGGTAATACGGTTATCTCATTACCAAACTGACCTATTATTGTGGATGAAGGCATCATTGGCTTACAATTAACCTGTATTGAATCAGTAAATGCACAAAAACAAATTTAGAAATTTAATTATTTTTCTCTAAGGGATTTAGGTCAAACTGGAAACAGTAAAGCGAGAGACAGAAGCAAACAGGCTGGGTGACCTCGCCTGAGAATAACAGTGTATCCAGAGGGACTGCTGCTTCTGATCTTCCTCTCTCTTCTCTTCACAGTGTGAAAAGCCTTTTATGATTTTACCCAATCAACTCAATATCTTTGTAAATTAAATTTAGTTTTCCCATTCTATACTCAATCAACAGATTTTTTTCCACAGTATGTTCCAGCTATTTAATCCAGCCTGAAAATTATATCCTTGGATTTTCAAAACCAAACAAATAAGATGTGTTCATATTTTTATGGAAAAAAAGTCAGATATGAGTCATTTGTAGGCAACCAAACATATACAGTACTCAGGCCACATGCAGAACATGTAATGTTGAGGCTAACTTTGAATTGACCAAATACACATACAAATGTGTTACTTTCCTTCTTTCAAACTGAAGCTTAAATTTTTGTTTGTATTCATATCTTGTGTCAGAAATGAAATATTGGTAGCCCTGAATTCTGCATGTCTCTAGTTTTCAGATTACATCTGCATTCATCTGGGTACGCCCTAAAACACTGTTTTTGTGCCAAAACAACATGCAAACCAGATATTTCAGGGCATTTTGGCATTAACTTCTCTTAACATTGAAACACATATAGATTTTAAAATGGGTAATTTTAAAATAGACGGAGTAAGAGATGCTGACTTAATGTAGACATACTCTTGGACCTCATACTGATTTCTGATGTGGATAAATCTTCCAGATAACTGACAGATAGTGTGCACCATTAGTTAAAGGTTAACTGAAAACACACAGCAGAATAAAATTCAGTTTAGTCTTTGAACATCCAATCTTATTTCAGTTGAATAAATCAGATTTCTCTCTAAAGAACATTATCTTGCCTCATTTGCATACAACATCTGTTAATGCACCACATTTTTGCAACATACACAATGATGAGGGATTAAAAATGCCAAGCAATAGTTGTTGGTGTGTAACCAAATATTTCAGTGAGACTTTAGTAAAGATGCTATAATGTTGATGCTATTCAGAATTTCATCACTGAGTATCTTTTGTGCTGTGCTCTATACCTGAGTGTAAGATTTCATATTATATTTTGATTATTAACCTGTAGAAATAGTTTTCTATTGCAAAGTGTTCTCTTAAAAAATAAATAAGAGATATAAAAACATATGCATTTGAGTAAAATTGACTTGCTAACAGATCTAGTGCAAACATGGCACGATAGAAATTGCCAGATGACTGAAAAAAATATGTATTCTGCCACTTTTTACGGTTTACACAGCCAAGAAGAACAGAAAAGGAAGAAGGTCTTTGAGGCATGTCTGTTGACCCATGTTGATATCTGTGTGGATCTAGATTTTAGTCTCATGTAGTGGTCTCTGACATTTACTTAAGTCAAATATTTGTGTTGAGAAGTCTTCTAATGAGTCCTATTCACCAAAAAACACACAAAAAAAACAGACAATCTCCACCTGGTGAGTGGTAGTTTCCCTGCAGGGTTCTGCAGCACCTGTTCAATAACGTTAAGATGTTTCTGTTATATTTGGGTACTTTAGATGCAGATCATATTATGGGCCAAACAGGAAACATGTTATCTGAGGTGACTTTTTAAGTGCAGCCATGAAAACACTACAATCGAAGAGATTTTATGTGTTCTGGAACAAGAGCCTCACCTCGTCTCCCTAAAGACAGAGGGCAGAAGGTGCTCATCGCCAGTGTCCTAACATTGTGTAAGAGACAAGGATAAGTAGGCAAGTAGGGATCCCAATTTTATTGTGAAGTAATGAAATCCAACTCTTTATTTTTAATTAATATCTACTTAAAATGTTAAGACAAACTATAAGCTAAAAGTGTACTTGGTTTACAGTTGGTGAAGCAATCTCCAATCCCAATGATTAAAGTATCTGGGATCCTCACCTGCAAGGATATTAAAAATGTTTAAGTTATAGTGTATGATAATTTAGAATGGTGCAGAGAAAAGACCAAAAATATTAACCTTGAAGTTCAATTAGAAAGTATAATATTGATAGATGGATGACAAGCCAGAGTGAATTGAATTTTCCCCTACCTCTCAAATCAGAAGCGACTGGCTTGTGTGATGAATGATGACATTTATTTGATTTGGGAGATATTACAGTAGGTACTGTCAAGAAATATAAATGAATATAGTTTCACAATCATATTTTACTAGAAGACCAATACTCTTTTGTGGATGTGCAGCAACAATGACAAAGGTGGGAGTGAAGGCCAGTTGAAATCAAATGGATGCTTGGAGAAGAAAATGTCAGTTGAACATTGCTTAAACAGTAATTGTATAGAAGATACACTACCAGACAAAAGTTTGGATACACCTAGGAATGACCATGTTTCTCATAAAAAGATACATGTCTTTAGTTGTGTTACCATCATTGCACATGGTTTTCTAATTTATCCATTTAAATTAATACATTTCTATTTGATGATATGAAATATGCTTTTCTTTCACAAACATGGTCATTTCTATGTGTGTCCAAACTTTTGACTGGTAGTGTACCATATGATTTACCCATCTGCATCTTTAAATGCCAACAACAAAAATCATATACCAGAAATTTACCTAAACCTGGTAGCAGGAACAAAATTATTTGTCGCAATCTCCTCTTCCGACATGCGTCATTTCATACAAAATCTAACGTTCATTCTGATAAGCTGCTTTGAAACAACAACACTGAATTCAGGTACTGAATATACAGACTGCAAACATAGCTAATCTTACTTTAACACAAATGTACTTTAATTTTATTAATAAAATGTAAAAAAATGTCCAAATAAATAATAATAATATATTGAATTTATCTCTTTTTTTCATCCATACAGTGGCCTGTTGTGCTGCCAGTTACTGCAAGGCATCTTGCTCATTCACATATTCAGTCATGGCCACCAAAATATTTCAGAATGATATGTGCAGTAAACTGAAGGTCTCAAACAGACTTTTAGCTGCCCCATCAATAATATTCGAATGTGTTTTTATTCTTTTAATGTGACAAATTGATTACATTATAACTGCATAATTTTGAGGGCCAGACACCTGGTATGGTGTGTAAGACAAAGGATAAACTAGTACATAAAGCTATTAATCCTTGTGTGCTTTTTACCTTAACAAGTATGAAGTACAGGATCTAAATCATTATCATTGTATGATGTCATTACATCCACTCTGTTTTCACACCTATAGTATAGGTTCGGTTGAATGCAGCTATAGTATGTTTTTCCCCTTGTGACAGTTCATGTAGGTAGGTCTAAACACTAGATTTGTACCTTTCCGTGTTATATGAGTTCTTGCACCAGAATAGATGGAATACATTGTGCTGTTAATAATACTTTGTCTCTGTCTGCTTGATGACACTTTCTTAATATCCAATAAATGTATCTTTAAATTTATGCACATTTTGAAAGCACTGTGCCTTTCAATCCACATGCATTATTCAGACATTGTGGAACAAGGTCATTGAGAATATGAAAATAGAAATTGTATTTCAGAGTTTGGAACATTAGCAGTTTTAATGTCTTCAAAACAGCACAGAATGTAAAAAGAAAGGATTGCTATCCTCATGTTCTATGTGCTAGCAGGTGATCCAATCACTAGTTCTCTACAATTGTTTATACTGTATATAGCCTTAGGATCTTCAGTCTCAAGATTCCATTCATTAAAGCAGGATCAGGCATTATCATTTTAGCCCTTGTCTATAAATTTTGTAGTTTAAATATATTAAAGAAATGGGCCAGGAAATAGAATAAGGAAAAAATATCCTTTGAACGCTCCTCCACAGGCCATCGTATTAGTTTAGCTGAATTCTATCTTACCCATTTCAGTCTGATCTCATCAGGATTCCAGTTTGTACAATGAATTTGACTATCAGGGCTGCAATACTCTTAAATAATCCACTTTTCATTTCTCCTTCTGCGGTTGTGAAATTCTGCATGCCCATTCTGCTACAAAGACATTAAGATATTTCATGTTTAGATATTTCATCCTCTTAAATGAAAGCATGACACACTTCAAAGAGATTACTGCTTGTATTTGACAGATTGTTCCCATGCCATGATAAATGCCATTTATTTTTGTGAGAAACAATCATACAAAGTTTACTACTTTGATCTGGAAGACCACTGTTGTGTGTATCCTTTCACATATTTATAGTTAGCAAGGGGAAGGAAAACATCATGATGGTCAGTGTTAAAATAGAAGCCCAGCATTTAGTCATGTCCATGGTTCCAGAATTCAGGCAGTCATGGATGAAAATCCTTTGCAGACGAAGTATTGAAAACAATCCTTATTGCAGACTCGCACGTAAGACCAAAGCTGTAGCTGTTGCTCTGCAAACACACTGCTCACACTTTCTTGTAGACACAGCATAAGGCATTGTTTTACAACTACTGATTGTATCTTTGTAGTGAGAGGTCACAGGACAGGCTAAGCAGCAAGTGCATTTTTTTTTATAATAGTTATAACTTTTCTGTTTATTTAATTTTTGCTGTGCTTGAATGATTTCTCGCTGCACTGTACTCTGCCTCTGAGTAATACATACTCAATACAAATGACCAGCAAGCATACTAAGGTTCTTATTTGACAAATAACTAACTGGAAAGTTCAGTCAAGGCAGTTAACTGTAGAATTTGACAGCACTGATTTATTAAAGTGATTGGCAGTGAGAGTACTGTAGTTGACTGATGGCATGAAGGCTTGTTTATCGTTGAGGTAGATGTGACTGCTGTGGCACCGGAGGGCAGCCATTCTCTTATGCTGGTCAGGTAGCACGCTCCATTTCCTAACCTGTCAGTATGGACAAGCTAAACACAGGACTTTTTGACACAGGCATTTTACATCGCTCATTCTCACTGACAACTCCAATCGAAAGCAAGTTTGACATGGTGTGATTCCCAGTGACCCCTCCCCCCAGCAACCTATGTGCTGTGCTCACAGTTAGAGAAAGACATCAGTGTTGTCTATGACAGTTTTGTTTCTCCTAGGTACAGAGAGAAAAATGTCACATTTGGCATCTATGCTTAAAGCAAAAGTTGTCCTTGGCATCCAATTTGTTTTTTTAACAGGGAAGAGATCACCCTTTGAATTTATATATGTATTTTTTTTCTGAAAGCATGAACCTCACATTATGTAATGGTTTTGCCTACGAGAAGGAGGTGCTGGGGTTTAATTTAAACCAATTATGTGTTTAAGGACACTACTAGAGGTTCAAAGGAAGGGTTTGACATTTTGGGAAGTGTACTTCTGAGATGTGATGAAGACTGAGGCCACTCATATCTGTGTGTTAAATATCAAGCCAGAAGTACATGGAAATGGGGACTGTGGACTAGGATTACAAGACTAAAGCACACAATCTCACAGATTGGATGGTATCTGCGACAGTTACTGACATATTTTTAGCTTTCCCATGTGTGTTTCCCAGACTTTTAAAATATTTTGATAATAATGAATATCTAATCTAAAAGCCCATCTGTATTCTGATCCTAGCTTAGCTATCTTTACTAGCTAGTCTCCTTACATGCTTGCTAAAAATTTATTTGTGTTTGGGTGTGTAAGATTGACAGTGGCAGCTATTCACAGATGGGCCAATGTGTTTGTATGAGAGAGAGAGAGAGAGAGAGAGAGAGGGACACATGTAGTTCTACAGTGACTTAACATAACCAACTTTTACATAATTTCAATATCTGTCAATGATTATTTTGTGGCATGCCCCTAACAATAAAATTAATGTGGAACACTGTTAAACCTCAAACCCTTCCAAGATCTTTTGACTGATCTGTGTTAGTGTATACCCAAAGACGTAACAAGCAGAGCACTGTAAGAAGCCATGGTCCAAACATGAATTCTACAGTGTCACTGAATGAAAAGAATAAAGTTTGCTGTACAAGAGAGGAGTTCATGAGTCACCGAGAGTAAAAATAAATGATAACTGCTTACGTGATTGGAGATACAGTTAAATATCTAGCAGCAGTAGTAGTAGTGCCAACCAGTAGCCAACACTGATCCATATTTTTTACAAATAACATAATTAAACCCATAACAGTGCATGGTAGTGAACATGCGGTTGGTATGATGGATGGATGGATGGATGGATGCTTGGATGAATGGAATACTAAGTGCTCCCATTATTCAATAGCTTTCAGATCCGCCTTTATCAACAGTAACTTGAAGTAAACATTTCCTGTGTGACTTTACCAGTCTCTCACATCATTGTGGAGGGATTTTCGCACATTCTCCTTTACAACATTGCTTCAGTTCATAGACGTTTTTCGACCTTCGCTTATATACAGCTCTCTTAAGATCCTGGCACAGCATTTCAATTGTCTGGACTTTGACTAGACCATTCCAAAACCTTGATTCTTTAATTTTTCAGCCATCTTGATAGATAGCTATCTTGTCCCAGATGTCTAGTTTATTCAGGGAAGCTCAGTTGTGCTTTTATGTTCTTTTTAGATAGAAAAAGCTCTCTCCTGGCAACTCTTCCAAACAAACTGTACTTGCTCAGTCTTCTTTTAATTGTGCTGTCATGGACATGTAGCAGCTGCTGCACCTCCAATATAATTCAGTTTCTTCCCAACAGTGTCCTGTGCCCTGATCTTTATCACGTGCACAAAGGATCTGGGCCTATGTTTCATTATGGGTCAGTTATTTTAGCAATGGCTCAAGTTGGGTCCGAGATTTACTTTGAGATAATTGTAGACAATAGGTTGGTTCATGCAAGCGGGTTCTCACTCTGCGAGATTCACTTAATTTCCCAATTAAGAGCATAGTCTGTTCATGTTGAACTTGGATGTAGGATTCTGATCTAAACTTTTTAAAATTGGTCTTATTGTACTATTTACCTTTTTTTTAATAAACTGACTAAATGACTTCAAGGGGAAAACTCACTTTCACAATCCAAATCAGAGACTAAAGATGAAACACATATAATTTCTGCTATAGTGTAATGAATGGAAGTGTGTAACAGACTACACATAAAAAGATCCAAAGTTCTTCAAGTCATTGTGAGCAGCCAGCCGTCGCACATTTACAGTGCGACGGCAGGGCTAACAACAGTTAATGAAGTTCTGCAAATATGATATTGTTGCTAATAAAATAACTATATTAAGTAGAAGTTGATGAAAAATTGTACACCAGTGCATATTGTTGCTTTCGTCAATGAAAAGTACGACAAATTTCGTCGTCAATGAACCTTTATTACATGACATTAACGAGACGAGAAATATGGATAATTCTGACTAAGATAAGACTAAAATGATCAGACTTTTAGTTGACTGAAACTCGACTAGACTGAAACTGTATGGATGAGACTAAGACTAATAAAAACAAAAATGACAGCTTGATGCAAAGACTAGACTAAAATTAAGACAGGCTGCCAAAAACAACACTACCAGTGCACCAGTTGTTTAATTGTGTTGTAAAGTGTGAAATTCTGTTTCCATCACAGTCTGTGCTTGTGTATACTGCAAGGTATACTGATATATGTGAATACTTGAGCACTGTTATGGCAGAAACAATGCAACAATAGGAAAAATAAATCTTGTTTGAATGAAAAAGAGTTCCTCAACCAGTCCATTGGTCTTCAGTATCCAGTGCACAAGCACATGCACACATACACACACACTACCCTCAGTGGATCAGGCAAAGCAGTTGGTGAATCAGCTAAACTTAGAGGTTCTCTAGGAGAGAGGTTTTTAGTAACAGGTGTTTATCACTTCCATTCTGTTCCTCACAAGGCACTTAGGCAATTTGAGTTCTAATGCAACTTTAGAAATACAATTATTCAGACACCACTACTTTCAGCCTTTTATGACTTTTAAAAAGATTGGCATCCAAAAGGCTACAGCTAGTTTAGAGGGAAAACAGGCTACATTGTGGCCTGTATGGTAAATCATCTAAATATAATATATGCTTGTTGTCCCTACACTCCTAAAAACTTACTCTGCATTTGCCCACACAGTAATAATAATAACTGATACTGTATTAATCCCCTTGGGGAATTTCTTGTGGACAGGCACCTCCCTTGAGGAAAACCTTTAACATGTGGTTTATAGATGACTGCTCTACTAGCTGCACTACGGTTGCCCAAAGTAGAGCATTAGAATCCACTTGCTTCTTGCTTGTTTGAAGCAGTCGACAAAGGTTAATTGGAAAGAAATGGCCATGGGAATGAGTGAGGCCTATGTTGAGCGGCAGAAATCTTTTCAGTAAAATAAAAGTGATAGTTATTTGGATTACTAACCTCCCTTGGTTGCTGAAAACACCATTGCATTTTGTATTTCTTTGTAAATACCATACAAAATAACAATATAATAACAAAATCTCCTTGAATCTTGATTAAGTGATCCACATGCATGGATGCCAAGCTTTCTGCTGGTGTTCAGGATATAAAATGAAATACAAAATGTGTTGTAGCCTTTTCTGTTTGTAGCTAGGTGAAGATTTAGGAAAAAAAGCAGTAGGCTTTCTAGATGTTGTTCTGTCCGTATGGCACATCATCAGCTCAAGAAAATAAGCCAGGATTTTAGCTTGTCTGTGACCAGCTCACTCATCAGTTCACTGTAAATGAAAAATGTTCCTTCAATAACTTGATTCCCATGAGGCATGAGGGGTGAGGAGTCCTTCTCTGTGGGTATAGGGAGTGGGCAGCTGGGATAATTTCAATGAACACCCAGAATGGGATCCATCTGGGGTGTCCTGGGAGGCCAGAGTGGCTGGAGGAAGCAAATGGCCATCAGGCCCCTGGCATTTAGTTGGAATAGTTCCCAGGAATGAAGGATGGGAAGAGATGAGAAAGATAGAGAGAGGGAGAAATCATCTGGCTCATACTCAGGCATTAGTTTGACTGCTCTAAAAAAGAAACCTGAGGGAAGATTCATCTGTTTAAAGTTTCTTTAAGCTTCAGTGCCTCTTTGTTAATTAGTATCGTGATGTTGTTCTCTTTCCACTTCAGAGAGCAACAAACAGGCTGTACTTGTATTTGCCTTTTCTATTTCAACAGTCAAACCTGGTTCCATACATGTGGTGTACAATACACCTAGATGTGGACATCAATACATTTATTGACAACTAGTGGTTGGTTTCAAATATAGTCAATGTTAAAGGTACACTGTGGAGATTTGACCAACAGTAACAGCATTCATTTTTTGAATATATTTCAGTATCATATATTTATATAGTGCATTCAGTTATATGCATGGGCAAAACTACACATATTCATGCTGCTAGTTTAGTGATGCTTTGTAATCTGTAGGTATATAGGAAGTATTTAAGCAAGACATTGTACAGAAAGGTCTATTAGCACCTTTTTAAGCCATTACCCTGCAGTATGGAATAAATCACTGGATGGTGGTTAATTCCAGATAATGTGTTGAGGGAGATGATTTTCCCTTTGCATTGAAGGCAGTGCATTAAATGTATTTGCAATTGAAAAGAAAATGGTTTGGCTAGTGTCACTGCTGTGTCTGTGTGGAATAGTTCGTTCTGATTAAAAGCGATTATTCTAATAACTTAGGAAAGAGTGTCATCGACAATGGAGCAAGAAGCTGTTGATGTGATGAGGCCTGCACTCTTGGTTTCTCCCTCCAGCTCCCTTTCCGTATTGGAGAAGCAATGGATCATTAGACATGGTGTGGAAAACCAGTGCTAGATTGCTGAATTGGATTTCATTACATTTTCTTAAGCTTTAATTAGATCGGAGTCTAAGAGACTAATGCCAATTTGAATAATAGAGAGGTCATGACAGGTAATTAAAGTGTTAATTTAATCAAAATAAGATATGGGAAATAGTATAAAGTATTTCTATTATATTATCAGCCAAAGATTTTCAAGGGACAGATTTTTTTGTAGGCTACTATATTACTGTATTAATCAGCCCTTATTTTAGTAAGAGTTGATTAATATAGTAGTTGACAACTGCCACAAGAACCAGGCTTTTTATGCAGATGTGAATATGAAATTATAGCCACATCAAAGCTGTCATAACATTCATTCAGACATTTTTAGATGCAGAAACACTTCACAGGGAAAGGTAATGCATGTGTCATTTGACTGTCATGACTTAATTGCAACCTGGTGATATTTCATGGGTTTCAATCTCATTTTGAAGCTGCTGCTTGTGGAAAATCTCTTTTACAATGCACAGTGTGGTGCTTTATTTTGACAACATATACTACATGGTGCAGCAGTGGGGAGCAAGTAAGAGAACTAGCAGTCTGCAATCCAGAGGTTGAAATTGTGTCATGGACAATGAAGCAGCTTTTTTATGGCCGCGAGACTGAAATGAAATGACTGATGCTGGTTTGAAGTCAGCTTGCAGGGCAGGAGTCCATGTGCAGTGAACTGCCCTCGCGGGAACACATGCTAGAGGAGATGTTATATAGTCAACTTTTAGAAGAAGCTATAGATATAACCTGGTGAACAGTAGATTAGAAGTCCCTCCAAGATGAATTTTCACATGTTTTCTTTTGAGGATGAACTACTTTCAAGACAGTGAAGATAAAAGTCTTCATTGCAAGGCACAAACTGAATGTGACAGAGTGCATATTAAACTAGATAAGCTCCCACTTCTCATGCTATGCAATATTCAGATACATAGTATGCCAATGTCATTATGGCCATACAATTTAACTGACATGTAACAGAAAGCATGCATGTAGTGTGAGCAAACATACAGATCACAGGGACCGCAGCACTTTGTTTTTACAATTTTGTATGAGTAATCTGGAGGTTATCCTCAAATTAAGACAGTGAAATATTTACTTACAGCAATCAAATCAGTCTGACTGAGACACTGTGAATCCAAATTACTAGCAATTAAGACTGTATCCTTGATACTACAAAATGTGCTCAGAGGTCAACTTGTCTACTCGATTTTTGGTTCTGCTTGAAATAACAGTATGTGTCAAAAATGATATGGTGATACCAGGATGTGATTCTTGTTCAGTCAGGTAGAAATACAAATTCAAACACCACCAAAAACAGCAATCCATCACACTAGCTTGACATGAACCAGGCAGGCTTTACACTATTACTGCAAATCTTTGTATTAGGAAATTTATATTCTATTGCTTGGAATATCCAACCTTTCTCCAGTCTGTAAAATGAGTCAGAGAGAGGATGAAAGGCACTGTGGTGAGGAGAAATTTTGGTTTTACATTTGCCAAAAGTGAGTTGTCTAGTCTTTTTAAGCTATCCAATCTTCTTTCCCACCTCATTCACGTACAAAGAGAACAGAAATGAAAAGCATATTACACAATCTGAGAGTATAATGCAGTATAATAAAACATTACTTAAGGCCAAGAGTCAGTGAGTGCAAGGATGGAACATGACCAACAGGCATGGAACGACATAACTTTTTACAGGAGCCTCAGAATATATCGTGAGAGAGAGTGTTTGGAAGCAGGTGAGCCCCTGGTGGAGGCCGGGGACCCTGCACTGATCAGCAATTATGAAATCTAGTGACAGGCTACCAACTATGTGTCTGTGAAGATTCTCAGTTATCCAGGTCATGGCTATCCAAAAAAAGTGCTGTTCAGTGACAACTAAGACTAACCACAGCACCCATGTTTCCTGTCTGCTTCTTAACTAGAGTCTGTAAAGCTGCCAAAACTCCTTACAAAAAAGGGAACACAAGCTTGAGCAGATTTAGTAAGCTAATACCAAGGCACTTTCCTTGTAGTCATTGTCCAAATTAAGTTTTCAACGATCTGTTCCTTTGTCTTGATGGTAGTTTTTGGTGAGGGTACTGACTGGCCAGCATATACAGGCAGGTCTGACACTAACCATGCACCAAATGGAAATAATTTTAAATTTGGCAAATAAATGACAGAAGACTATCTAACATACTGGTGGAATTTGCAGCGAAATAGTTGTAATAAAGTTTTCCAGCTTATCGGTCAACTGTATTTCAGAAACACTAAGGGCCTTGTTTTATAGGTTTCAAGTACAAAAATGTGCAAGATTGATATTACCTACAGAAAACTACACAAACTGATCTACTGAGGACTGCTTCTTTCAAATGAGCAGAATAGTGCACACTGTCAACACTTTTGCACCTTTGCTGTCATAAATATGCAAAGTGTGGTGTTTATGTCCATGTGCGCAAAATACAGGGATGAAAATATGTAAATTGAACACATGCAATTTGATTTATCAAGCCTGAAAGCTATTGGGATGTCTGTGATTACGTCTGTATTTAATACGTTTGAAAGGCAGGTGCAGCTGCTTGTGTACAGGTGGCTGCTGTTCTTCGGGTGAGAATGAGTGATAGGAAAAATGAAAGATATGTTAACAACAGGTATACCACTTAATGTGGTGTAATACACACAAAATATACACTTTTACGTGGTAGCTGTTTTTCCTGTACAGTAATGAACATATGTACAGAAGTCGTAAGCACACATATTCTTTGAATATGTGAGTTTCCAACGGTGTGGTAACAAGGTTGCGATCAAATGCTTTAGATCAGTACATAATTAATTCATACTGAGGAACAGTGTTCTCTTAAATAAAGAACTAGTGAGTCTGGAGACAGCTGACTTTTAAGTGAGTCATTATAAGCCTCCTTCACGTTTGCACCTGTTGTCAATCACGCAGTTTTTCTTAGTATTCACTAACAAAATACAATTTTCAAGATTGCACAGACACACACAGACTGGCCCTAAATGTAGAAATTTCAGATGAAGTATTTTTGAGTTGTATTCTATCATTTCTATTTTAATTCAAATATGAATTTATTAACCACTGATCAATATATAAGAATAATTTTGCTAAGTTCATTGTTTAATGTGTCTGCTTTTCATAGCCGTTGTTTAGCTTTAAACAGGACACCTCATATTGAGGATACACATTGATTCAAATTAACTTTGGCCGCCATTTGGGAACCTTGCTAATAAATTTCTCTGTTATCTTGCTGAGCTGTTCCTGAAACTTTGTAGTACTGATATGTAAACTTCTAAGAGCATTAAACAGTCAGAATTTTTTGGGCAGAGCAGAAAGGAAGCTTGATGATGCGCTGGAGCCACTGAACTGAGGTGAACTCAGAACTGAGAACCTCATTCAAAATCCTATTTACATTTCAATTATGCCTAATATTCCAGCCTTAGAACACAACTTTATATAATATAATCTAATATAATCTTTTATAGAACATTTAGTTTTATTACAGCCTTTGAAGAACACAATTTGTCATCAGCATTTGTTTTTTGTGGCTAAACATCACGGCTGGACAGAAGAGGACATGTATGTGTCAGGTGAGCGAGTCAGGTGACCGCGAGGAAGAGGTAGGATTGGTTAGGACAGGTATAAACAGGAAGTCCCCTCACTTGCTCCTCGCTCAGACATTGTGTTTTCCCTCATGTCCCGAGCTCTCGTACTTTTCACTGTGTTTGCTCTTT
>JAUYWH010000013.1:13524709-13569435 GCA_034779795.1 Ctenopoma multispine
GCATGGTTGAAGTCCCCCGAGATAATGATGAGGGACTGCGGATGTGCCGTCTGTAGCTGAGAGACCGTGGAGTGAATATACTCACAGGCTGCCATAGCATCGGCCGAGGGCGGGATGTAACACCAGATTAAGCATGGATTTATCATTCATACTTGTACTGTACTTTAATACACTGTTTTACTGTTTTGATGTATTCACCTGATATGATAGCTCGGTAAAGACATTCCACTAATGAATATTAGGTGCTCGTAAAGATGGCAATCCCATAAACAGAAAACAGATACAACTTCACACAAACACATTTCACTATTTGTTCTGGCTTTTATATGTGAATAAGAAACTCTCCTTGGTTCTTCATTCTTCTGTATTATCAGATATTTTTCTGTGCTTGCTCAGAGCTTCTCAGTGGACATTACTTTTGAGTGCAATCACTGCAATATTTAGAGGTTTGTTGAGGCCCTGGAGTGCTTGCGCTCTGCCAAGAAAATAAGCCAGGGGACACACTGCCATTATACGTGCGAAGGTCAGCTTGTTAACCAAAGTAATTGGATTTTGCAACCCTCTCTGGGTAATGTGAGCCTTTAGCCTGCTTTTGCAGCACAATCTTTCCCCAACTCCAATTTTGGTATTGATTTGTCTCTCATTTGGATTCAGAGTGAAGACAATGGCAGACATCAGTCACACTCACTCTGTGCTATAAAGTACTCCCACGTCTTGATTTATTAGCATTTATTGTAGATTTATATGAACAATAAATATTAGTTAACAAAACCCTGGTAAGGAATTCTAAATTATTTGTGGTAACTTATACTGTGTAGATCTTCCTTCTAAAAACGTATATATTGACACCACATGAGACATCCTCATTTAGATTCACACTAATTATTAGACATTAAAAGCCTAAAATAAGTAATCATAACTGCACACGTTTATAAAGATATTTCTTTTATTGAGTTTGAAAGCAGTCAGAATAGCAGTCACACATGTCTTAAGGTGGCTAAAGGTAGATTTAATCTGTTGCAGGCACAAAGGAAAGTGATGGAATGGCTGGAAAGGAAATATCAATAATTCACAATGCTGAAATGTGAAAAGTGAGAACCATTGCCTGCAACAGAAAGAAAGAAAGAAAGAGGAGATGTTGCTCTTGGCTGTTTTGAGCAACTTTGAAGCTATTCATCAAACAACTACAGTAAGGTACTGTATGTGAAGCACAATAAAGGCTTGGAGAGAAAGAAGTGACAGTTTGAGCTTTGACTTAAATGTTTAGTCTCCTAATTCGCAAACTGAACAGAATCATCAGTCAGTATAGTCTGTAAATCTTAACTATGCATGCATATGAAATTAGGGTCTATCCATTCAAATCCAAAATTAACTTCAGACCTCAGTTGTTGAGCAAAGGTTATTGTTTTGTATTTAAATCACCAGCAACAAACACTAGTAAAAGCTGCACAAATGCATCCACAAAACTGTTGATGTTCCACAACTGTTGATACCAGAACTATTACCGCTTGTTACATCCATAATAAACAACAAATTTAAACACACAGAAGCAAAGCTATTATCATATTATTTTGTTAGATATGATGTTGTATGTTTTGAGAAATATACCATTTGTTGTGGTCATGGGTCAGAGTAAGCTAACTGAGACTATAAATTAAGATACTGGTATAACTAGATAGGCCTCAGAGTGCATACTGCTTCCAAGGCTGTATAATTTTCTAAATGTGTTAATTTAATACTACATTGCATTAATTAGTTAGATGCTCTTGTCTGAGCAGACTTTTTGAGTGTTTTTTAGCTGTAGACACACACACACACACACACACACACACAGACATACACACACACAGGGACCAATTTCAGATTATGTGTCTTTGCTTGAGGTCACTCAAAAGACAGGAATAAAACAACTCTAAAATTAATGACTGACCAGCTCTGCCAACTACAGCCTCCATGAGTTGGATTAACCCATTACAGCACCCCGGGGCATATGGACCTCCACACATTCCTGCAAAATATTTTGCCCAGAACTCCAACTAATCTTATACTAGTATGGTACAATGCCCCTGGTTTGCTGTATGTCATTTAGTTTGTAATGATCTGATTAAACACAGATTTGTTATGACAACATGCACCATATGACTGATTATTAAAGGGAAAAAATTATTTTAACACTCAAAATGACAGGACTTTAAAAATGTAGGAGTGACCCCAGGGCCTTTACAATTACCATGGCATTGTGCTTGTATAATGCATATGACAATTGTGCAGTAAACAAATTACCATTAAAAAAACACACAGACAGCCTTTGGGTTCCCTGTGGGCATGGGACCCTGGGGCAGTTGGCAACTTTAACCGCAATGCCAGTTGACTTTAAACTTTCAAACCTGAAAGCTCTCCTCCTTACAAGTCATAGGTATTCTAGGTTGTGACATCCGCACTAGACATAAAAAGATAACTCTATGAGGTAAGAAAAGAAACCAGACATACAAAAGAAATAAAATAAATACTAGTTGAGCAGGCTAAATTAGATAATCGTTCCAACATGTTCTAGGTTTATCCTGGGTTTTATCCTTACAAATACCAACAGGCTGAGAAAGCTTCTAGCAGAAGGTGTCCAGGAGGTATCCTGATCAGATGCTTGAAAAACCTCAACTTTTAACATAAAGAAGCAGTAAATAATTATCACTATACCATTGACAACAGTATATGAAACAGCTTTTTGATTTAATTCTCTTATCAGTAGGATGACACCATTCGTATGTTTCTGTCAAGAAAGAAATATGTTTTATGATGTAACAAGGCTATAGTTAGGGTTAGTTAAAATGACATGGTAGGTTTTAGGTAAAGTTTCTGTTTTGGGGAATTATTGTGGTCTTAAAGCATTGAGTTGCAGTCCTAATTATCTGACTTCCTACTTCTGCTTTTTCATTGTTACTATGACTCACAGAGAGCTTTGTCAGATGATTTTGGGGCACTTACTGAAACGACTCATGCTGCTGTTGTTCTTGGGAGAATGTTCTGTTACATCTTATTGTTCAATATCATTATATAGAAGTATTTGTTTTACCATAAACACATAGTTTAATTAATTTGTTTTGCTTTTAGAATACAGTGTTTACAAACCACCTATTGCATCTTTTCTTAACACCTACAAATCACAATCACAGAAGTGCAGGTGAAGAGAAAACTTACACTAACATGGTATTTTTCTCAGCTGTGCAAAGCTTTGCTGTGCACAGCTTCTGTCTCAGAAACAGCCTTGTGCCAAAACATAAAACATGATAAGAGTTAAAATAACTGTTTTATATGCTGTGTGAATGGAAAGATAAAAAGATTATTTTAAAAATGTAGATTCCATATTAACAGAAGCTCAAGATAAAACTCACAGAACCCATTCCTGCATTGCAGAGCCTTAAGAGTGCAAAACAGCTGCTGCCCAGGGTTCTGACTACAAGAGATAAGAAGGCACTTTGCCAAAAGCACTCAGACTGGTATAATATTCTGTGGACAAAGCAAGATGTTTTTGGCAAGTTCCCACTCCTTGCTGCAGAGAAATTTGTACAACATTTTTTTTGTAATGGCTTTTAGATCTTTTAGAACAGTGTGGAACAGATGGAAGCAAGTCTTCATGTAATGCACAAACATCAACATACACACACACATACAGTACATACCTATGAAGAAAAACCCTTTTATTACTCAGTGTCATACATCAAAGTCACAGTGCATGCAAAGGCAAGAGGAAAGGAAAAAGAAATACAAGTACCATTGTGAGTCAGTCACCTAACTTCACATTTCTGCAGTCAAAAGCTGTCAGATCACTAAGCAAAAAAAGGCATCTATGTTTTGGTCCAGTTAAGAATTAAATATTGCTCTAAAGGGCAAATGTGCTTAATGCAGACATTTGCTGATGTGCCAGTTAACCACCCCTGAAAATAATTTTTAGTTCATTTTTGCTTCACATAACTCAAATGTATGCAATGTATACAAAGAATTGCAATATTTTGGGCCTGTAATTGGGTTGAAGCAATACAAAACTATTTTCAGGAAAATTTTAAACATGAAATGCACCTTTTCAGCAGTGAAAATAGGGAACCTAATGTCATGAAAAGAGTTCTGTGACATATTTCGATTACGCATCTACAAAGATTATTCCACAGTAAGCTAACTGTTGTCATAATTTACTTGCCAGAATAATTTTTTACACTGATCTATTTATGTTGTAAATTGATATTTGCTTCCAAATCATGCTTTTCTCAATTGATTTCAGTTACCCTCTTGGAACTATTCAAGAGTACATGAATCACATAACCTGATATCCACATTGTCTTCAGCAGAATGTTTTGGTTTTGGAATAATCGATTAGTTAAACACTTTTGATATTTATTTAGTTTTTTGGGTAATTAAGCTAAAGTGTCAGTCACAGTAGCATGATAAACTGAATTGGTCACTGGCTTTTATACAAATGGTTGGTATCCATCCTTCTTTCAGAAAAAGAAGGGGACAGTCCTGCATTATACTGTCCCAGGTTAGTAAAGCCACCGGTGGCAAAGTGGGTTGCACACACAAATAAATCTTTGCCCACAGTTGGGATCTTTTCCTTCAAAAATAGTTCAACCATCTACCCCTTGCTTCACCCAAGTTTAAAATTTGTGTTTTTTAGTGCAGTCAACCACACTACATTTCTTGTGCTTCTTTCCTATAGTATTTTGTCATCGTTCTGTGATGTTGTTTAGTCATCCTCAGACTATTTGAGCACACTTACTGGGGAGTGTTTAGGGATGCTGTGACCTATGGTAGTTCCCTCTACCTGGAGGAGTGTAAGTGTATTGATGATGTTACTGTCTCCAGGACCATTACTGCACACCCCAAACAGAAGCCATGGATGACTGCAAAAGTGCACAATCTTTTGAGAAAGTCAGTCGATGAGGCTGCTCCCTTTACAGCAAGGAACAACCTGTCTCAGACCATCAGAGCAGCACAGCACGCGGATACTCAGAAAATCCATGGGCACTTTCAAAATACCGGAGACACTTGGGACATCCAGGCCATTACTCATTCTAGACCATCTCAGACCATATGAGCTAAATCAATTCTACGCACGATTTTTATGCACTGAATGACACAACAGCAAGGAAGGCAACTCTGCTGGACCGCAGCTGACTTGAGAAGATCTCTGCTCAGAGTCAACCCAAAGCTGCTGGACCAGACAACATGCCTTGCAAAGTCCTCAGAAAGTGTGCTGATAAGCTAGTCAATGTTCTCTTAGATATTTTCTGAGCACCACCGTCTAAACACCACCACCATCATCAGTGCCTAAGAAGTCTTCTGTGTCCTGCTTCGATGACCATAACCTTGTCACACTCATGCTCATCATCATGAAGAGGCTTGTCATGAGGCACATAGACCGAAGACCTAGCTTCCTCCTTCACTGGACCCTGTGCAGTTTTTATGTCGTCCTAACCACCACCCTCCCAACACCTCCAGCTCCATCACGCTGAGCAGCTGCTCCTCAGGGCTGCATGCTCAGCCCTTTGCTTTTCACACTGATGACCCACAACTGTAAAGCTATCCATGGCTCCAACCACATCATCAGATTCGCTGATGACACAACTGTTGTGGGTCTGATCAGCAGAAAAGATTATGAAGCGTACAGAGTGGAGGTACAACAGCTCCTGGATTGGTGCTGTACCAATAATCTGTCTCTGAATGTCAACAAGACTAAAAAGATGGTTTGTTGACCGAGGCTACGTCGTGATCACTTTCCACTCAGCATCAATGACTCCCCAGTGGAAACTGTCCAGAGCACACATCACGAACAATCTAATGTAGAACCTCAACACTAGCTTGTTTACCAAGAAGGCCCAACAGCATCTCTATTTCCTGCAGATATGAGGGGCCCATCTCGCCCGACCCATTCTCACTATGTTTTTCAGAGGAACCATAGAGAGTAGAGAGGATTGTTGTTCCATTTCGCTGTATATTGCGTATATTGTTGAAATGACAATTAATGCTACTTAATTTGACTGGACATGACTTGCGCCAAGTTTATGTAATTTGGGGGCTGAATCAACAACAATTTGGGGACCTGCTATTTCAGAAAAAGCAAGCACATATTTTGACACTTTGGGGTTCAGTATACAAGACAAGCATCCCAATGTATGTTCAAAGACTAGAAAAAAGTGAATTTTGTAATTCATACAACCTATTTTTCTCTTTCCTTTCTCTTTCCCAAACAATTAATATTTCTAAATAATTATGCAATAATGCATGTGAATTTAAACTCTATTTAAATTTGGCCCTGTCTGCAAAACAGAATTGCCTTTCTCAGATGACATTTCATATAAAACATCACATATTTTGTTGCAGTATACTCTAATAAAGTTATTCCATGCTCAAGCTAATACCATGGAAGGGATTAAGAAACACCGTTTGCTGCGCTATTACTTTGAAGAAAAGACAAGTTGAATCTAATTGTACTGTACAGTATATTAACATATTATGTTTAATTTTCCCCTTGCCCAGCTTATGAAAGGTGAATGGTATGTTGCATCATGTTCTTGAAAGTCTGAGAAAGATTATATATATAGTAAACTCTACTTAGCTGGAGTTTTCTCTACAGTGGTCAACATAACACACTTGTCAGACTTATCAAAATTTGACATAGTCATAGCACACAATCCATCCACCATATTTTGTTTGGTTTAGTGTCATTTTGATCCGGGTTTCTCAACCCCTTGCTGTTTAAACACCTTCTGAAAGCTGCTGCTTAATTACTGTCTACATTCCTGTAGGGCTCATCTGCTTTAAATGCAGAGGCACAACATGTGTATCACACTAATGCTGGGTTTTATGAAAGATGGAGGAGGAGACTAATAGTAGCCTGCGTAGCATTTTATCTTTCACACATTGTTTGTGTCATACTGTGCTGTGCCATTTGCAAGAATGTTAAGTGTAGTGTAATGGTGTGTTTCAGCGACTGTTCCACTAGGTCAGGGGTTTCCAAACTTTTTTTAATTAGAACCAGGAGTCCTGGGGGCCAGTAGTCCCTTCAGAGATTTTTACAGTAGGATTTACATACATAAGCACTGTTTTATCACAATTTTATTTTCATTACCACAATTATCATTTATAAATGGCACTGTAACCAAATGTTACAAACTACTTACCAGCTAAACTAATGGAAACGATGCAAGACACGCGATATGGCTGTGTTTAAGGTGTGTGCGAGTGATTGTATGTGGTGGGCTGGTCTGGGCCAAGATCTTTTATCCCAGTCCATCCCAAGCCAGAAATAATACATAACCAGAAGAAACCAAAGCTGTGGGCTATAATTGGCTGTAATAGGTGAAGGCACACCCATGAAATTCTCTAGTACTCTTTGTCGTGTTATGTGAGTTGTGCTACTGAAGCGATGACACAGGTCAAAAGCTGTCACACTGACTGCTCTTAGAATCAAACCTCTGATGTCCCTGTACAGTACAATCAGTAACAAAGATAATGAATAAATAAAACTTTTGATTTTAGTCTTCTGCCACTCATGAACAAACTCAGTCCCTTTCCTCAGCTCAGAGTTATACATAATTTACACCTACATTATGGCATGTTTAGATTGTATTTCAATAAAAAATACATGTTTGGTTGTTCTAAAGTGGAACTGCATACCTTTTTTCATCTAAGACAGCACAAATTGAGAGTAACATAGTGATGATGCAGAAAAAACAGCACCTAATGGTGATCTCTTAAGCCTCAGTGCCATATTATTTCATCTCAATGCCAACATCTATCTGCAAGGCATATAGAACGACACAAAAATATTATGGATTCGAATTTGCTGATGTTTCAACAGCACAATAACATAATTATTGAAAAAATGTCTTAGCATTTTAAGACTGGTTATATGAGCAAATTAATTATAGGCGAAATGATGGGGCTCATAATCCATACAATAATCAGACAACAAGTGTAGCCATGTTGCTCCTTTTTGATCACCACGAGAGATAGGAAGAAGAAACAGGTTTGAGTCATTAGTGCTTCACATTAAGCTTTTCCAAGTTATAGTTAAGTTTTCACTCACAAAGGGGATAAGTATCCATGTCTGCTGATGATTTGTAGCCCAGGAATAAGTTTGCTGTTACAGTTGGACTAGAGTAAGATTTAAAATTTGTGGAATCTGCACAGCCTCTTCTTTGAAACATTGATGTTTACGTGAGGTTTTGATCTTATTTTCTTGCTTTATTGGTGCATTTCTACCCTTTGGAGATTGTTACTGCCACCAGCTGTTGTTAGGCATTACTGCCGTCTGCAGTAAGATGATATACTAAATCTTATCCCTGTGCAAGCTGATATTACAAATGTTCTATCTATTCCCTGTCTGTAACATCATGAAACATGAGTGTTTTGCAGACTTCCACTGCAGTTTAATCAGTCTGTCAATTTAAGATTTTGGAGTCTAAATTTCAACTTGATGCGATTTGAGTCCTATTAGCATAAGGTTACCTTAGCAAAGACAGATCAAGTGGATAATCTGAAAATTATGGAAAATGTTTCATTCTGGAAAAGCCTGAAGCTGGGGCTGCTTTGACTGATGATAGCAGTTGTTCTGCATGAAAAAGGCATTTTCACCATTCAGTTCAGTCAGACCAGCGAGCCCCTGCTCTGGCATATAAATGTGTAGACATTTAGCAAAGAAATTTATTCTGCCTCAGGTTTTTGCCATAGAAATTTAAATAAATGCAATTGCACATTCCAGGTCGATCACCTTGTAGTGCAAACAGTATAATTTCTCTCATCAGTGTAGCCACATGGCCACAACATCATGACCCCTTGCATGTTTTGAGTGCAGCACTGTTTTCAGTCAAAGCATGGTGTATGACAGATATAAACACATACAAATGAATGACATTATTCCAAAAATTGAAATTCACACATCACACATTCAGCTGTAATTTTTAAGAATTTGAATGAACTAAGAAGGCTTTTCACTAGTTATACTCATAAAGGTAAAGCAAGAATAAGAGATCAGACTTGCATCTATTAAGTCAAATGTAAGTAGGACAGACATTCATAAATTATGGAGTGAACAGCTTTGAAAGAAGACTCAAATGTGATTTAAATGTTGCTGTGAAATCTAAAGTAGTTTATATCTGTGTTCTCTCAGGAAGGCACTCCACACAACACTTTAAATGCCATTCAAAATTCACTCTCTGAGGTCAGCCATAATTCACTACTGCCTTATCTACAAAGGCTTAACTAAATTCACTTGTTTCAAGCAGAGTCGCACAGTACTGTGCATATTGCAGTATTCTTGTGTATGTGATGGTTGTATACTAACCATGTGATTGTATTACTAAAGCTGCACTTGTTGTCCCACGCGCTAGACTTTCTACCCTGGAGGCAGGTCTTTCAGTGCCATGGCCCCTAAGCTGTCCGTCTTTCACTAATTTCAAGTCTGAATTAAAAACATTTTTCATTGATCACTTCTACTTTTTTCCCTGTTTAATTTTTTTTGGGTAAGTAATGTAAATTATTATTATTTATTTTATTATTAATGTTGTGCCAATGTACGTCTAAATGACTAAAGCTAGGCATGTAGTGAAACAACTAATTTACACATTTTTCCTCTTTGATGGTCTGAGCATGGGACCTCAATACAATTCAATTTAGTTAAATATATAGTGCTAAATCACAACAAAAGTCATCTCAAGGCACTTTACACTGTAAGGTTTAAGACTTTACAGAATATATGCAAGTACAGAACTAAAGAACCCAACAGTCCCACTTGAGCACTAGGCAAAGGCGAAGTGGGGAGGAAAAGCTCCTTTTAACGGAAGAAACCTCCAGCAGAACCAGGCTCATGGTGGGCGGAGATATAAAGGAGATATCATTCTGTAAAATAACTGCAGTCAAAGACCTGAATACCTCTGCACCACCTGTAGAATACTTTTAATATTGCCTTTTAAAAGTTGTTTATTTGGTATATTTAATTAATTAATAACTCTTAATTTAAATAATATGAAGAAAACATTTACGTGACCAGAAAAAAAGATTAAAATAGTATTTGCATGTCAAAATTTACAGTCACATTATGTGATTACATCACTGGTGAGTATATAGATTATTAGCATATACAGTGCTGTCTTTGAACATGGCACTGGATCAGATGCTCAAATTCTTAAACATTATGGAGACTCACTCTTGAAATGCTTTCAAGCAAGAAACCATTTGTGAAATGGAAATCTTGTTCCTCATCCGTTATGTTGTATAATTTCCTGTTTCTCAATAGGGGCCCATCTGTGGCTGTAAAAAGGCCTGCAGTCTGTTCAATTGGATCCATTGTACTCAGGCTTCCTGGTCACATCTGCCAAGCAAGTCTTGTCAGCTGCCACTTGGACCTGTCCAATTACTTTTCAATTTGAGGACAGAGGGGTAGATAGAGGGAAACAGATGGATTGACAGTTTGGATGGATCATAGAATAAAATATGTTTTGCATTAATAGTAGCAAGAGAATGATCTGCACTGCAGCATTTAAGCACAGAGTATACCAATAAAATTGTAATTTAAGGGAAAAGTCTTGGGAAGTGAAGAGAACCTAATTTTAATTTAATCTCTCAGATATACCACCACTACATCATCATGTGTTCTTGTTATCACATTATACATTGTACATACATTGCAATATGGCCTTATCTGGTATCGTAATGAAATACAGTGAAATATCCTATCTGTAATCATGAATACCAATCTGCTGTAAAAACTTTAATTTAGAAACAGGAATGCAAGAAAACAGTTTAAATCTATGAATAAAATAAAAACTTATTAATACACACCTGCCTTTGTTTAAGCATAGCAATCTGATTTGTTTGTATACTATGTTGTCTGTCTTAAAGATAATTAATTCACTTCATTGTGGAGGGCTCCTACAGTTTATAGTATATATTAATTAAACACATGGTCTCTGTGTACCACTGTAACACTGATACTTGGACAAGACAACTGGTGAGTTAAACAAAGACAAAGGCATGTGAATTGAAATATTGTTTATGCAAATAGATAAAAATATTGTTATTCCTCAGACATAGCAGTAAGCCATTTATGAATGACTCAGAGATTGCTGCAGAGGTATTCTGTTGTTGTTTGGATTCACCCATCAGAACAGGAAAAAAAATCTAATTTTTATTTACTTTGGGGTTCTAGATGAATGATTTAGTGGCTTGGCAGAGTAAACATCTTATATGCAGTTCTTTTCTAAGAACTGCTTGTGAGTATGTGTCCAACTGTGTGTTTAAGCCTCCTCTGTGTGTGTGTGTGTGTTTGTGTGTGTGTGTGTGAGAGAGAGAGTGAGTGAGTGACTGTTCCTATAGTAAAAACTACTTGGCTCTATGGTGGTTCCATTTGGCAGGACTTAAAAAAGACTCTGGGACACACAGAGCTTCATCAATAACCATTGGCCTCATGAAAAATTGATCCATTCAGGGCTTGAGAACAGACACTCTTTTCCCTGTTGGAATCATGTTGATGTAAGACATCCTTTAAAATCATCCACTCACTCTTGTTCTGACGCTGCTGAAAAATGTAGAAGATATTGTAGTACAGTTGCTTCCATGTACATGTGTGTATAAAAATGACAAAAATGTATGTACAGAGACAGAGAGAGAAAATTGTCTAGGTTTAAAATGTTTAAGTAGAAATTTGAATAGCTGTTCCTGTTCTGCACAATTTTTTATGGAAAAAAAAAAGCTGCAAATGATAAATTCTATATCTCAATTTTTTTCATTTATAAATTTGAAATTCATTTTTACACGACACATTACTAATGTTTTAACTTAGGAAGTGTTCAGACACCAATATTTGGTGGAATAACCCTGATTTGCAATCACAACTTTCATGCATCTTGGCATGCTTTCCACCAGTTTTTTACGTTACTGTTGGGTGACTTTAAATTCCTGGTGCAAGAATGTAAGTAGTTCAGCTTTGTTTGATGGCTTGTGACCATCCATCTTCCTCTTGATCAAATTCCAGAGGTTTTTAATGGAATTCAAGAAACACTGGAATGGAATGGTCATATATGTAGAGATGATGATTTCTGAAAAAATTGCAGTGGTCTCTTAATTTTTTCCAGAGATGTGAAAAAACTTTTAAAACACTTTTATTAATTTAAGAAATAAACTGATAAACTGTAACTCAGGATGGTGGCAGTGGTTAGAGCAGTTAGGGATTGTGAACTGTTTCTGTCCTTCCCTAGTGCCAGTTCAAAGCACAAGGAAGGTTGTGTCAGGAAGGGCATCCAGCATCAAAATCTTTGCCAAATCAACATGCAGGGTGATCTGCTGTAGTGACCCTGAACACGAAGCAGCCAAAAAAACTCTACTAACTAATAAAATGCAACTGTTTCGTTTTCTCATCATAGTTAAAGCGGTAAAATGTCAACTGATGGAGTTTAGACCTAGGAACAGTATTGGCATTGAAGTAAAATTTCATCATTTAATAACAAGCAGACAGGATCAGACTCTTGCTCATAGATTGCTTATGTATACCATCATATATTCAACTATAGTCATTAGTCATCATTGCATTATTCCTCAGATAGTATTCTGAGTGACTGAGGGTTACCACAGGTGCCGCACCTCCAGCCAATCCAAGCAGGTGGTCATGAATTATACTAATTTAATCAAAATAGCTCCAGAAACCATCTGCTGGAAGAAAGAAGTGAATCCGTCCTGTATTGTTGGATTAATTTCTGTGATAAAGATCTTGAATTGATGATGGTAGAGTCTGACCGCTGCGCAAAGCCTTCTCCATCACATTCCGAAGATTCTCAATGGGGTTAAGGTCTGGACTCTGGTTTAGGGAGCATGGGACATCATTTTCACACATGGATTGGCCACAACATTCTTTCACAATTTGAGCCCGACAAATCCTGGCATTGTCATCTTGGAATATGCCCGTGCCATCAGGGAAGAAAAAATCCATTCATGGTATAACCTGGTCATTCAGTATATTCATGTAGCCAGCTGACTTCATTCTTGGAGCACATACCGTTGCTGAACCCAGACCTGACCAACTGCAGCAACCCCAGATCATAGGTGGCGACTTTTTTTTTGACCAGTCAACGTATTTTTCACATAGACTCAGTATCTGTAGTCAGGAGTCTGGAAGTTGAGTCATGGCAACAACTACTTTCTTGTAAGGTAGAAACGTTTCGCTCTGCATCCACTTTGTTGGTCTCAGGGAAGTTGGCTAGTGACCACAAATTTATCCCCCAGGTTGGTTTCACCTCACACCTGCCTTGAATAGACTAGTTAAGTGAAACAAAGGCAGAGTGTGGGTAGATGTAACAGTCACACCCCTGGCAACTCCTCCTGCCCCCATTAAGTGGGTCGTTAAGTGTGGCCAAGGTGGAGTTGCCAGGGGTGTGACTATTACATCTAAATCTGATGAGATACATAAACCATGGTACCATACTCCTGGTCTTATAAAATCTTAATTAGAAAATTAAGCTATATAAAAAGTAGATTTTAAATACAACTCATTTGAAATTGAAAAAGTATAAAGTGTAAAATATGTTTGGATGGCATGGATATGGAAAATAACAAGCTAGCCTTCTTTGACTGTGAAATTTCCATCGCCAACGGGGGACATTTGAAAGTTGATGTGAACTGTAAACCCACACATACGGATCAGTATCTAAGATTTGAGTCTCACCAGAGAGCACAAACTAGGTGTCATCAGGACTCTACAACACAGAGCAAACACCATCCCCACAGATGCAGGGGCCAGGGAACCAGAAGAAGACCATGTCAAAAAGGCCCTGAGTAATTGTGGTTATCCCAGCTGGACATTTGTCAAAGCAGGGAAGACACCTAAAGAACGCTTTAAGCGATTCCGGAGAGAGAAAGGACATCCGCTGCCTAAGCGAAAACCCTTGGAGATCCCATATGTGTCAGGAGTATCGGAACAGGTGAGGCGCATTTTCTTGACTTAGTCTCAGTCGCTTTCAAACCCCAAAACACGCTGTGCCAAAGATTGGTCCACCCCAAGGATCGGGTCCCCCGGCACAAACAGAGTAACATAGTTTACGCAGTTAAGTGCCAGGAGGATTGCCATGAATTATACATCGGAGAAGCCAAGCAGCCAC
The DNA here is from genome assembly GCA_034779795.1 of Ctenopoma multispine. Classification (NCBI taxonomy): domain Eukaryota; kingdom Metazoa; phylum Chordata; class Actinopteri; order Anabantiformes; family Anabantidae; genus Ctenopoma; species Ctenopoma multispine. Next base: position 13,538,851 of record JAUYWH010000013.1, read on the forward strand.
TGGCTAAGTGTACAACACAGAAGAGCTGCCTCGTCAGTCCAGGACTCCACAGTCTATTTACATTTACAGGATAGTGGTCACTCCTTTAGAGATGAAGAAGTTCACATCCTGGACAAGGAGGAGCGCTGGTTTGAGAGAGGAGTCAAGGAGGTTATTTACATAAAAAAGGAACGACCATCTCTGAACCGAGGAGGGGGCCACCTGGGTGGAAGGGTACATCTGTCTCCATCTTACAACGCTGTGATTGCAGCCATTCCCCAACCCTCTACAAATGGTTCACACATCCATTAATCAGTGGACAATTTGCATATCACTGATCACATGGCCCATTTTTAGTCAATGGTACTAGTTTCTGTGATTATACAAAGGTACTGTTTATAAGGTTGGCGAAACCTGCAGTCAGTTGAGACTGAGGAAGAGACTTGGACAAGTCTCAAAATATTTCCCACTTATAAACTTTGTCCAGATTTTCAACTCAACTCAACTTTATTTATAAAGCGCTTTAACACCAGCCACTATAGCTGAAACAAAGTGCTGTACAACAGAAACGACTGATTAAAAAACGTCATACAAGCTCAGAAACATAAAATTTGGCAATAAAAGCAATACAAGCAATAACACAATAAAACATAAAAACAAACAATAAATAAAATAATAAAAACTACCTAAAAACAAGAATCAAACTTGGTGGAATGCCAGGGATTAATGAGTGTAGTAGATTAACAGAAACAAATTTCTAGGATTTCCTTACCTGGATTATTGAGCATGCATCAAGACAACATCCCTGTTCATTTCAAACCAGGCAACACATTGAGACAAAAAAAATGGTTCACAACAAGGAAAAAACACACAGACACAAACAGAGCAATGTAGTATATGCAGTTCAATGCAGTTAGGAATGTACAGACCTGTACATAGGGAAAACCAAACAGCAGCTCCATAAATGCATGGCACAACACATGAGGGCCAGCTCATCAGGACAGGAGTCAGCAGTTCACTTACATCTAAAAGACAAGGTGTGAGAGAAGCAGTTTACTGCAGGATTGAACCGTTGTTAAATAGAGGAGGCAGGAGGAGCCTTAGACATAATTTATCACCCACTACAGTTCTTTCAACTGTACCCAGGCAGTTTTACACTCTGGCTCAGGTGGTCACATTAACACACTGGAAAGCCAAGGGGGAGGACATCCCACAGGTGATCACCAATTACCAACTTGAGGATTCCATAGGGTTTATAAACCTGCTACTCCTACAAGTCAGTCAGACTTGAGAAAGCCCCGTGGAATGGTATGGTGGTAGGGTGTCAAGGAACTATAACAAGTCCACTTGCTATTAAAAAACATTTTTCGAGAAAACTCTAAACATAAATACTTTAAATAAATTCTTGTTAATTATAATAAAATAGACCAATGAATAAAAACAAGATGACAATAAATCTTTTAAAAATTATAGTAAAAACATATTTGACTTCATTAATACAATATTAATAAAAAGTCTTAAATTGAAAGATCAATGAAGAACCTGCATTAAACATCATAATACAACATCATCATTCTCAACAAAATGCAAAATAATAATTTCAATCGTTATTATTACACTGAAAGAGATTTTGTATGCTGACCTTATTCTGACTTTTCATCATCCCTTGTGTGAATTCAGAACAATTCCTGGCGATGTTTAGCCTCTTCAAAATTGCCAGAGTGCTTTGTGTTCAAATGCTTGAAGATTGCTAATATTTTTGCTATGTGCCACCACTTTATTAAAGACTGAGCACATGGCATTACCTTTGGTTGTGGGTGACATCCCAAATTGCATGTGTTGGTCTAAACCTAGGGTGCCCAACGTTGATCCGATCGCGATCGACCCAGTATCTTTTTTTAATCCAAGCCTAGAGACTCTTTCTGGAGAACATTTGGCTGCATGCTAACAATGTGTATGGAAATTAAACATGTAGTTTGGGGGAAGATTAGTCTTGAGGGTAATTAGCACAGTTTTAAAAGTTTCAATTTTAAATTTTTAGTTTAAATTAAAGTTTAAAAATTTTAATTTGGAAATGAACATATAGAGGGTGGAGGGAGCCTAAAATATGGATGATAAACAGAACTGACTTTGCTGTCACATTATGTATTAATTTAGATGTTTTGGTTCAACATTTTGCTTTAAGTTAAACTGTCTAAAGAGCCCTATTGAAGCCCATATTTTTAGATGGTTGCCGCCTAACCTAAACCTAAAATGCACACATTGCACATCACTTGATAGCTACGGTAATGAATAAAACATTAATAAATGTGATGATTAGAAGTAAAGAAGGCTTTGCTCTCTTACTGTTGTCAAAAAAATTCTATACAATGGAAAAACAAGAATATGGGTGGACCAAAGAATATGATTTTTTGGTCCACTCTTTGGATGGTTCATGTGTTAACAAGATGGTTTATGTTTTAACAAGAACACAAATTGTTATTTATTTAAAAATTTACAGAAAATACAAGTATCATATGATCAGTCAGTGTCAGTCAAGTGAGATACAACTAAATTATTTATTTTTTTGTTGTATTAGATTTTTTAGACTTCAGTGACAAAAACATGAAGCAAGTAACTCTTAACACCTGCATCTGTTGGTACATATTGATGCCCAGCACCATCTTATCTCCTCCACCAGTCTTTTCTATCACATCACTTCCTTGTGTATTTAACAACGTGACGGACAAGCACTTAAATTTTCAACGCTTCTTCCCATCACATTTCCATTGCTTTGGCCTATCAGGGGTTTGAGTTGGGCTTAAAAGTCTTGATGTTTATGATTCTGCCTATGGGTCTAAGTGGCTGATCCATTACTAAATCTATAGCTCCTTCTCATAAATGTTAAACGTAGATGTTTTCAATTGATTGTCAGGTGTGTTTTCCTCACTAAGCTACTGGTGCTGGATCAACTGTGTATGTCAATTGTTTAGTAAATAAATAAATTTACCCAGTATGCTATTGCACATAACAAGTTATATATCCATATTACATATTTTCCACAAAAATGAATGATATTTTAATGTATATATTCTTCTGTCAGTCTTCCAGAACAAGATAGTATAGCAAAACTGTCAACAAATTTAGGATGATTCATTTTTTCTTCATACACTTTCTCTTAAGCCATCACTCACCACTACATTGCTAGGCTTGTCCATGGTGGATTTGACTGATTGCCGGGATGAAAGCCATACATCCTGTATTCTTTCTCATATGAGAAAGTGACATTTGAATCCTCTGATCTTGGCAGTTTAAATTCAGACCATGATGCCTTCCCTCAGACCACAAGGGAAATTAATAAATGATTAAAGTCTAGTGGAGTCAAGGGAAGGAATGGTAAAGAGGGATAATGGTGTATTGCTGAATGATGCTCTCTCTGCACTCAGGGTTATGTCTGTATCTGCAAGTGTATGCTTAGAAGAGGCAATGCCTTCAAGCTATTTTGTTGACAGGTGTCCTAAGTGATAAAAGGGTACTTTGTGAGGAATCTGATTACATTAACTAAACTCCCTCAAGTCACATTTGAACCTTGAAATTGCATAGTGCATGCACTTCCAAAATCTGCATTATTTTATTTCTCCTTTACGTTCCAGATATGACAAGAATTATAAAATATGTTGTCATGGTGACAGCTGCTTCATCTCATTCATCTGGATTCTACATATAGCAAAGAAAGTTCAATTAGTCATACTCATCTCACACATTTTGTGCTACCTGCCTTCACACTAAACTAATCTTATGTCACTGGTTAATACCTCATATAACCACAGGTCTATCCATTTAGCTAGGAGTCCAAACTATCAATAAAGGGTTAAAAACTTTCCAGCCAACCACATACATTTCAGTAGCAGAAAACAAAGCTTTATGATTTTAACTATGTGTTTGGAGAGAATTAAGTTATTGTGGTGGCAGAAGATAACACTCTTTATGGTTTTGTGAGCTTACATGTATGAAAACCCAATGACACAATACTAAAGGTAAAACAGTGAGTGTGGAAATGGACCACTGTAGGCACTCGTCATTTTTAACAAGTAAAAGTTAACAAGTATTCCTGAGAAATGTTTTGAGAACGTTTTTCCAAATGAATATCAGTTGTAACAGTTAAGACTATAATTCTTTCTAAAGCATATCCTATAGGGACAGAACTGGAGATAGTGTAAGAGTGTAAGTTAAAAAAAAGCATGTATATTAATGAGTAGATTTATCACATGTTATGATAAAAATCACCTGAGCTTCAATAAACAAATATGTTATATGTTTTATAATTTTGCATCTTTTTTAGTGTTTTTTATATGGTCAACAATAACCCAATTTTTTTTAAATTGTATTTACAGATATATCTGTACTGCACCTGTTTAGTGTTTAGAAAATACTTATTTTTGTGCTCTTTGTGCTTTTTTAGTCACATGTCCTTCAGTACTTGTGTATAAACTGTACACCAAAGTTCTCTGCCTGATTGCCTAAACCTTCTGATTCTTGCTGTCCTGCTTGCCTTTTGTCATGTCCACTTACCTATCTTTGGGCTGGACATAGTCTGTCTGCCTTTCTGCTTTGGACTTAATGTCCTGCCCTAACAGCATAACTGCTGATGATCTATTGTTTAGGATGTAACCCCCCTATCGTACCGATCATATGTCCTCTTTCTCCATCCTTCTGGTTTTATTTTCTGGACACATTCTGAATGGCTGTTACTGAAGTTCGAAGACTACACACTAGCACATTCAAGCCTTAGGACATTAGTGATATAGCTCCCTGCCAGGTCACTAATGATTAGTTTCTAGAAAGTTCCAAGTCTGGCAGAGAATGACGACCTGGGCTTGGTCGCTGAGGGAAAATACGACGTGACATCACTGATGAACTTCTGCCTAACTCCAAAACAGCAGTGAATCCTCTGGGAGGCTAGGTTTTGATGTGAAGGCCAGCACACTTCACAGTTAGAGAAGCCTTTTTATCAGTCACTCAAGCTAACTTTGAAAACAGTGGGGCATTTTGTGTAGATTCTCTGAGGCCTGAAACACACTGGAGGTTAGCATGAAGTAGTGTGAAGTACTATACAAGAAGAGAATGCTCAAAACTCAATGTGCCACCCATGAGAGCATTTCACTTTGACCCGCTATGAATTAAACCTTAATTTCATGGGCAATTGGACAATTTTTTTCTTACTCTTTCACTTTCTTTCTAATACTGTGACTGTATTTCTAATACTGTGCAGTCACAGTATGACATGCAGAAAATACATACATTTAATGACACTATGTAGAGATGTTTTATGTGATTTTATTGACATATTTTGTTATTTCTTTTTTATTTGTAGAATAACTGAGGAAGCTGTTGTGAAATCAGGAGTGTTCTATATGTTGCTTTAATTCTATGTATAGCTGGATCACTTGTCAACATTTGTTGTAACTGAATCACCATAACAGTCGGATTTTAAAGAGGCCATATTTTGATCATGAGCTGTGATTTTGATCTATTTCTGATCACTAATTAAGTGATATAACTGGAGTGAACAAGTGAATTTGACATTTTACATTACAAGGTTATAAATGAAACATAATGCAGAAAATAGTTGGCTCACCCAGAAAATGGCCTTGTTGAATTTGAATTAGAGAGTATTTTGGCTCTCAGTGACCTAGCGATCTCTTATTCATGCAGGGATGATTCAAGCAGACCTAAGCCCATTGCTCTTAAGGCCTTTATAGGCATTGATGAACTCTGGATAACTTCTCCTGAAAATGTCATTATGATAGAATAATTCTGATGTGGAGTTGTAGTATTGGTGTTGTGGATATTGTCTGTGTGTTAACTTCAGATAATGTATTTGAATGTGGACCCACAGTATGTGCTCTCTGTTGAAGTTTTTCAAAGTCCTGTGCTCCCCTTCTCTTTCCGACTCATCAGAAAAGTATCTTTGCAACAGTTTTGAAGCTGCTTGGCATAGATTCTTCAAGATCTTCTTTGATGTTTATGTTTGATCAAGGTCCTGGAGACTACTCTTTTACATATGACATCAACATTATTCTCACCAATCCATTCAGTGACTAAAAACACGTCTATAGTATATTCATATTATTTCTCCATGATATTTATCATAAAATGATGCTAATATTTTAATGCTATTGTTGCAAAAATGTCACACATTTAAGATTTGAAGACCAGTATCCCATAAAATCTGAGTAATTTAGCATTTTTCAAACAGATTGTGAAATGCATCTAGAACAAGTGAGTTGATAGACAGACAGATTGCCTGCATGGCCAGAAATCATACAATATTCATCAAGTCTTTAATATGAATTTCAGATTTCAAAATAAGTCATTCCCAGAAACTGCAGGAGGAAAGCTGATTTCTGGCTTATTGAACAAACAAAAATACCTCTTTCATGGCTTACACTGTAGGTACAACATCGTTTTCAAAAGTGAAATATGATGGTACTCTAAAGTGACCTGTAAAAAAGTTATAGAGTAATAAAACATTCTTGGCGCTGTAAAACTAAAGGAAATATATTACCCTTAAAACCTGGATGTGCTGTACATCTTCTTGTCCTTTGCCTTCCTGTACTCTATTCTTCTCGTCCTTTCTGATTTAATATTATTATAAATCAAATGAATGAATGAGAAGGCAGGAGTTTGATATTTGACATCTTAACCTTTTTAACCAAATTTCATTGTGGTAATTGCACTGCGTTTTTACATGGCAGCCATACAGAAGCTAGTCCACCAGATAAGTCATGTTAGTCAGAGCTTTATGACTAGGTGTTTTTGATTCATAACCCTGCTCTAACCTAATATCACTTTAAGTAAAAGTGGAGTCACCACATTTATCACTATAGCAAAACAAAGAGAAGCAATGTTGTAACAGTCTAATCTAAGACTCAGTAACTAGACATGGATTTCAATCCAACACCCTAAAATGTGGCTTGCACAAACAGCAATTAGGACTTTTAAGGCTTCACCCTGTTGTGTGTGCCACATGCACTTTAAGGGGTTTGGCTAAATTATCTGTTGTTTTTTGTTAGCACCACAAAAAACGTTACTACTGGGAAGCACACCCTCCTACTGTATTTACCCGTAATTGAGTTAGGGACATGTACTGTATTTCGGGGAACTGGCAGTGTATAGCAAATGAGTATACAGTAAGAAATCTGTCTAACAATCACCAACTGCCGTATATAACAGGTTACATTTCAGTGCATAAACATTAGCAACATTCATGAAGAACGGCGTGAGGTTAAGTAGTAAACCCCACCCACCCCCATCTGCACCACAACCTTATTGACAGTACCAGCAAAGATGCCATAAGTCTTAAACCATTTACCTGTGATTTTTTTTTGTCTTTATTGTGAATTAATTATTATCTTGTATGCTTTTGTCTTTGCACTTTTCAGGTATCCATTTAACTTCAATTATGACAGTGAACAGCAATTGTAGGACAAAATTTCCTGTTAGAACACAGTCATGTATTTGCGCACTGACCCTAAAGAAAGTCAGCTATCCCAATTATAACACCTAAAAAACACTCGCATACAGCCAGTAGATTTCTTGTGGTCGACTGTGGGGAGTTGTGGAGAAATGGTTTTGCTATAAAGCCTGGCATCTCTAATCGACAGCTCAGTGGATGGATCAGCACAGTCTGCATGCTCTGAAAACCTCTTACATATGGAAGCCATTCAGGGCTGCTAATGAAGCCATTGATCATTGTCAGCTAATGACACTCCCTAAGTAGACTGTATACTCTCCCAAACTGATGATGTTTTCCACTTTTATATAGTATTTCAGATATCATATAAAAGTAGAGTATTTGACTAACATGCATAGCATATTGTCATTTTATCTGCAAATTAACTGCTATGTATTATGACACTAAAATACCAGTGAAGGTTATGCAGTTGATTTAGGTCCACTAGAGACAAAAAAAAACAAAAAACAACTGTGATTGTGACACTAATGACCAAGCATATTAATTCTGCCCTCATTAGCAAAATCAATTGATTCAGCTCTCACTGGGATCAGATGAAAAGTCCACCAACCTCATCATTGTTGCAAATTCAGTAAATGCTGTTTGCCAAAAAGACACAGCCAAAAAACCTCTACCTGCCTGCAAATCACCAAATTACTGTTTCAGTGTTTTGGTTTATTCATAAATCTGTGCCACAGGAAGGTAAAGTGCCTCAAGGCTTTTCTGTGAGTGTAGTGTTTGTGCAATAAATAAAAAAATATTTATAATCTTTAACTGTCAGTCACATATACTACTAGTATTTTCTTTGTACAAGCTAACAGTAATTTTAATCCACGCAACAATAAATTGTTGGGATTCAGTTTTGACTGACAGCTCATGCAAAAATAATATAAAAATGTTATTGTATAACTTAGTGTAATTAGTATTGTTGTCACATCAAAAAAATGAATGTTTAATATTTGATTTGGAGCTGTTTGCATGTTTGCCTAGTCTGCTGAACTGAAGTTTTAAATCTTTTCAGACAGTAATACAAATGTGATGTTTGGCCAGTATTGAGCTGAAAACATACAGTATCTATGTTTCCATCAGAAATACACTTGCAGTATGTCATCCCAGCAGTTTGGGGAAAAAAGGTTGACAATATAAATGAATGACTCGCATTTCTGTTTCTTTAAACCTGTGGAAGACTGAGATTTTTATTCAGACGAGGACTCTAAATCAGCACCTGCTGGTCTCCACAGTTTCTATGCCTGCTTTATCTTATACTGTGTATATTTGTGTTGAAATGTATTATCAGTGTACATATAACTTTTTTGGTTTTGCACCTGGCATATCTTCAGAGCCCTTACTGGATTTCTGTTGAACATCCCGAAACTCAGACCAACTAGTACAGTACATCCACGAGACAGAAAAGAGTATACATATATTTATTTTTAGTATTCTTTGCATGAGCCCCTTCTGCTTTATTGCAAAGTTTGATGAAGCGTTGATGACATTTAGTTGTTACAGAGTGAACAATGAAGGGTTGTGAAGGTAGTTATGATTTAATGAAATGTTTAGTTTCATGCTGGTTTTCAAACTGGTTTGTCGTTTGTCGATTATGAACATGTAAATGTGCCTTTTTCTGTGCTTTCATCCAGGGCTTTTCTCCTTTTAATGTGCTCCCTCTGATCTCTTTCCTCCATTTCACGTTCTGTTTCTCTCTCACCTGTTCTGTCTCTATATTTCTCACAGTGTTCAGTCTTGCGTACACCACACATTTGACAGAATGTCCTGTTTCTGTCTATAGACATGTGACCATTTGCCATTTGCACATGGTGACAGGCAGAGATCTTACCATCAAGGAAAAGGGGGCCAATCTGCAGTTCTGACTGACCGTAGCTGCCCTGTGTTGTTTTTGTTTTGATTTACAATCATACAAGTTTCATTTTGCAGTTTTAACGCTGGCCTGACAGTCGATTGGGTGCCTGGCCAAAAAAAATCACCTGGTTATTTTTCTTAGCTGTGCTCTCAGTGGCCTTTTGGGGCATGCTTTAAGCCATGCACAAAACAAAATTTGCCTTCCATACAAATGGTAGTTGGCATGCCATTTTGCACTGCAGTTACATGCAGTGTAGACAGAAGGAATGTTCACACCAAACGGTTGTTATTAATTTCTGTATATTTTAGTATATTTCACAGTTTGTGTGGAAAACAAAATATGGAGCCATGTCGGAGTATGATATTAGTAACATGACCAGTACATTATGTATTCATACGAAATTGTTTGTGGGCAATCAGTGTAACATAATTTGATCTGGATGAGATAATGTAAAGCCACCACTAGCCTGTGGCTAGTTGTTATACCTCTATGTGAGATAATGAGATGTTCTGTGTGTAAGTGAATGGTAGGAGGGAAAGAGTTGGGGGTTTGTGAGTGAATGAGTGAAGCAGGGAGACTTGACTAAAAAATGTGTGTGACAGAAGTAGAATTTTTTTCTGGCTGACTCATCGACTGACTTCAATGAATCGCTCAGTGGCTCAGTCCATATGTAGATCCCAGTCTGGCTGTAAAAACAAAATTAAGCATTTGCATTTCTGCCTCAGAGCTCCACGAGTAACAGATCTTCATTCAGCCTCATTTACAGTCTGCTCTGGCATGTGGCTAGTTGGAAGGAGTCAGACTAATTCTGTCTGAAAATTATTCTAAGAAAACTGAAAGTATTATTGCTTCCAAACAGGGTATAGTAGGGATTTGTGTAACAGCAATGTCCAGCTGCCCAGTCATGGCTGCCAATATCAATTTAATGCAAATGGATCCACATAAACGACTGGGACAATAAAAGCTTATGCGGTATAGGTGACCACTGAATACTGAAAGCATCATGAGGAAAGATGGGCCTTTACTATTTTTGGCTAAGGGGAACATTTATACTGAGTCATTAAATTGTATGTTGGGGTTGGAGGGAAAAGCTAAATTTTTAATTCATTTAAAACACATAGATAGTAGAGAATGGTAAGGCACATATCTTTCTATGTGATGCACTCATCATCTCTTTCTTTCAATCTCTCTTTTGCCCTCAATGGTCCAACCTCACTCTCATCATACATTAGCTGCTGCTGCTAATAATGCTCCTGCGGAACATATAAAATGTATCTTTGCCTTGGGAAATATTTAATTGGGTGTATGATATATGTTGCTAGCATGCCATGAAAAGCAGTTATATTTTATTAAAAGGCACTTAGCTGAAAAGGATCAAGTGCTGTAAATGCACTGGAAAAACTAGTGGGCTGGTGGGACCATATGTCATGTTTTTTTGTTTTTTTAATATCCTTTTTACCCTTATAACCTTACAACATTAATATACACACAGCAAGACATTTACAAACTTCATGTAGTATAATATTTGGTTCCAACCAATACCATGGAACCTACACATTTTTCAGTGTCATACAGTATGACAGTTACTGTTGAACAGCAAAATATAATTTAACTTACAAACATTGTGGACTCTTGCAGTAGCTAGCTCACCTCTCCCCCACCCAGATCTATTATGAAACTTCAAATATTGACCCCCTTCCCGCCCCCCCTCCCTAGCAGCCTCCTTGGAGACCAGAAAGGAAGGCAGCATCAGCTGAACATTCATCATGATCAAAGTGAAGCCTTGGTATCCTTACAATACCCTTTCTCTGACACACAGCTTTGAGATTTCTTCTGTTCATCTGCACCCAATCCCACACTTTGTCCTGTCTTACACAGTGCAACCTCAGAGGAGAAGCACACAAGGCACGGATGGATGTCAAATGCAATTAACCCAAAGAGCATCCACCACTTTACTTTCTCTTTTTATCTCACTTCACAGAGAGATTTCTACAAGGCCGCCTCATACAAGTTGTCACCTCCGTACCCTTCTTCGTCCTCAGTTTAAGAGAGATTTCACTTCTTGGTCTGTTAAGACACAGTTGTAGCCATGAATAATAATGTGCATTGTTGTACTATGCAGCTTTTGCAAAACGCAAGTGGTGTTCTCAAAGATGGCACATAGGATTTCAAAAAGCAAAGTGTAAACGGCTTTGCCAAAGGTGCAACAGCAAGGATTTCTAAATTATGGCATTGAAAATACTATTGGTCTTAAGTTTGAGCCATGAAAGATCACACAAACAATGGCCCATTCTAGCTATGGCCGTTTTTCTTTCTTTAGGGTCTGTGATATACATAGCTGTCTATTTATCAGCTGCATGAGTAATTAGTAAAGGAATAATGTTGGAGGGGACAGGGGAGGGAAAGGGCTTCAGAATAAAGAAAGCAGCTGGGGAAACTAAATTCAATCTGGCTACATCTGCAGAGTTGGGATGGGGCTAATGAGGAACATCTGGCTGGGTGCTTAGCTAGCAAAGATGGATAGTTGCTGATTTTTTACTAAATTTTAGAATTAATAATTGTAATATTAGTAAGTTACACATTTTTGATTCAGAGTATCACATATCAGAGCCAGACCAGTAAATCAAAATTAGATAAGATAAAAGGTATGTGTGTGAGTATGTGTCTAAATTACTGGCTTAAAACTGTTTTGTGTCTTTCTTACTGGTTGGTGGATTGGGTGATTTGACATGGTTTATGGTTGTTTCAATAATTGCTTTTCTGACTAATTATTACTTTGCAGGTAAAGGCAGTAGATCCTTGTGGGAACCACAGCTGTTTAGAGGGACAAAGCAGAAAAAAGATACTTCCCCTTACTTCTGTTCTGCCTTGTGCCCTGTAGCTTCATACTCCATGCCAAAAACTGGATATGTAACTTGGGACATCTCTTGCAGCCTCTCCTCTATGAGATATTATCTAATTTTAATCATAAGACAATGACCTGTCTGCACAGATCACAGAAACAGATGGTAAATTTTAGTTCCAAGAGGAATCATGTAAAAATTCCCATTGTCTCCTGAAATATTGAAATTAGAGCTATTCTGAACAGTGTATATAGAATATACAATAAATTTAATCCACAATAAATATTATCCTATAGAGGTCGGATGATTGAATGCTATTCTATACAGTATCATACTTCATTAACTACTTCAGTTCACCAGTGCACAATATGCAACGAACAAGAAGTCAGTAATATAAACGGTAATTAAATTAGTTCAGAATATGGCCATTTACATTTTTTATCTTGAATTTTTAAAATATATCTCAGGCATGAACACATTTTGGTGGTTTAATAAAATGTAATCAAATTAAATGTTTCTTTAAGCACAATAGCCCACACATAGCTTTGGTGAGGAGCACTGTCTGTCCCCATCTGGGTAAATGTCAGAGATCTGCTGTTATTTCAAGTATGCACTCAGCATTTCAGAAAGAAACCCAGTGGCTTTAACCCACCGCACTGATGTTACTTTGATTGAGTGTGTCACAGCTTCTTGCATGGTTGTGAGAGGAGACAATGCCATTTACAAACTCAGTGGTCTTGCAAACTGTGTAAATATCATCCTTTTGTTGAGGCAAAATGCCATTGCCTTTGCTGCAATAAAAATAATTTAAAATAAGGGCATGTTTTGTAATTTGAATCTTAAAGCTGCAGTACGAGTCATTTTACCAGTTTGTGTAGTGACAAACCCACAGAAAATCATCAACCGACTCTATAGTTCCTTTTTAGCTCTGCAGCTGTTTTTATGGCCAACATTCTTACTCATTGGTTGAGTCTCACCCTGTGTTGCAGCATTTTTGGCAAGAGTCATCTGAATTGAAACCCTTGGTAGGCAGGTGAAATCTGCTTGTGCATGGATGCCCACTGTTATTTGGTGTGGGATGCAAATGAGAAATGAAAGAATGCATCTAAAACACATGTACCACTCATATTAATATATTTGGAATGATTAAGAAAAAGATGCAAACATATCATGCTGAAACAAAACGCTTATTTTTTTAAACTTACGCACGCAACTGAGTACTAGCTATTTGGGCTCAAAGAATATCTGTCCCTTAGTGGCAGTAAAGTTAAGAAGAGTATATTTCTCTACCATTGAAAAGCTGAAATTGGGAACCCTTGATTAAATGTTATAGTTATACAGGTTAAACACAAAATGTAATATAACTCTAGACGCTGACTAAAGACAGTAGACTGACAGATTTGAAAGAATGGAAATGTGTCTATTATTTGACCTGGATGAGATGAGACAACAAAAACTGCATAATACTTTTAAAACCTGCATCTGTCTTTGCATTCTTTCACCAGAATGCCATCTTACCCTGTAACAGTGGCAAAAAGTAAAATAAAACATAACAAGCCTGCTACTGTTTAAAAATAGCAGTTAGCCTTTTCAATTCAACTCAGTGTGAATAAATCAACAACTTCCTGAAAGTCAACAAAAACTAAATAATATAAGCTAATAAATGTTGCATGGGATCCCATGGCAGAAAACACATGTTCTGTATAAGTGTTTCTGATATTTGGGTGGTAACAATGACAAAAACTGAGTTTGTCCAAGTTAAGAAGATCTCTGTGCAACCTCTTTTACAGTGCGTCATTGTGCTCTTCCAATGATGTCATACAAAGCTTTACAGGTTTCAGATGGAGCTTAGTCTGCACTGCATAAACACAACACTCTATTCACACACCTTATAAGTAAAGCCAAGTTCCAGTGTCTTTTTCTGCCACACGGGGATTCTCAATTCATCTGTGCCCTCAAAGTGGAAATTGGCAAACTCTGGAGTTGGAGAGTGCAGTCCTCTTTCCTTCCTGGCACATATTGAAAGAAGAAGTACATGGCCTTCAGAGATTTACCCAGCTGTCTCATAGAAAAATTTAGTTTTGACAGCATTATGAAGGATACAGTGGCAACTTTCTGCAAGCACTCAATAAACTTTGCATTTGGTCAGAGACCAGATTCTGTCTCTTTAAGTGTAGAACTAATGCCTTACTAATATTGTAAGATGCTGGCATGTTGGGAGCTGGGCTGATTTTACATCTTTGCTGCCACCCAGAGCCATTTACAGTACTTTTTTTATTACATTCCTTCGTTTGGGACACAGCTTTGACCTCACTGATGTACAAATGAGGTGCAAGCCAACACTAACATACATAGTCACCGTATTAGGTTAAACGTTATTTTAATAACATTATAATGACACTTATAATGAATGCACTGAATTAATGTGATAACCGTATCAATTAATTTGTGTGTACAGTGGACAGGCTGTCAGGACATGTTAAATTACTACAGGGGTGGAGGCTGTTTGTGTCTTCAGAAACGGAGGAACACCTTCTGGTAAAAGCTAAGCATCACATGATGTTCCCTTAGCTGCTAGCTACAGTAAGCCTAGATTCAGGAACTTTAAATTAGGTGTGTTGCTTCACCGTCAGGACAGAACTTCTGCTTCTTCCCCAAAACCACAGAATAGGTGCTTGTTAAACCAGAATGTGTTGTTTGCTACAATACATTGTCTGCTCCTTCACTACCTCGCCAGTACTGAGGCTGTGTGTACAACAACTTTGTTCCCAGTGACTAGATCTTAATTGTAATAGAGGCTTTTTTCCTGATTTTTAATTGCTTGAGGACAATCGTGGATAAAATATAAATCATTCATTCAGGATAAACATACTAGCAAGACATACTGTTTTCACATAGAGAAGATATATTGAATGTAATATGGGTATAGTTGTTTGGCAACATTTAATACTAGACCAATACATTCTGCTCTCTTGCATGTGTAGTAGATTAACTGTATTAATATAAGAAGGAAACTGAGACTCTCATCTTTGGAAAACATATCTTCTGTGACAAGACCATGTAATGTTTTGCCCTTTGGGCAAATTTGGAGTCTACAATTCTCCAGATGGCTTGAGTGTCATTATCTTTTCTCCTCTGCCATTTTAATCTGACTAGAGTCAAAACTAAAACTATTAACAGAAAGAAATATGAATAACAATGTTTTTCTTAAGAGTCATAATTCAATGAATAATTGTTTAATTTTATAAATGACCCCCCGCCCCCACCATCCCTGCCCAGCCTAACTGGGCATTTAGGTCTTATATAATAACAGTCAATTACTTATTTACTTGTTTATCATGGGTTAACCATATATGTATTTTCCTTGGTTGAACATTATTTACTCTTACTGAGAAAAACTCCAGGTATAATAGAAATGATCATGACCAGTCCACAACTGAGACCAAGTATGGATCTGGATCCCATTGAAATATCAACAGTGTTGACAAACTCCTTGGTAATGTGAGACTTACAGTAATTCCTAACATGTTTCCAATACAGTTTGTTGGTGTGGCTGTTTATCCAGTCATCATATCACTAACCCAGTATTCACAAGTGCTACTGACAATTGGGATGCCTGAGACATTTAAACCGATGTTGGCTCACACCTCAGTCACATCCATGACAGCCATGTTAACAGTGTCACACAGATTAGGATGCATATTGGTATCAAACTTAAACATACAATACTGAGCATATGTCTCAACATATGCTTGCCTGGTACTTTCTCATCAAATATAGTGACACATTCTTAGCCTTATGACATAGAGGTCTAACAAGCTTATGTAGTGAAATATATTTCAATTAACAAAAGTCCCACTCCAGTCTGAGCTCGAGAGCATTAGATAAAGTATTTTAATGTAAGTTTCAAAGAATAAAGGACTGACATACCTGTGCATATTGTATCTACCCTACACCTCACAACACATTTGTGCAATATCTCGTTAATTTCAAATACTCATTAGGCGGTAGTTTTCTAGTAGTAGTAGTTATTTCTTGTATAGCTAAAAGAAGGAGAGTTCCGAACAGGCGTTCATACACATAAAAACATGCATACGTACACAATACCAGGCTAATCTGGACTTTCACTTAGTGCTCTATGATAATTCAGACTTCTTCCTAACTTTAAACCCATTACTGGTTCCTTTGAAAGATAAAACATCTTAAAGACCATACACACATATACATGTAAGAGCAATGCAGTGTATGTAGTTTTATGAAACCAGAAATTTATATGGTGATGAAAACAAATACTGAAAAAGGACATGGAAACAACAAAATCCAAAATAGAAATATCAGATTCCACTTCATCCACACGACTTCCAAACTGTAAAAATAAAAGGACATCGCAATTAAATTACAAATATAGAACAGCACATTCTTTTTTTCTAGGTTGGCTAAAACAGCAGTATGTCTTTGCCTTTACAATTGTGTGAATTCGGTAGTTTCCAAGCTTCTCATTTTTCATGCAAAAGCAATAAACAGCCTGGGTTTAGGAATTCAGTTGCATGGCCAGTTTCACAAGCCTCCACACCCAGGCCAGGCATTCATGATACTTTTTTTCCTTTTAATAGGCACTGTCTTCAAAAGAAGATATTAAGAGAGTAGGTTACTTAGAACTGAGATTTAAATGAGTTACTCAGTGGAAGCTTTGGATTTTATATTTTCTTCAGTAATAATGTTTGACAACTCATGCTTTGAGGACTGTCCTTCCTTATTCATGCTATAAATAATGTCATGCTACTTTACCACAGACAGTCAGGACTGTTTTTCAGTTGCTTATGACTTACTTTATTGCTTTATTGAGTCTTTAAAATTCTTGCAGATGTGATTAACTATGATGCTCTGAGTTCTTCAACTTGTGAAAGCTAAGGTGAGCTGTAGCAGGTCGTGAAGATTTGCTAAATGTTTTTGTTTTGTCAGAGGAGAAAAAGTAAGGGAAGAGAGGTATGGAAGGTAGCAAAAGAGGGTAGATCATGAGCAACACTTTCATCAGCATATCAGATTATCAGTAAGTGAAGCACAGTACCACATTTTTGTATCTTAATGTTAGGCATTTATAATAAGACTTAAAATAATCAAAATATATAACAGTACATAATTTTTTGCCATGCGATGGTGGGGCTCTATGGCTGGTGCTATCACGTAGCACTGTGCACACTGAGATATCTCAAACTGTTGAGTCAATTGTCATCTAGTCATAATAATTATGCTTGCCTTAGTGCACTCCTGACATTTCTTTAAGTGCCACCATGCAATTTTGGTTTTGATTGAAATGTTGTATTTCAAGAACTACTGAATGGGTTGCCATTGTAACGAAGAATTGAGTCAATAAACATACAACCAATCAGTCATCAGACATGTCCTCATGTCCATCATGTTTGAGGACATGTCTTCCAGTTTGCTGGGTGAACTGCTGAACTGAGATAAATTAAATTTTTAGAGATTTAAAATTATAGTATATATTTATAGTTTGTCTCCCCAATCTATGTTAGCAGGCAATATAAATATACACTACAAACATAAATTAAATTTCCACAAATTAAAGCTTAATTTTGCCACCACCTATACAGTATGTTTTGTTCTTTGGACATTATTCTCAATTGCTATTCTTTAAACACTCTTCACTCTTGGATTTAGAGAACACTGACTACTGACACAGTAGACAGTCATCATATCAATATCCTATAACAGTTGTGCAAAGAATCGCCACACTTATTGCTGCAGCACAAACAGGAAGAGGGACATAAATCTGCTATGTTTTTTTTCCAGTCATGGTCAAAATTGCTTAGTGGGAAGACACATTGTCATTGTAACTCAGCAATGTGTTCTACTTGATGCTTTTGCTTGGCCCTTAGGCTGCCTCCTTTTGTTTCATCTCTTTACTTACCATATTGTTTAGTGTTCATTTGCTTTCATTTCTAAAAGTACATGATGATGACAAGTTTGGCTGTTCACTTTCACTCTTGGTTCCCACACCTTTCTTTGGCTACTCACATACAGTAGATGGTTATTGAAGAAAGAAAATACTGCTAAATGAGGTCAATCTATTAAATTAGATATACTGTATATTTTTTGTTAAATGACAGCTTTACAAATTATTACAGTAACTACTGAATTTCAATGCTAATCATCGGAACTACCTTTAACAGATATTATTACACAGAAAAAAAAAAAAGTTGACATTGATACATCAGTAATACAGTATATTATTTAAGATAGTTTTTCTTACCTTCAATGTTACAAAGAACAACATGACCTTCAGTTCAACTAACTACAAGACTTTGATGAGAATGAGTAATGGCGTGAGGTTAAATATCACTCGCATGATGTTCATCCTCCAGAGCGTCTGTCCTTGTCTGAAAAGGACCAAAGTTGCTTTCCTCCATTTCTTGTAAATTGTGTTGTCTGCAATAACTCTTCCTTTGATATCTTTGTTTAAATATTGTCTATTATATTAATCCAGACATGTATCTTGTCATTCTCTTTATTTACATCAACCAGTATAATACAATCTGTGTGAAAGGCTATAATGATGGCACATTACATGACACGTCATTCAAGTCTGAGGTGTTTTTAAACATATTTTGGACATGCATATGCAAATCACACAAGAAATGGCTCACTTGGGATGCTGTGGCATTATTGTCTACAGTGTGCAGCTGTACATCCCTGCCAAATTCAGAATCTCTCTGTGCTTGCTGTCATTGAGGAATAACTGCCTCCTTTTCTCTATGACGTCTTTTCTAACCACAACCCCACGAAACTGGGTGTTTCTCACAGCTGGTATGAGATTATTAACTGTGTGATGCTGGACCAATTTTGCCCCCTACTGACAGATCTAAAAGATGTTCATATTCTGCACTTGATTTGCATTTTATCTGCCACAGCCATGCCTTAAATATAAAATCAATAACATTTCTTCATTTTAGATTCAGTCAAAAGTGCTGAATTGTTCTTCTTGCTTTACGGGAAAGCTCTTTATAATTGCAGTCAATGTAGGGTCATTAAGGGTCATTTGATGTTCCAGTAGTCTGAATGACTTTGAGAAGTACAGTATGGCCTGACTCTTAGAATGCTCCATGGACTTATATCAGTACATCTGGGTGAGAACCAAGGCTAACAATGTAACAGAAAGGACCGTAATATTATCACGACATTATTTATAAATTCCTTTGTGGTTTACCTTTATCTTGTGGTTTAATATGAGAAAAAGAAGAAGAAAAAAGCTCTTCCATATCTTTGTTTCCTAAGAAAATAATAATAATAATTGATACTTTATTGATCCCCTTGGGGAAATTCTTTTGTGGACGGGCTGCCCCTTGTGGGGGCACTGGGGGTCAGGGTATCGTCTTGTCCAAGCACACCTCGACATGTAACCTGGTGGGGCGGGGAATCGAAGTCGTGCACCCTCGGGTTGAAGACGACTGCTCTACCCACTGAGCTATCTAAGAAAATCATTTATGACCTGTTTTTACTTTAAAGTCTTTAAAGTGATTCCTATGGCATTGTGCAGCAGTTTATCTCACTACAGTGCTGATGTTAAGCAGTTAGGTATTACACATAGATTTCCAGTGTTTCTGCTGCACTGTGTTTTTGGTTTGTAACTGTGAAATTGTATTAAGGATGGTGACTTGGTGCTGCAGGTTTGGTGTTGATGGGTTTAGCCACAAGGATACGCATATAGCACCAGTTCTAGGAAGACCAGGACAACAGTGATACTTCAAGTGCTAACAATCAGTACAGAGACAGTTGACTCTGCCACACCCTGATACTAACAGTGATCTGTCTTCTCAGTGATCAATGCGTAAGGAGTCTGTGTGAGGCCTTCAGGGACAGACTGCACCTGGTAAAACGAGAGGAAGGACTGAAGTGAGATATTTAGGTTAGACTGAGGTAACCTGTCACCCAGATTTTATTTTACCAGTTGATGGAAAATAAAGAAAATGATGAGATTCATGTCTGGATTGAAATAATAAACAATATATAAGCAAAGATATCAAAGGAAAAGTTACTGCTGACCACACAATTTACAAGGAATGGAGGAAAGTAACTTTGGTGACTGGTTCGATATTTCTGTTTAATGATAATGGTTCCCCCTAGAGTCACCTAACTAATAAAGTATAATGCTATTATTATGTCTGAACAGATTTTATTGGCCAGAAGAATTAAAACCTGGAGAGTACACTGAGTACTTTATGTATAAATTACAGCTTTAATTAAAATATACATATTACATTAGTAAAACCCTTCATTTCAGTTTAGATGTAAACAACTACCAGGATATGTAATTACTTACCAAAGGCGTTCTAAAAATGTGAAACCACTATTAGGCCACTACTGGATTAGTTATTCAGCAATGCTATGAAATCCATACATATTTATTTCTCTGTTTTTACATTAGAACAACTAGAAACACAACAAACTGGTTTTTTGGCTGCTCACCATTCCTGATCAGGTTTTTTTCAGGCTATGGAAAGATCAACTTGGCATCCAGATGAGGCTGCCAAATGCTGAGTGAGGTCCCTGCTGGATTCCTTCTGCTGTCTCAAAGAGGAAATTCTAAGAAACTACTATTATATTTTGACAGGTCTTCCTCTCCTATTTTTGTCCTGGACCTCTCCAGATTCTTCTACAGAGATCATACTCAATATTTGTCACTTTAGCCTGAATAAGCTGTTGTTAATATTTGTGTTTTTTTATACATAGTGCATATTTACTATATCTTCTAGTTGTATTTTAATAAAGAGACAAAAAAAGAAATAAAAAAATATTTATATTTATAATAGCACTGCCAAAACAACAAGTCTAATGGTTTTGCCGAGTACTGTACGCTGAAAATTATAATATAGAAGAAAACAATGAGGTAATCAGCAAGGAAGCTACAAGTACAAAGACACTTTTGCCAATTTTGCATATTTATTTGAAAAAAACATCTGTAGCCATGACAATCATATCAGGCTGTTTAAATTCAAAGACTGTACACATGTTTTTAGAATGAAGTTTTTGTTTTGACAAATTGACATTCACTGAGGCTGCAGTAATAAAACTGCACATTGCATTGGCTGCTGCAATCTAACTAAAGACCTCTTGAACAACTCTTTTCTTTTACAGGATTATATACCTGCTGAAATGTCATGTAAATCTGAAAAAGAAAAAGTTAAAACCAGAATTATTAAAAGTTTTTATGTACCTTATCATTTTAAGCCTTTCATAACCCCATTTTCGGGCTGGCTCAAATTTTTTGAAAAGTAATGTCAGATTTGCCAGCTGTCAGTGCTGAGGTGGTGGTAATAACAGGAATTTCAGGAAATTCCATCCAGCGAATGATAATAGCAGTAATGTAGGAGATAGTAGTGATTTCTTCCCTTCATGCTGATACAATTGTCCTTATTGGATCTTTTTTTCCTCAGGGGTTGGTGCCACTAGTGGTTTTCCCTAATTGACCCTTCCACTTGGCCAGACCCTGCCATCAATAACATCTTCCCATCGCTACATTTATCCACCTCATCTATTCATCTGACCCCTTTAACAGTCAAGGAGAGATAAGAGTTGCCTCTCACCCCCATTTCTTCAAGATTGACAGGCTGGCACAGCATCTGTAAGGTCGGCCAGGCTAATTGGTTTGTGCACATCTTAGATGGACAATTAGACCTCCCAAGTACTAAACTAAAAACATTCCTCTCACACGCACGGGCACACTCTCTCTCTGTTTGAGGGTGGCCGATGAAGGCTGTGATAGTGGTACGGAATGAGGTAATAATGTCCAGTACAATCAGAGGCTCACATATGTTGCAAGCTCAAATGACTGGCTGCTAAATCTTTTGGTCTTTTTCTTTTTTATTTCCTTGTCTTACAAGGGAGGTAGAGAAGATTGGGCTGAGTGACTGTGAATAAGAGTAAAGATGGATTCATACTTCATGCATGGAATCAGTCATATGTTATGTAAATATGGTGACCTAAACATTAGAAACACTAAATTAAACATTAATATAATGCACGCCAGTATGACTCCACCACACAGTACTCAACAATAGTAAAAGTATCATCTTTCAGACAGTTTCAGGAAAAACTAAGAAATCATAACCTTGTTAAAGTAAAATATATGGCAGAGCTGCTGTGCCAAGCTTGGTACTGCAGTCAGAATTTAAAATATTGGACTCCTCAAAAACAATTAGTCCTACACAGTAAGTTCATCAGTCAACATATATATTTCCAGTGTTCTTACTGTGTATAAATTATAACCCAGATTCTGTTTTTTTTATAACTCGAACACTTTTAACTACAGGTATAAATGGCTATGTATGGTGGTCAAAGCTAAGCTAAAACAAATGCCCACTGGTCAGAAAATACACACTGTAGAGTAGGGGGTCACTACTTTCCAAGCGTCAATAACACACTGATCAACAGATTGACTGATTAACTAATAACGCATAACAAATTTTCAGAATCATGTAATAGTACTTACTGGATTTTAGTTACTGATACATTAATGTGTACATCACTTTGATATTGAAGCTAGTATAGTATAAATTCTCAAGTACAATACAAGAAAGTCAAAATTGTAAGTAAATAGAAAGTGCTGTACTTAAGTGGAGTACTTAAGTATCCATATATGCCTTCCACAGTTAAAATGGAATAAAGTTTTACATTAAAAGGAACAGATTACTGACTTTTGTTAATGTTGTCCTTGCCATTAGCAATCTCCATTGTCTTTGGAAACATGTAGGAGAAAGCGCAAGGAGCCTATTTTGACAACTCACATGAGGTATTCCAGCCCTGTCTCCTAAAAATGGCGTCATATACAACTAAACTGCATTCCAGATTACGTTTTTGTAGGCGTTTAGTTGTATACAAATGTAATTTTTAAGAGACAGGGTTGGATATTCCCATAGTGTCTTAGCCCAGTATATGATATTTTTGAGAAGGTGCATGTTAGTTGTAGCTACTGTAAATGTGCAACCTGCAGTACTGCATAGTTACATCCATAGAGTCTAACTATGCTGGCACCGCAAATCAACTGTAAAAAGCCATCTTAGGCAACTTAAGGGAAAATTCTTATTTCATACAACATATGTCTAATTTTCAATAAAATTACAATTATACTCTTTCTGAGATCTGGGAGTAGCATAACTAAAACGTTTGACAATAAACACAAGTAAGTTTGTCAACTCCTAGGTTAACCAGAAAAACTGTTAGTTAGTTTAAATTAACCTTTTACAATCCAGTCCAAGTTTACAACTTACAACTTCAGTATTTTAATTTTGATTTGCTGCATTTACAGTAACTTTTTGTACATAGATTTTGAAAGGAAAAACTAGGGACTATCACAAAAATTTTGGGTGCACTGACTTTTGAAATCAGAAAACTTTGCTGATGGCTCTGTGGTTGTAGATACTAACCTGTTGGTTTATTAAGAACTTGTTATATCATATCATATATATATCATCATATCATCATATATCATCTAACTCTGCTTGTTGGACAATGTTGTATTGATTAATAGATCTCAGCAATTTGGCAAGTACAAACGTGACAGAAACAATGGCCAAAACTATAAAAGAAAACACAAGTAATAATTTGTAAGGTTTTGGTGTTGCAGTCTTCAGAGATTATCTGATGACTCTGTGGTTGTAGGATGTAGTGGAGACATCAGTGCCAGAAAGTGGTGGAGACCTTTGTGAACAGCCATCTCCAACTCAACAGCTGGTGGTGAAGATGCTGCAGATGTTTATTGAGTCTGTGGTGGCCAGTGTCATTTTCTTTGCTGTGGTTAGCTGGGTCAGCAACATGAATGTGGCAGATGGTAACAGGCTGGACAAACTAATCAGGAGGGCCGGTTCCATTCTGGGTGTGGAGCTGGACACTTTGCATGTTGTAGCTGAGCAAAGGATGCTGTCCAAACTTCTCTCAATACTGGACAATCCCTCCCATCCACTACACCGTGTGCTGGCTCGAGAGAGGAGCATGTTCAGCCACAAGAGATACTATGTGCTAGTGGTTATTCAACTGCACAACCCCTCCTGACAAGTATTGTCACTATTTATGTCATCAATTTCCATTGCACTACATTTCACCCCGGACTATTACTGACCTATTTCATCCATCTTTAGTTTTTCTTTGTTCTTGTTGAGTTTTTTGTATTGATATTATTTTGTATTTGTGTTGGTATGGATCTTTTCTGATTGTGTCTTTATTCTTTCCTCTGGAATGGAGAGCAGTTATAACAAGGCAAAACAATTTCTCTCTTGGATTAATAAAGTTTTCTGAATCCTTAATCTTATTCTTTTGGCTGGTCCCTCTGTTTAGTGGGGGACCACAGTGGATAATCTGTGTCCATCTCTTCCACAAAGACCTCCCACGTCTCCTCTTCCACCACACCCATCAACCTTTTCTATGGCCTTCCTCTTCTCCTCTTGTGTGGCAGCTCCATCCTCATCATTTTTCTTCTGATATACTCTGCATCCCTCCTCTGTACACACAAACAATCTTAGTTAAGCTAGTGATTATTATTACCTTTGACAGACTGCCCCTGACTAATGGTGTTTGGGTTGTGGCTGGTGGCCCAAAAAAAAACACCTCTTTGTGTGGTGTAGGCTGTAAAGTAGTAAATGGTTCGTCAACCAGATCTACTGTGTTAGACAGCAGTACAACAGTAAGCCAGCTAATTAATTAAACTAGCAAGTCACAATTTATGCTGGGTGTAACAATTAGGTGTGTCAAATCCTTGCTCCTGTACCAAATATGTGGTTGCTGTACCAAATTATGAAGTTAATAGTTTCACAGGAGTATGCTACTTATACAGTATATAGTAGGTGTGCTGGTATACATTCAGTTCACTCTCTGTTCCACATCAAAGACTAATATTGCTGCACTTCACCACCCCCAGCTTCCCCCCCGGTCATCAACCTCAGTCAGTCAGGGAGCTGCAGCCTGTAATTGGGTGTGGAGCCTAAGAGGCCATGTAGTGGACGGCTCAGCTGAGACCGCAAGAGTCAATTACCAGAGCTGACAGTGCCGTGGAGAGAAAGGTACACCAGACACACTGTAGTAATCTGTCTGAGCAGGATAAAGGAGGCAGAGGGTGTGTGCTAATGTGAGACCAACATGCTACATTTTTCACCTCCGAGAAACAGTGACAGCTGTGGCATATATGCAAGAGTTTGATAGACAGTGCAGAGAAAGCTGGTAATTTTTACAGCACTTTCCATTGGAATTAAATGTATTCATATTGTTGACTAATATTTAGTAAAATTTTTCATTGCAGATTTAATTGTTCCTTAATACATTAAGGTGTTTCACAGAAGAAAAGATCAACATTAAAAATAATTAAAAGCTATATTTCATTTTGCTTCTAAACACATTTGTGTGTCAATGATTTAACAGTAGCGACATTTTAATCAAAGTTGATCTCAGGAATCATTTCTTTCCTATCACCATCACTGACAGAATTTGATTCATAAGGTCTTCACACTGCATTTGCTCGGCAGGTATGCAAATCTTACTGGTCACACTGACATCTTCTTCTCCTTCTAGATATTCTTTCCCTTCTGATATGACTCAGTTTATTGGTAAGTGCTCAGTTCACTGTAATCACTATATTCTTTATGGCCTTTGTGTTTGTGAAAGATTGTATCCAAAGCATTGAGAGAAACACATTATCAAATTTTTAAATGACATTGTCATCTGTTGTATTAAGAAAAATGTTTTTAAAAATAACTTCCTAACTGTAGTGCACTCAAGCAATAGTTATAAAAATGCAATAAAAAGTCTGAAGAGTTTACATGACCAGTGATTTGAGAACACGCTTATGCTTAAAGAATGTGTGCAGAGAGAAAATGTCTATTAGCAACTGATTCTGTCAGTGGAGCCTTGTTACCTTTCAACACCGTCCAGTTATAACATGAAATATATCCTGTTCCATATCCAGTAAGAAATGTTGGTTTTATTGTTAAATTTATATATAGGATTCCTTCATTTTTATACTATACAAACACAAAGGAATTTCACTTTCATAGTGAGATGTGGTTGTTAGGAAAGTAGATTACTGTATTGTAACTACCGGCCTGGGAAGTTTTGGTTAATAAAATGTGTATTAGTATGATAATGTTAAAGTAATATAGGGCTATGAGGGGACTGTATAAGTGCTGATTTCTAAGTTACAGTGCTAGAGGAAATATCTTGGTATTCATGAGTCTGTGGGTTTGTGTGAAACTATGTATTATTAGAGGAAGTGTGCAGGAAACACTGAGGTCTTTGCACACAATGAGTAAGTAAATAAACCTTCTCAACACCTACACTGACCGTAGTGGGGGTTTCACGCTTAACCTAAATTGTGCTATAGAAACTACTGATACTATTCTTTTGATGATATTAAGTAGACCTTTTTAACTGTATGCATAAAGATACCTTTTGTAAAATAGAGAAAAGTGATAGTGATCAGATTAGTATGTTGCCATGCAGGAATTAGCTCACCAGGATTAAGATTAATCAAATGTAATGAAAACATTACTTGAGCAGCTGGAGTTTTGAAACCATTAATTAGATAATCCATGCACAAATCTTTATTTCTCCGCTAATTTATCAGAGCCAAAAAGACAGCACAGCGCAGAAAATATCCATTTTAAAGCTGCAAACACCAAATTTCAAGCATTTTGTGAATAATTATTTATTTAATGAATAAACATTTAGTAATTGTTTAGAACATTTTGTTAATGGTGTGGTATGTCAACAGTAAAACAGCATGAGTTATCCTTACTTTCTACCCATTGTGCTTTTTATTACTTCTGCTAACATCTACAGCCAAATAAACAATATGAATTCACTCTGTTTTTCTTTCTACCATTCCCCCTCTACACACAGACGCTCAACTGTCTGCAAACCACAAAATCTCTTTAATGTCATGTGTTGTTTTCATCAGATTTTAAGATAAAGTTGTCATGCTGCAAACTCAGTATGGGTATGCAGGGGGCGTCAAGGGAACGTGAGAAGGTTTCACTTGTCATCACAGTATATCTCATATTTGTGTAATAAGGAAAATAAGACTCTTACTGTATGGGAAATGGTGGTCCACAGATTGTAAACACCCCCACTTTACAAAATTTCCAACATGGTTTTTTGTGGTTGTTGAGTGCAAATGTGATTTCTATAAATTCAAATATTAGGTCATTCTAACTTTTTTAACCCTGAATCTAACCTGTCTTACTTCTGACACCTACACAGAGTAAAGCAGTGACTGTCTGGAAGCACCTGACTAAATCATATCTGTCATTATAATCATAATTGTCAACCAGTTTGAAAAAAATTGTGGAATGTAGCACAGATTAGCTAAAATTGTTTAAAAAATATTATCACTTTTAAAAGTGGTAAGAGTTTTTATCTATTTCTTTAAGTTTCAATAAACGTAACCTGGCTCACAGCAGACAATGTTTGAAATTATAAAGATCAGAATTGAGGAGAAATCCCTTTTATAATATTTTACTATAATTTAGGCCAATTGTCTGAATATCTGATCCTGCTGGTAAAATACAATTCAAATGCAGGCTTTGAATGAAGTAATATTCTGAGTAATATCTTCACCAGCTGAGTTACTGTTGCCCCCATAATAATGTCATACTTTATTGATCCCCTTGGGAAAACTGCAAGACAGTACATGTCAGCAACACTATGGGGTTTCTGTGTCTTGGCCAGGAGGATTCAGGAACTGAACCACTGACCTTGGGAGTAGACGACTGCTTTTCCAACTGAGCTACTGCTGCCCCCATTTATATCAAAGATTCACTTTCCAAAATATTTAGCTATGGTTTACAATATCCCCTTGGGAAGGTCCTCATTTTAAGAATTTATTACTCTCATTTATGTAACCCACCATATGCGGGTGGAGCACTCTCAGGTTGTTTTGTCACATGTGAGCTGTGACAAATCAGATTCACAATGCTGGTGTAATAACGTCACTCATCTCATGCCCTTGAGCTACTACAACTGATTTGTGCATGCTAAATGACATTTTTTTCAAATCTCTTAAAAACATATTTCCATCACTGCGACCCAAACCTGATAACAGTGAAGAAAGAAATTTATGTGAAATGCCTGATGGTACAAAGTGAAAATGTTTTTGTGGGTATGTTGTATTTTGGATTGATATTTATTTGTCCAAAATGGAATAAGTATTTTGTGCTCATCAAACACATTATGTATACTAAATATAAAATCTGCAATTGAAAAATTAAAATAGGCAATGAAATTTGCATAATTTCTATTGTTAGACATTGACAGACAACAGTGTCCTCTTCTGCCATAGTCTGATATTGCCATACAAAACCTAAGTGCTGTCACTTAGGTTTACATAAATAAAAATCTTCCCATGAGACAAGCGGTTTGAGAGGGGGGTTCAGGAAGCTTTGCGTGTGCAAATAAATAACCACCCACTCAACAGAGGTGGAGGACTTAGTCATACCCTGTCTTCAATTTATCATGCTGCCCTTTCATCTATGCTCAGAAAAATCTGGCGTTATTCACATATCCACCAGGTTGGCCACACAACTCCCTTTATGGGGATAGGAGGGGTTGTCAGAGATGTAACTATCTCTCTCCTCAGACTGAAGAACATACTTGGATGAATAGTGAAACATTTGAAACTAACAAGAAAGAAGTCCAGTTGCCATGACTAAACTTCCAGATTCAATTCAGTTTTATTTATATAGCGCCAAATCACAACAAATATCATCTCAAGGCACTTTACAGTGTAAGGTTTACGACCTTACTGAATAAAAGTTTATACAGAATAATTTAGAAAAACCCAACAGTCCCACTTGAGCAAGCATTAGGCAACAGTGAAGGGGAAAAACTCCCTTTAATGATAGAAACCTTTAGCAGAACCAGGCTCATGATGGGCGACCATCGGCCTCCACCGGTTGGGGTGAGTGGCAATTTCACCTGGATGACTGAGAATCTTCCCAGTGGCTTTAGGAAAGAATGTATTAATAGGAGGAAAAATGTCAGCTAGAAAAACCTCTTTGGATGTTCATGAGGACATCTGACTTGAAAAATTGTGAACCTATCCTTTACATACTTTGTTGTCTAAACCTAATCACTCATTCACTCATACGACTGTAAGTGTGAACCCTGCGCCAGGTGAAACCTCTGCTGCAAAACAGGTTAATTGGTTCCAAAATAAAATGTTCTCCAATATTCGTGAGATACTGCAGTAGTATAACTGTGTTTCAAACTAGTGCAGGACGATAATACAATGAAAGTATTAGTGGAGTTCCATGCTACTGGGCCATTACAGTCTACTATCTTTGAGGTGGAAAACCAGTGATCGACAGAAATGAAATAGTCACACTGCCATCTGAGAGCTTGGATCAGTCTGGAACAGAATAATGAACACTGCAAGAACCGCCTGACAGAGAGGTGATGAGGTACTCTGCCACTGCTAGACTGTAGCCCCCAGCCAAAAAACAAAAAGACTACTTCAACAGTGGTCATTACAAAGAGTGGGCAGACAGATTTTTTATCTTTTTTGAAACCTAAAAAGCTTCTTGACCTTGGCTGTGATGAACTGTTTGCCAGCTGCTTCTGCATGGTAATGTTTGCCATTTAATCCTCTACAGGATCTGCTGAGCCCTCGTGGGGCGCTGAAGTCATCATTATAAATCCTGGGTAAATAGTGAGCATCAAAATGCCATAGCAGATGCAGAGAATTATTGGGGCAGTACTACAAGGCCATGTGTGATTGAAGTCTGATGTAAAACAGAGTTAGATGATATGTCATGCCTTCAGAACTCCTTTCTCCAATGAGCAAAGTATTTTTTTCACAAGGTCAAGGATGACTGAATGATGCATTTGTGTGTCTGCAGGTGAGAGCTCTTGGAGATGGCCACCCACAAAACATAACTTTACACATCAAAACAAAACAGTCTACAGTAAATTGAGGGGTGAGAGTGGTGTGGGTACACTCTTAAAACAGGAGGTAATTTTATTTCAGAAGTTACAGGAGATAAATAGGTACAGTACAATTTGCACATATACACACACAGTATCATAAATAAACACCTGCTTGCCTGTAATCATAAACACATATAGATGGGTTAACATTAATTTGACGTTTCATTCTGCATCTGCAGAACTTTATCAATCTGAGGGAAGTTGGCTAGTTACCACAAATTTATCCAGGTTGGTTCACTTCACACCTGCCTTGAATAGGCTCGTTAAGTGAAACAAAGGCAGGGGATGAGTGTGGGTAGATGTAACAACCCCCCCTGACCGTTCCTCCTGCCCCCATTGAGTGGGTTGTTAAGTGTGGTCAACCTGGTGGACGTGTGAATTGGGCCTGATTTTCCTGGGGATGGATGAAAGGGCAGCATGGT